>OY755182.1:7135633-7735633 GCA_963576735.1 Bedellia somnulentella
GTAGACAAGTGGCCGTCCGAATTAGTTAAAATTCGGAGGTAGGAAACGCAAACACTACTTGAACGTATAAAAAAAAAAGAAACAAAGGGTAGAGAAATTTCACGCTGGATGCCAACTGACACTGTAGCTCAGTTGGCAGAGCGACGGAGGCGTATACCCGAAGGTCGCGGGTTCGAACCCCGCCAGTGTCGAAATTTTTCTTTCCTTTAATAACATCTTTTATTTATGAGTAATAATCCCCACATAAGGAATTCATGTCAAAAAACATTAAATTATGTGATAGTTAGGCGTTTCCAACATTTGCATTCTATCTGAAAAGGTAGACAAGTGGCCGTCCGAATTAGTTAAAATTCGGAGGTAGGAAACGCAAACACTACTTGAACGTGTAAAAAAAAAAGAAACAAAGGATAGAGAAATTTCGCGCTGGATGCCAACTGACACTGTAGCTCAGTTGGCAGAGCGACGGGGGCGTATACCCGAAGGTCGCGGGTTCGAACCCCGCCAGTGTCGAAATTTTTCTTTCCTTTAATAACATCTTTTATTTATGGATACATACATATAGTTACAGCTAGAAGGGGTAGCCAGAGCTTCGGAATAAGTATTTCCTCGGCCATTTTTAAAAGTTGTGTTTTGGGACGGGTCTCCAATCACATTGCCTACAAATAATTTTAAAAGCCCCGATACTCTTAGTTGCCTCTTACGAATACCCACGAGGAAGAAATGGGATAGAGCTATTCTAAAGCGGACACTACACAGATAATTTAATAAACGTAGGACCATGAAATCCGGAATCCAGAGCTGAAAATCTGGTGGATAGCTCTGTACCATTTTGTCTTTTATTTTGCTGTTATATGCTATTGTTCGCTGTGTTAATTCTTATTGTTTATTTTCATGTTACCATTTTTTTGTATGTGTTAAAAACAGATAAAATCTTTTTTTTTATCCAAATACATTTACATTACCATAGGAAGAGGTTCTTCCAGTGCGGCGTCAACTTAATAATGTATTGCGTCATTTTGTTTCTTGGTTGTCGCACATTAATGTTCAAAGGTATTGGGTATTTTAGTGGTTGGTGGGCAATACGTATACAAGCAAGCAAGACAAAAAAACTCACAATAAATGTTATGGTATGAACATCCTCTCTTTGATTAAGAAAATTTTTGTTCTACCAACATACTATATTTGATATTTCACTAATTTGCATCTTTAATATTTATCATATTAAAAATACGCTTCATGTATTCATTCTTGTGGTAGTGAACTACGACCGAACAACCCTTTTTGAGGTAGGATCTTTCGGTGGTAACGTAAATGGTTTGTGATAGATTGAAAGTTTATTTTAGTCATATATCTTAAGAAAACATAATATAGCCTTGTAGTGCCGGTTTAGAATATCAATACCTCATTGTACCCACGGTTGTCGTAAGAGGCGACCAAGAGTACTAGGACTTTTTAAGTGGTTTATGGGCGATGTGGGTGGAAATCCATCACCAAAGATACTTTATTTCCACCATTTTGTACCCTATCAACTTCCAAATGTGGTTGGGTAGTTTCCGGTTCTGGAACTCAGGCTACACCTTTTTGGGATTTTGGCCGTAAGTATGTGTATGTATGTATTTAAAACATAATAAAAACGCAGAGTTACATAATACAGTATTACTTTGTATTAGAATTGGCCTAGACCTCGCTTTTATAACATACCCTTTTTATATTATAAATCGATAAAGAACATCATACTTAAAAACTTTGCCCATGGAATGCCTATCTAAAATATTGTAATTTTCAAAAAAAAAAAGATAATTAAAAATTGTCGTACCTAGTTCAAACTGAGAATGTATAGAACTAGATTCTTTGCTTCAGTGAAAATAAGAAATAAAAAAAAACATTTGATCTATGGTGTAAACAAAATTATAACCTCTTTCGGTATTTTCCAGTTCAATCGCCCGCTTACCGGTTAATTTTCATGATATTATTTTTCAACGACGATCAATACAACTGGAAAATACCGAAAGTAGTAATATTTTTGTTTACAGAGCGAAAAGCAAAGATCAAATGTTTTTTTTATTTCTTATTTTCACTGAAGCAAGGAATCTCATTCTATACATTCTCAGTTTAAACTAGGTACGACAATTTTTAATTATTATTTTATTTTGAAAATTACAATATTTTAGATAGGCATTCCATGGGCAAAGTTGTTTAGTTTGATGTCCATTATCGATTTATAACATACCCCTTTCAAAATAAAAATCGATATAGGACATCAAACTAAACAACTTTGCCCATGGAATGCCTATCTAAAATATTGTAATTTTCAAAAAAAAAAATAAAAATTAATAATTGTCGTACCTACTTCAAACTGAGAATGTATAGAATGAGATTCTTTGCTTCAGTGGAAATAAGAAATAAAAAAAAAACATTTGATCTATGCTTTTCGCTCTGTAAACAAAAATATAACTTGTTTCGGTATTTTCCAGTTCCATTGATTGTCGTTGAAAAATAATATCATGAAAATAAATCGGAAGGCGAGCGATTGAACTGGAAAATACCGAAAAGAGTTATGTTTTTGTTTACACCATAGATCAAATGTTTTTTTTTTATTTCTTATTTTCACTGAAGCTAAGAATCTCATTCTATACATTCTCAGTTTGAACTAGGTACGACAATTTTTAATTATCATTTTTTTTTGAAAATTACAATATTTTGGATAGGCATTCCATGGGCAAAGTTTTTTAGTATGATGTCCTTTATCGATTTATAATATAAAAAGGGTACGTTATAAAAGCGAGGTCTAGGCCAATTGAACAGCACTAACCCGTATCCATTCATGTCGTACATGACAACTAAGCTTTTTTTTACTATAATGTAACCTAGTCAACTACCAAAGAAGGCTAACAGGTTATCAATTGGCCTAGACCTCGCTTTTTTAACATACCCTTTTTATATTATAAATCGATAAAGGACATCAAACTTAACAACTTTGCCTATGGAATGCCTATCTAAAATATTGTAATTTCCAAAAAATAATAATAATTAAAAATTGTCGTACCTAGTTCAAACTGAGAATGTATAGAATGAGATTCCTTGCTTCAGTGAAAATAAGAAATTAAAAAAAAACATATGATCTATGCTTTTTGCTCTGTAAACAAAAACATAACTTTTTTCTGTATTTTCCAGTTCAATCGCTCGCTTACCGGTTTATTTTCATGATATTATTTTTCAACGATGATCAATACAACTGGGAAATACCGAAAGAAGTTATATTTTTGTTTACAGAGCGAAAAGCATAGATCAAATGTTTTTTTTTAATTTCTTATTTTCACTGAAGCAAGGAATCTCATTCTATACATTCTCAGTTTGAACTAGGTACGATAATTTTTAATTATTATTATTTTTTGAAAATTACAATATTTTAGATAGGCATTCCATGGGCAAATTTGTTTAGTTTGATGTCCTTTATCGATTTATAATATAAAAAGGGTATGTTATAAAAGCGAGGTCTAGGCCAATTCTGGTTCTGTAGCTACCTCTGATTGGAATTTACATCCACCAGGGGCCCAATTCTACAATTTTAAGAAACGTCACCGTTTTGATACAGTCTGTAGGTCAAATAAGTACAATACTGTATCTCTATTTTTAGTCGTTACAACGTAATCGGTTCTATTATCTTAGCTGCCGGAGCATGGTTTTGTCAATTTTGACATTCCAAATCAGTCATTTATTCATTCTTTAATAAGTCAAATAAGTGTTGTCATTTCAGTGATCTTAAAAATCTACCGCAATAACTGTACCTATTTCTGTACCATCGCCCAAGACTAAAGAAATATCACTCAAATTTTATGTACAGTTTATGAGTACTTTCTGCTAGAAGATTCGACCGAAATATTTTATTATAGGTTAATTATTTACATGGGTGTCGTAAGAGGCGACTAAGGGTATGGGGCTTTTTAAAGTGACTTTTAGGCGATGCGGTTGAAGACCCATCACCAACGATACTTTATTTCTACCATCATCTCCCATATCAACTTCCAAATGTGGCTGAGGAGTTTTTAGCTCTAAAGCTGTGGCTACCCCTTTTTAGGGATTTATGGCCGTGAGTATATGTATAGCAAAATTAAAAACTTGTAACAATGTACCTACAAATACATTGTCACATGACAGGACTAAGTATATAGCTATAATAGTTTCCTCACGATATTTTCCCTCACGGTTAACGTCCTCAATAAATAAAAAAGACATTGGTCAAGGCCCAACGAGAATTTAAACTCAAACCGATGAAGTGAAGTCTCAAAAAAAAGATCTGAGTTTTGATTTCATCGTTATAAAAATTTAAAATTGTATGGATACGTAAATGGTTAAATTTATGCGGGTACCTACTCCATGGCGATCGATAGTCTCTGCCTACCCCAATAGGAACTAATGGCGTGAGTATATGTATTTATGTATGTATGTACCTACTCCGTAACTATCATTTATTTTAATGGAATGTCTTCTAGGCATGACATTATTACAGAAGCCGCCTGCCTTTTTGAGAAAACTCTCTATTTGGTCAGATTGTGTCCTCCGTAATCGTCCTCTACTAACACCACTTTCCAGTGCCTTCCACATTGGGTTTTTTTTACACATCCAATTTACCTATTTATCCTTATCATGCCCATCCTTATCATATGGAAAAATACTAGTTTTCATTGAAACAAACCTATCCCTAATTTTTTATTGATGTACAAGCGCGAATTTAAAGGCTGTTTTCAATGTTAGTAAAAAAATTGTTTTTTCTTTTCCTCAAAGTCTCTATCCATGGTCTCTATAGGTACCCTGCGTTTTGAAAATGACACCTCTCTTTTGCTCTGTTTTATATTCTACAGATAAGTTAGTAGTGAATTGTTATAATTGTGCCAGTGGCAAATTGGTCAAATAAACAAAATAAATACATTTAAATTTTTCACACAACCTGTCAGACGTCCGAAGTGTAAAGAATAAAAAAGCATGTATAAAAGATTCATTAAACTAGAAGAAGCTAGATAAGTTAGCCAGGGTCGTACAAATCCAACAAAATTAATAGTTTCTGCCTACTCCGATAGGAACTAATCTCGTGAGTTTACGCAAGTAGGTTTGTATCATTTTCTTTTATATTTTTTTTATTTTGATAGACAAAATCTTGAAATTATTATTTTTATTGAATTATTTATCTTTAATTAATGATGAAATAAATATTTGTCCGATAAAATGTGGCACGTTTAAGAGTTTTTTGTGTTTTATTTCAAGACCTTTTTTTTCTGAAATATTAGACTTTTTTAAGTTTGCCTTATGTTTGTTTATAATAAGTCGTGATTATAAGATAAGACTTTTGCGGTCTGTTCAAATTAAAGTCAAACTTTTTCTTACAAACTCATTACGCAAATTCTTGGCCAAACACGAACTCGCTTTAAGAAAAAAAACTTTTTCCAACTGTCATAATTTGACATAAAACCGTCAAAATTCTGTCACATGTCACTAAACGTCACAATGCAAACTTAGTAGAACTTTTTAATGGGTATTCGCAATCTTTTTAAGATGTATCTTAGGTGTATGTCTCTGGTATGGTGATCCAAATTTGACGTTTTAGCCCAGTTTCTTGCTCATTCGGTCATTGAGTTGAATGATTTTAAATCCAGTATTGCCATTTTTATTCTAATATTGATATTGCAAATACCTACCAATTTATTTATTATGTACCCTATGCTCTTAATCTAGAATCATCCCCAAATTTTGTAACTAGATCTCAATTATTTCTTCAAAATTTAATTGTAAATGATTTGAAATATGTTTCCATTGTTTACCAAGTATGAATTGTCAGGTTATTAAATAAATTATATTTAAATTGAGCCACAAAGGCTGCTTGTAAATATACCCAAAGCTAAAAAGAAAAAAAATAGAAGAAAGATAATTTTTGGAAAATAACACTAAGCATGACATAATTAGTTGGGATTCGTGATAATGGGATTGCATTATTATTTTTTCTTTAATTTTATGTTCTTCCCAAAATATAAATAACTCTTAACTTAGTCTTTACTTAACCATTGATTAAATACCTTCAAGATCTAATTGTTTAATAATTTCATTCTTTATACATAATTTTTTTTTCGCTTTAATGATAAAAATCCTTACAACTAAAATTCACATGCGAGACTAAATCACGCTGTTTGTGGCGAAATTGCTAAAAAAATATTCGGCAGATACCGCCAATAACAAAAAAAATAAAAAAAAACAATAAACAAACAAAAAATTATAATTAGTCAATTTTCATTTTCATTATTACATATTTTGAAAACTAATGAATAAATTTCTTATACCGAATAATAATTAATTTGACGGACTGGTTATTATCAAACATTATTTGTTTGCGGAACTATTCGTACGATACGAACTTAACGATGAATATGCTATCAGTGATTTTGGTACCAATTATTCGTGACGATGAAGCTTAATTAAAGTTTTCGAACTGGAACATTTATATGGTGTTTCTTTTTTATAAGAATTCCTTGCGGAAGATATCAACCAACTGAAAATTACCCAAGAATGTACATTTATATTTCAAATCATGTAGGAGAAGCTAACAAATAATAAAGCGTATATTTATCATACCAAAACTTGTATTAAAAGTTCTTTGCTCGTCTTAGTGATTATACTTTAGTTACAAATATATAATAAATAATATGTTCTTGATACTTGTTTCTTTATTAATTTACTAGTGGACCATTTCGGATTTGCACGAGTATTGTTATACTTTGAATATACGCCTGTGTTTCTTAGGGCCAATATTTACTGGCATGAAAACTGTGATAATTTAATTAGGAATAACTTTTTTAGAGGGCTAACGGCAACGTTAATAACTATAAAACGAAAAGCTTAACTGTTTTCGCTTAGACTTTATATAGTCGTTACCTAGCAAAATTTACAATGCATACGTTTAGTACATAGGCAACTTATAATGTTTTCGGTTTTCGTAGTGTGGCCGCACATGATCCTGACTTTTATTTTACCTTAAGCCTATTAATATATACATATATATATACAAAGTATATATACACTGTAGTATATATATAGTGTAGTGTATATATACTGTGTAGTGTATATTTGCTGTGTTGTGTGGCTTAGAATAGCACTTCCCCATTTCTTCCGATGGGTGTACGTAAGAGGCGACTAACTGTATTGGGGCTTTTAAGAGATTTTTGGTTGATGTTTTCAGAAACCCATCACCAACAACCTTTATCTCACCATCTTTTCCCCACTCAACTTTCCAAAAGTGGCTTAGGAATTTCTAATTCCTTAGCTCTGGCTACCCCTTCTAGGGATTTATAGCCGTGAGTATATGTATGTATGTATATATATCCGACTGTACACTAATCAGCCAATCATCTCAAAATCTCTTGTCTATAATATCAAATTTCCAAAAGGAGAGATATTTGTTTGTATGTATAGGTTCCTAATTCCCCAATAGCTCAACCGATATAATTTTTTTTTTTAAATTAAACGTTGGAATTATTCAAAAGTTACGTAGGCTATATATCATCACACGAAATATCATAGGGGTGTTGGTGATGAAACTGACATGCATACATATAAACTGGTTTCCCATAATACAGACCTAGCCTAGTTTGGGAACCTCTGCTTAGGTCTGTACTACTGTAAATGCCTTAAAGGCTTTAGAATGAGAAATTCCCGAGTCACTTTTGGAAGTTGAGTGGTGAAAAGATGGTATTAATAAATAATTGTTGGTGCCGGACTCTCTTACCATATCGACCAAAAATCACTAGAAAGCCCACGCGAAATCACTAAGGGTAACCCATACACTCCTATTATTATGACCACCCACCGGTAGGAATGGGGTAGTGTTATTCTGCTGTTTTGCTATAAAAACATAAACATAACATAAAAGTTCACGCCGTTTATCCCCGAAGGAGTTGGCAGAGGTACCAATACTTCTGAACTCACATGGCAAGCGCCATCTAGTTTCCAGAGAAGGTACCCACGTTTTTCTTAGACAGTGTAGTCACGTGATAGGGGGCAGGCCTATCGCCGTTTTGTACGAATACACTGTCACATGACTAAGTACAACTCAGCCATGTGGGTTTCCTCACGATGTTTTCCCTCACCGTTAACAACCATGATAATTTAAAAACATATTTATCTTATATCTACTTTGACTGGGACCTCATAATGAGTTAACGTTTTCTTGAATAAGTGTAACTGCATTTATCATATCGATTTTCATTGAGCCAAATTGAAACGAAATCTAATTCGATACATTTGAAATATTTTCGAACTTTGAATAAGATATTTTTATCAGAAAAAATATTGTCATAAAAAACGCATATTTTATTGATATCTTTAAATTTTCAGGGAAATGTAAATAAAATCCAATAAAATATGTGTAAATACATTCAAATAAATATTCATAATCATATACCACAAAAAAATTTTTTTTCGAATGTATGTAACAATACACAAAAAGCTACTGTTGTTTTTTAGGAGAAAAACTGTAGCATTATGTTAGATTGTAGCTTCAGACAGCTGTCAAAAGAACTCTTAAAAACGCTTAGAATACCGATTTGGTGAATCATTCGTTCAATCATCATAACGCTCAAAAAAATAGTTAATTTGCAGAATACCAAATACGTCAATGTGTCAAAAAGTGACGTAAAATGGCCTTGTAGAATAGCAAATAAGATCTTAGCTGTCTCACTATTGTGACAGTGACACAAATGACATTTGTCAATTTTGCTTCGAGAATGCCAAAACCACAGTTTTGATAAAGGTTTTGATACACCTAAGACCGACATACAGAAAAGATGGTCGTGTAGAATTGGGCCCCTGTTTAAGTTTTCTTTTACCTTGTATAAAGGTTAGCGCGCGCAATTGGCCTCGATCTCGTTTTTAAAACATACCCTTTTTATATTTTAAATTGATAAAAGACTTCAATCTAAACAACTTTGCCTATAGAGTATATACATACATAAGTCACGGCTATAAATCCCTAGCTTATTAGCCAATAAAATGTTTATCTAAAATATTGTAATATTCAAAATATTGAGGGCCAGTTTCACCAATAACAGATAAAGTTTCAGATAGTTATCTGACACATCACGTTATCTGATGAATAAAAGTGGCTGATGTATTTTGTAGGTTTCACCATCTATCTATCAAATAAATTACCCGTTAGTTAAATTTACCTGCCAGATAAGAATAAACAAGACGGCAACGTCGCTTTTATGCGTTTAGTTTTAATATTTGTAAATTAAGTCTTATTAAAAACATTTTGAATTGACATAAAACCAACAGTTTTATTGAAAATACAATCAGAAACAATGTTTTTTATTTAGAAAAATGCTTTTAAATGTTTGTTACCGTGTATATGTCACACAATTATGAAAAATTCGAATCCTGGGTCGGGCCTACACCAATTTGTCTTTTCTAAAGACATATGTGTGGTTAATTTATCATGGTTGTTAACGGTGAGGGAAAACATCGTGAGGAAACCCACATGGCTGAGTTGTACTTAGTCATGTGACAGTGTATTCGTACAAAACGGCGATAGGCCTGCCCCCTATCACGTGAGTACACTGTCCATGCAAAACGTGGGTACTCTGAATACCAGGTGACAAAGTCACGTGATGTTCAGAAGTATTTGTACCTCTGCCAACCCCTTCGGGCATATACGGCGTGAACGTTTATGTTATGTTATGTAATTATGAATTACGATTTAAGAGCTTTCATGAGAAATGGAATCTCGAAACGCAACGCAAATGCTGTTGGGCAACCGAGTGAAGTGTTTGTTTGTTCAAATTTGTTTTGCTTTTTTGCTGTCTTGAGTTTCGTTTTTATAATTTACTATGGAACGTGGAAAGAATGTTAACTTCACTCAGCAAGAAACGGATTTATTGGTGTCGCTTGCAGAGGCAAAAAATATACATTAAAAATTATTCCAAAAATTCAAATATGTCCATGTTAGAGCACTTCTTATTACAATTTGAACATTGGTAAAGCAGTTTCATAATTTATCGTCTACAAGTGGCGGTAAATTATGAAAAAATTGTGAAAAAAGTTTCTTATCTGCCGGATAAGAATTTACCAGTCACTTGATGTGACTGATAAGATACCAGGGAGTTTATCTGCAAGATATTACTATCTGAGACCTGTGAAACCGAAACTCGTTGTTTTTCCGGCAGATAAGTGCCGAATAGACTATCAGAGAGTTTATCTGTGAGTGGTGAAACTGGCCCTGAATAATTAAAAAGCGTCACCTAGATCAAACTGGGAAAGAATGGTGAGTTAATAAAACTGGTGTATGCTTGTCTTTTTGTGTATTAATTATTTTGAAAATTACAATATTTTAGATAAGCGTTCCATAGGCAAACTTGTTTAGTTTCATGTTTTTAATCGATTAGAAAAAAAATATAAAGAGTGTATGTTTTAATTAAAAAGTTTTGGATAATAATACTATATAACATAACATAACATAACATAACATAACATAAAACATAAACGTTCACGCCGAATATCCCCGAAGGGGTTGGCAGAGGTACTAATACTTCTGAACATCACGTGACTTTGTCACCTGGTAATACTATATATATACATAAACATAGACTATTACATAAATATCATATATTTTACCTACAAGCTTAATATAAATTAAATACGGTAAGACAAAAATGCCGTCGTCTCTCATATTGCTGTGCCTGAACAAGGTCCATAGTGTTGTATTGTTATAAAATTTATAACCATTTAATAGCTATGGAATGCAATAAGTAAATAAATAAATAAAAACGACGCCAATTAACATACTGTATCTCTCTCCTCGACAGTCACAAGAAATAAATAAGTAAGGTAGAGTAGAATAAAAATACAACATGACACATAACATAAAGTAAACTAAGTAATATGTTTAATAGAAGTGAATTCAAATCAAATAAACGTTTCAATTCTATATTTTACATTATAATAGAGCATGTATAAAAATATTGATGGATGTAAACGAAGCTTTATCAAAGTGGGAACTATGTATGTATGTTTGTAATAATAAAATATACCTCTATCCTAATTTTTGACAAACAGTTATATGGTGATTGTGCCTCTATATAAAGGAAAGGGGTCACACCAAGAGGCTAAAAACTACCGCGGCATCAGCTTACTCAGCATTGTTGGTAAATTGTATGCTAAGGTACTGATTGAAAGAGTGATGAATGAAACTGATGAGAAAATATGGGATGTGCAAGCGGGATTTAGGAAAGGAATGGGATGTATGGATCAAATCTTCTCTCTAAGGAGCATCACTGAAAAGTTCTTTGCTAAGAACCAAAAGGTGTATTGCTCCTTCATTGATTTAGAGAAGGCGTATGATAGGGTGGTAAGAAAGTGTTTATGGGAGGTGTTATCCAAGTTCGGTTTGGGGAGTCAACTTATACGTGCATTGGTATCACTCTATGAGGATTCTAGTGCATGTGTAAGAGTAAACGGGGAAAACACTGACTGGTTCGGAATCTCTAGGGGTGTCCGACAGGGATGTGTAGCTTCTCCGTGGCTCTTCAATTTGTTCATGGATGACTGTTTGACAGAGTTGCGTGAAAGTGATTATGGACTAAGGATGGGTGGATTCATCATTAAATGCCTCTTGTATGCTGACGATCAAGTGCTACTTGCATCATCGGCAGAAGAGTTGCAAGAGATGATGAATATTGCATGTGAGTCTTTTGTAAGAAAGGGAATGAGGGTGAATGTGGATAAGACCAAAACGATGGTTTTTGAGAGACAGGAAGATGTGACAGAATGCGTGATTGCGATTGATGGTAAGGATGTGGAACAGGTGAAGGAGTTTGTATATCTGGGAAGTTTGTTTACAAGGGATGGAAAATGTGATGAAGACATTGAAAGAAGAGTGAAAAAGGGTAATGCGGTAAATGGAGCAATGAATAGCCTAATGATCAGTCAATCGGTGTCTGAAAAGGCCCGAATGGCTGTACATGATGCTGTTCTTGTTCCTACGCTTATGTATGGAAGCGAATGATGGGTGTGGCAGAAGAAGCATGAGAGCAGAGTGAATGCAGTAGAGATGAGGTCCCTCAGAAAAATTTGTAATGTTAGATTGTGTGACCGAGTGAGAAATAGCGTTATTCGTGAAAAGTGTGGTGTGAAAGATGATATTGTAAGAAAGATAGAAAAAGGAATGTTGAGATGGTTTGGGCACATAGAGAGGATGGATGATAGAAAATTGGTAAAAGGGATCTATAGAGCTAGTGTGGATGGTAGTGTTAGTAGAGGACGACCACGGAGAACACACTTGGACCAAATTGAGAGTGTGCTCAAAAAGGCTGGCGTCCGAAGTATGAAGAATAAAAGAGCATGCATGAAAAGATTGATGGATGTAAACGAAGCTAGAGAGGTTTGTCAGGATCGTACGAAGTGGCGATCGATAGTCTCTGCCTACCCCAATGGGAATTAATGGCGTGAGTATATGTATGTATGTATGTATGTATTTTATAGTCGATAATTCAATACAGAATGAAATAACAATTTGAAACTCGTGTAACGTTATTTCCGTCCCAGGCAATTCATTTAAATATTATCGAAGGAGCCACTCGACTTGTAGTGGATGGATCAAAGATTGTGGTTACTTTGATGTACAGGTTACTTGGGTGAGAACACCGCAACGTCAATAAATACGTTGGAATATTTGGACATGAACGTTTTGAAGTAATTTGACGATGATAACTGTAGAAACGGGAATAAATTTAATAATGTAGAATTATAATTAGTCAGTGTAAAAGAGTAGCTGTAATACATACATACATACATACATATACTCACGGCTATAAATTCCAAAAAGGGTCAGCCAGTTGCTTTAGAGCTAGAAACTCCTCAGCCACATTTAAAAAGTGATGGGTCTCTAACTGTATAGCCCAGCAACCATTTTTAATAAAGCCTCATACCCCCAGTCGCCTCTTACAACACTGTTGGGTAGAAATGGGTAGTGACATTCTAAACCAGCACTACGCTACAACATACATACATACACATTCACGGCTATGAATCCATTGAAGGGGAAGCCAGAGCTAGGGAATCAGAAATTCCTCAGCCACTTTTGGAAGTTGCGTGGGGAAAAGATGGTGGAATAAAAATTGTTGGTGATGGGTCTCCAACCGCATCGCCCAAAAATCCCTTTAAAACCGCCTTTAGTCGCCTCTTACGTACAACCACTGGAAGAAATGGGGTATTGTTATTCTAAGCCGACACTTCACGGCAATATAGTAAAAAAACATAAAATGAAAGATACCTAATGGAATAATACAATTTACTGCAGTACAATTATTCTCAAAATAAGCTGCGATGTAACAAACAGTTAAACTGTAAACAATAAAGTTTTCCTATTAATTTGAATGAAGTTATTTGGTTTCATAAAGTGAATCAGAATAAAATTTTGTAGTAACGAATAGCAGTTTCCTAATTTGATTGGTGTTTCTATCATTTGACTCACCTTGTAACTAATCGCGCGAGAGTGCATTAGTACTTATCAGTGATATGCCTGCTCGTGCACTTGAGTACACTGTCCGAGCAAAACACCAGGTGACAATGACACGTTAAGTATTAGTACCTCTGCTAACCCTTTGGGGATATTCGGCATGAACTTTTGAATCTTTTAGAGTACTTGAACATTTTACTGCTATTGTTCATTTTCACATAGATTTGTCCGTAAAAGCGTCAAAACTCATGTCACTTTATTATACAAGACTTCGAAAATGCGTATACTAATTTAATATAAAGGATGTCAATTTTGGCTTGTAAAGATAGCATGATTTTAAACCAGGCAGCTAAAGACGGACAACCATTTACTTGACCATGATGTTCCATACGATTTTTTTCTTTATAATTTCTGTCTCTATTTTAAATGAGTTGAGATATAAACTCGATAATTTTGTTTCATTATTACTTCTATTAAACATAATTGTTTTAACGAATTAGTAAAATCTGCAAATGAAAATCTGGTCTTGGGACAACCTACCCACACATTTTTGAAAAGGTATTTATATCCTGTCCTATGTTAGGTATATGTAGTCTGCTTAGAATAGCATTAACCCATTTGTTTCCACGGGTATTGCGATAAGCAATTTAGGGTTCAGGGGCATTTTAATTGATTGTTAGGTGCTTGGTTGATATGGCTGGATACCCATGAACAACCCACTATTTCCCCACTTAACCTCCAGAAATGGGCCATGAATTTCTAAATCTAAAGCTTTGGGTACCTTTTTCAAATTTACAGCCGGGAGTATACATAGTTTTTTTTGTTCATAGTCTCAACGTATGGTTAATTTAATTGTTTTATGTTTACTGTTATTACAAATTTCATTGCTTCATTTTCAGAATACCGTATTTAACTACCTCTGCAAGTAAACAAGCATAATTGTATGGAAAGTTGTTACTTGAAATACCGTTAATTAATTTTGAGAACATTACGTACAGGAGATATTTAATTAATTCATACTGGGAACACGATATGGTATCATGAATGTTCATTTAAAAGTAAGAAATTAAATTAAAACAATATTCATTATACAGTTTTGTAAACTTGTATCAAGCAATTTTTATAGGATGTCAGTCATTCGAAAATTGCAGAATTTAAAGAATTTTCTCTTTATTCATTCATACATACACATATTCACGGCTATAAATTCGGACGTGGATGGGTTAGCCACTGCTTCGGAATAAGAAATTCCGCAGCCACTTTTGGAAGTCGAGTGGGGAAAAGATTTTAATATAAATGGTTGTAAATTTCATTTTACGTTTTTCTTACTTATACTCACGCCCATTATTCCCATTAGGGTAGGCAGAGGCTTTCGATCGCCACTTAGTACGATCGTGACAAACCTTTCTTGCTTCCCTTACATCATAATGAAACGTCCCAAGCTCAATATAAAGCAATATAAGTTTACTCAACAACTTATAAGTACTAAATTCATGGTGGATTTAGAGTGGTTTGAGTTTAAAAGTACGAAAAAAGCTAACTCTAATTTAATTTATATTAAATTTTTATATATTATGACATTTCACTTAAGAGGAGAAGAGGAAAAAAATATGCAATCAAAGATTTAAGATCACTCCCAGTCTGAACACTGATAATTTTGTCACCTGATTTTTAAAAGTATTAGTAATTACCATACCATACCATCTCCTATTATTACAGATACCATACCTTCGGGGAGTTTGAGAATGAGTATCCTTCCTCCCAGACAACTGCCGCCATAGAGAGAGCTTAACTCAATTAAATCTGAGTTAAGGTTAAGCCGAATACCAGCCGACCATGGGAATAATTTCACAAATAAAATTAGCAGATCTCACGTAGTTTTTCAGGCTACTGATTATCTGAAAGTTTAAATAACTGCCGTGTAGTGCTGGCTTAGAATGTCACTACCCCTTTCTACCCACGGATGTCGTAAGTGGCGACTAAAGGTATGAGGCTGTTATAAATAGTATTTGGACGATGCGGTAGGAGACCCATCACCAAGGACACTTTATTTATACCATCATGTCCCCTATCAACTTTCAAATGGCTGAGGAGTTTCTAGCTCCAAAGCTCTGGCTACCCATTTTTAGGATTTATAGCCATGAGTATATGTATGTATGTTAAAATAATAATTTGCTTCAGAGGGCATGTCAAACCTTAGTTACGGTTACTATGATGGCAGTAGTCGTTCTGCCCACCTGAACTAGGCAAGGCATCCCATTCAGTGTAGCATATACGTGGGACACGCAGAAAATTTTGCGAAAATAAAAAAAAAATGTTCTATGGGTAAAAATGTTTTTATTAAATATTTTCAGAATACTCTCCACCAGCATCTATATAAAGTTTCATATGCCTAAACCAGTTTTCGAAACACTTTTTCCATTCCGCCGCAGACAGCTCATTTACAGCCCGCTGAAACGCTGACAGCGCATCTTCCGGCGATGAAAATTGTATCCCTTTGAGTTTATTTTTTTTATTTTAGGGAATAAAAAGAAGTCACACGGTGCCAGGTCAGGGCTGTAAGGAGGGTGACCCAAGAGTTTGACCGGCGTGCTGTTCAGGAAGTCCGTCGTTTTGAGTGCGGTGTGAGCGGGCGCGTTGTCGTGGTGAAGCAGTAGCCCTCGGAGCCCTATGTTTGGTCGATTGTTGCTCACAACTGAGAAAACTACTGGCAAACATTTAGTAGTATACCAGTCTGCGTTAATACTTCTTTGATCTTGTAAAGGAATTGTCACCAAATAGCCAGTCATATTGAAGAAACTTGCGATCAAAATCTTCCCACCGCTTTTAGATCTCTTCACTTTGGTAGGGGTCGCTTCGTTTTAAAATACCCAAACCATCGACTGGCGCTTCGTTTCTGGATCGTATTGATAAATCCAGGACTCATCACCTGTAACGATGTTGTAAACACGCTGAGACGAGCTAGCATCAAATTTATTAATCATATCACGACACCATTCCACCCGGGCCTGTTTCTGTACCTCGGTGAGGTTGTGTGGCACCCAGCGTGAAACTATCCTCCTCACGTGAAGATGTTCGTGTAAAATCTCATGAACGCTTCCCGATCCAATCTGCATAATGTGTTGAATCTCTAGATACGTTATTCGCCTATTGTCATGAATTAAATTTTTCACTTCCACCACGTTTTCATCCGTAACAGCCGTTAGAGGGCGACCACTTCTTTCTTCATCTCGCAAAGTTAATCGACCACCCTTGAATTCGTTATACGTTATACCAACGATACACGGTTGCCTTGGAAGGCCCTTCATTCATAAACGCCATTTGAAGTCTATCGTATAATTCGTCTGGTTTTAAGCGACATTTAAAATCATAAAAAATCATAGCGCGAAAATGTTCCCGGCTCAGATTCATTTTTCAGTAAGACACGACAATTTAAAACAGCTCGTAAAAAATAAAGAGGGAAATTTTAAAATTGGAACGTACCTTTTTTTATTTAAAAAGACTGATATTTTCAGTATACATTACAACCGGCCAGTGTTTCATACATTAAAACCTTTTTTCGCAATACTTTCTGAGTGGCCTGGTAGTGTCTCAAACAAAAATGAATCTCTGAATAAATTGGCATGCGGTTCTTACAGTATATAATCCCCATTACTTGCCACCACCATCGTATTACACTTAATTATACTCACGCTCGTTGTTCCCATTGGGATAGGCAGATACTCTAGATCCCCACTCCTGACAAATCTCTCTTGCTTCTGTCACGTTCATTATAATCCTTATATATGCTCTTTTATTCTTTTTTTCACTGCGAACTTTCGGCTTCGTAAGAACGTTTTCGATTTGGTTTTCAAACCTCTTTCGCAGCCGTTATCTACTAGCAACACCATCCACCATCCACTATATATATCTTTTGCCATTTTACGTTCATCCATCATCTCTATGTATTACAGTTTTTCGTTTTTGCCATAGAATTGAACAGTTTTAAATAAGAACAATTCGTTATGCAAAGTTTGTCTTCTGTATTTATTGAATATTCCATAGGAAACACGAAAATAAATGTCAATTTTTAATGTTTTTCACATAAAATGGCAAACTGTATAGTTATTAACTTTTAAAGATTGTTTAATTTTATATCTTAATGACGTCATCGATCGATATTATCACGTAGCGATATGCAAGTAAAGTGAAATGTTCAGTTAAAACGTTGCTGATTGCTGAACATTTCACTAATTTGTGATCTTAGATTATATTATCACGATATTATATTAAAAAAAACCGATGGTTCTTCATATTTTGTTAATAAATTGCAATGAAAACGAACGTCCTTGAACTTACATTGAAGGTCAAAAACTGTTACAGTTTTTGATAAAATAAAGGTCATCATAGCTTCATTTGATTCTTTTTCCTCACAGCATATATACCTCCCCACCAATGGGCTAGAGGCTACCCTATTTTAGGGTGATTTGGCCTTAGTCCACAACGCCGGCCCATTGCGGGTTTGCAGACTAACGACTACTACCGTAATAGTAGCCGGGACCGACGGCTGAACGTGCCCTCCGAAGCAAGGAATCATCTTTATTTTTGGATAATCAGGTGATTCAAACCTGCAATATCTTTCCAAACTGGGTTAGATCTTGCAAATTAAGTTTGTGTATTTGATTATTGTTAGACATGTTTTCTGTACATCTGTGAACATCTGTTATTGGCCTTACTTGATTTCTATTATTTACTGTGTATTATTGCTTATGTCGCTGTTGATGTTCATAATAAAAATAAATAAATAAAATAAATAAATACCCCCTGGGAATCGAACCCCAGACCTCTCGATGCAGTCATTTGATTAAATATTGTTTAAAAACATAATATCTTGAAATGGTTTTGTAATCAGCATCCCTTTTCTAAAACTTACATAACATAACATAAACGTTCACGTCGAATATCCCCGAGGGGGTTGGCAGGGGTACTAATACTTCTGAACATCACGTGACTTTGTCACCTGGTGTTCAGAGTACCCACGTTTTGTACGAATACACTGTCACATGACTAAGTACAACTCAGCCATGCGGGTTTCCTCACGATGTTTTCCCTCACCGTAAAACTTACCATATCGAATCCTCACATATTAATATGAATATGTGCATGATTAAATGAATTCACGAGAAACATTAATATTTACACAAATGAATGATATTTTATTAATATTTTCCTTTGTTATCAAAAACATTAATTATAATATAATGCCTTGACGCCAAATTTTTCAAACTCTGCAAAATTAATATCAGTACTTTGTGTCGGAAAAATAGGCGAAAAGTAAATGAAGAAATTGTATTAGCGAGAGTGGCCGGTTGTCATCAATCACTTGCATTAAATGAAATCATTGAGACATTTTTGGGCTTGGACTTGCAAATAAAAATGATTGTGATTGATGGTTTGTTTCGAACATTGAACATTGACTTACCTTGAGATCAATCACTAGTATGAATATTTCTTTCGCCGAACATACATTGTGCATTTTATCCTATAAAAAAGGTTCAACCCTCATTGGATATTCTCATATTATTTTGAAACTAAAAATATTGTGAATAATGTGAAAAGGTTTTTGAGAGACCTTTTTACAGTTATTGGGTTATATTGTTGTATAATATAGTATCACTATACTGCTTGTGGCTATTATAACTGCCTCCGTGAATTAGCGGCAAAGTGTTCGGCTAACAAACTTACGGACATTAGTTTGAGAAAACTGTCGAAGAGTTCATCATATAAGCATCTTATTTAAGCAACATCATAAGTTTTTTGTATGCTTGTATTATAGGTTTTTGTACAAATTTTAGCTATGTAGCTGTGTAGGCGATGAGGTTCGAGGAAACCCATTACTAACATTTATTTTACTAATTTTTTTTCACGCAACTTTAACTCTTTGTAAAATAAAAATGATCGCATATTTTACTAGATTGAAATAAAATGTATTCCTCCCTCAAAGATTATTCAACACAGTACGGAAACATTAAAAGGTAACTCAGGCTTTCAAGTATTTCCGGTGGAAAATAAAGGTGGCATCAGATTGATAGCAGAGAGGTGGTTCACGGTTTGCAAGACATGCTAGCTTATAGTTCCTTTAAGGTGAAGGCATGCGTGAAAGGAGGCGATGTGAGCAAATACATTCTCGTGTAAAGCAAAAGTATTCTTTTCAAATGAACTTCTTTTTGTTTATATTGAACATTTGTTAATTTGATTTGTATTTGCCGTGTAGGTCGGCTTTGCCGTGTAGTGTCGGCTTAGAATAACACTACCCCATTTCTACCCGTGGGTGATCGTAAGAGGCGACTAAGGGTATAGGGGGCTTTTTAAGTGATTTTTGGGCGATGTGGTTGGAGACCCGTCACCAAAAACATTTATTATAACCATCTTTTCCCAATCAAATTCCAAAAGTGGCTGAGGAATTTTTCATTCCAAAGCTCTGGCTACCCCGTTAAGGGATTTCTAGCCGTGAGTATATTTATGTATGTATGTTGTAGATGAACTACGAATGGTGAATTCCTTTTGGTTAATTTCTAACCTACTATCAAATAAATTTTAAAAATTGGACGTGAAATTTCTTTTTCTGAACCTGTGACTGCCCTTTTCTGTGATTTGGGGTTTTGTATAAATATAAATTCTAGATCTTTATCAATGCATTTAGAACAATATTTTCGACAGATTTGCGCTTCGCTCACATAATCTTTAAATTATTTTTAACATTAAGAGTCTAGAGTTTCTGCTCAGTATTCTGATTAAAAACAGGATATAATCTAACTGTAGGCTGAATACGAGTACACATGCTGTACCAAACATGCATGTTGACTTATAGACAAAGAATAATAATTAAAAGCATACATTTCCATCTTCATATTGACATTGCATGAATCTTAACAATGCAAATATTAACAATCGAATCATTTTTTTTTTCAACTCTCACTACTAGCTCTTATAGGTAATTTATAAAAAAACTACACTATTATTAGATAACATCTACATTCATATCGTATATTGTGAAAAATAAGTAGGTAATCATTTGACTTTAAAACAACTCACATATTACAAATTATTATTCAAAAGACCATAGTCTAATCTAGAATCGGAGAAAATCGCTCAGTGAATCGCCACTTTCTGCCCGAAGCCTCAAGGCGCAATAGTTAATCGTGTTGCGTGATAACAACTCATGTGTAAATGTGTGGTAGGCACGGAACGGCGCATTGAGTGACTGCCTCCCGACAGACCTTTTAACCAGCGCTAAAGGAGTTCTACGGAGAGGACATTTCCATTCAAAAGTAGGGGTGCTTCTCGCAATAATTGTGTTTTATATATTTTTGAGATATGTTATTTGTTTTTAATCATTTGCTGTGTAGTGCCGGCTTAGAATGTCACTACCGCTTTCTAATCATAGGTGTCTTATTTAAGTGGTTTTTGGGTTATGTGGTTAGAGACCCGTCACAAACGATACTTTATTTCTTTTTTCTTGTCCCTTATCAAGTTCCAAATGTGGCTACAGAGTTTCTAGCTCAAAAGCTCTGGCTACCCCTTTTTTGGATTGAGTATATGTATGGATGTGTGTTATTTACATTTATACACAGTAACGGAAATAAATATGCTTTTTCAATGTAATAACAGTACGTTGAGATTATTGAACTTAAATACAAATTTCAATTTGAAATATCAGGAACGAGTCTACTGCCTACTCGATCAACCAATGACACAATAGAAGAAAATAAAGTCATATCATCTTGCTATTTTTTTTAAGGCTGTTGCAACAACTTAAATGCTGGAACCAACTTTTTGCCAAGATAAAAAGTAAAGTTGATAAAAAGTAGACAGTTTGTTGGAGGTGTACTAAAAGAAGTTTGTGACAGCCCATTAATTATTTCATTAGCTCGTACGACACCCAAGAGATGAGCTTAAAAATTACTATACAATACAAAGCTTATTTAATTAAAAGCCAAACAGAAAATACTCTAATTAACCGATACTTAGACCTATGAAAAATTATTAAAGTCTTCACTTTCAGTTCATACACTCCATTGAGAGTGGCAACCCTTACTGACACGGTTCGTCCCTGGCATGCTTTTAGAAACATTTTACACGTCGCAATACTTGCTTTATTCAGAAATATAGCGCTTCGGGATTTGTCTTTTGGAAGGAAATCTGAGCTCTTATCCCAATTCTTATTTCATACATAACTCTTTGTTTATTTTTATGAAGTGGAACTTATCGTGTACGAGGATTTAGGGAATAGAGAGAAGGATTTTTGGTCACTTAAGTGTTTTATGGCATCGGACAACGCTATCACTAGTTTTATTTCGGTCGAAAATAAATAGTTATGTTGTTCAGCGTTGTTTTCAGTATGTCTCTGCTCAGTGTTTGGATTGGGTCAATCAATTCCATTTATTGTATTGACATATCGTTTCTGGTGTATAAATACTTTCTGTTTTAAGTTCTTTCGAGTATAATAAAGCTCTAAGCTAGAATACTTTTTCTATAAGAGATTTTGAAACTATCAAGCTCAATGTTATCAGTAGACTTTAATAACTTCAAAATTTCAGATAAGTCTATACGTAATAAGTCTATTTATTGCATTTGAGTTTATGATTTAGTTGCATATTATATATTGTTTTTGTTTGTTTAACTTATTAATATTAAGTTGTAATATTAGTTTTAGTTATGGCGCTAAATGAAAACCAGCGTATGGGAAATTCATCAACCAAGTTGTTTGACTTTCTCATACACATGCTGAGTTGGTGCCTTTTTGGTGCCTTTTTGGTGCATTCTTTTTTTTGTTGTTGTAAATTTACTCTGTATTTCTTGTTGTGTGCCAAATAAACAAATTTTCTTCTTCTTCTTCTTCATATTAACTAACCCAGATAACTAGTCTACCGATCTCACCTTCCAAAGGTTGTCTGGAAGAGATCGCTTTTAGCGATAAGACCGCCGATTGTACCTCACTGTAAACTGTATGATAATTTATTTTGTAAATTTGTGTTTGATGTACAATAAAGAGTTATTCTATTCTATTCTATTCTATATTATAATAACTTGTATTAAATAATAAATATTTTATTTAAATTAAGATGATGTCCCATTATTTTATCAATGATAAGTACAATTTAGCCATGCGAGTTTGCGCACGATGTTTTCCCTCACCGTTAACAACCATGATCAATTAACTACACGTATGACTTTTTAGAAAAGACTATTTGGTGTAGACCCGGGATTTGATCCCACACTACAGACCCAGCTATCACGGTAGTAGTTGTTTGGTACCAAACAGCTTTAAACCAGGATGTTTGTCAATGGCCAGATCACTCTTCAAGGCAGTCTCGAAGTCCGTTTTTCGGGTATATGGGCTGTGATGTTATGTGTAAGTTTTTATTCTTGTCGTTTAGAAAGTTATTCTGATTATAAATACATGTAATAAGCACATGCAATTTTTGTTACGTCTTAACAAAACATAGGGATGATCTTAAAAAATGATTCCTTACAATTCAAGCAAAAATAAGATTCTCAACACTGTTAAGTGTGTTTAATTAAGTGATTCAAAATAATGATGATGATTACAAAATCTGACACAGCCAACCTTATAAAACTGTTACTGCTATTTTTCAGTTAGATTCTGTTAGAAACTAATGTGATGAAAACTATTCAAACCATACAAAATATATTAGACTTGTACTAGATAAAAGATTTTTGTGCATACTAAAGGAAAATACTACTAGTGTAAGTAGAAAAAAATAGTAGATGGTGACAAGATTTTATGAGAAAATTGTTAAGATTGGTTAAAAAATTGGCTTAGTACCACTATTAGGCAGAAAGCATTAAGTTACTTTCGTATTTACATTAAACTATGCAAATTAATTGAATGCCTACCTGAAAACAAGAATTCCTGATTCAAAAATGAATTCTGATTGGATTTCAGAAGTTAAGAACTTTTTGATGTTAACGAAGACAAAGTTGTAAGCGAACGCCTCGATTAGATAATGCAAATGAAATTTGCGAACAGAATCAAATAATTTTTAATGCGAGCAGATAGCTATAAAACTTTGGAAAGACATTTATATCGTAAAAATAAAAGGATCTAGCTAATGAGAAAACGTTTCAATTAGGAATATTGAATAATTGAAACAGTTATGTTTTGTCTTTTAAAAGTTGTGTAAATTTATTGAAAACGAAACCTAAACAAATCGGTGCTTGTGATACATGAAACAAAATATCATATTGTAGTGCATTAAAATCACTTCTCATCATATAGAAACTTAGAATTTTATCATTTTCTTTAATAGTTTTTTGTGCGTATTGTAATTTAAGTCAGAAACGAATTTTCTTATTAGTTTCAAAATCAAAATAGCACTCAGAAAACTACAGGAGCCTTTGCAAAAATCTATTAATAAATCATTTAATTATTAAAACGCAGGCTTAAATAAATAAAAAATAAAATATGCGTATAATATATATGTAGTCGTTTTTGTGTGGTTGGATATCAAACCACTTTTGTTTCTAAAAACTATGACCAATAAGATTTTTCACATGTATGTATATACTTTTAGACCAAAATAGCTGTGATCTGGTTTTACGGCAATATTTAGTGTTGCTGTGTAGTGTCGGCTTAGAATAGCACTACCCCATTTCTTCCAGTGGGTGTACGTAAGAGGCGCCTAACGGTATTGGGGCTTTTAAGGGATATTTGGGCGATGCGGTTGGAGACCCATCACCGATAACCTTTATTTCACTATCTTTTCCCCACTCAAATTTCCACAAGTGGCCGAGGAATTTCTAATTTCTTCTTGGGATTTATAGCCGTAAGATTATGTATGAATGTATGTGTATTCAGTGTTTTTAAATAACAAAATTATGCAACACATTAATTTGACTTAAAATCTCGTTACACAAAACGGCATACATCTGCATAAAACTTATTGTAAAGGAACTTGAATATATCTTCTCTGAGACAACTTCCTCGAGCATGTTATGATATGTAAAGCTAATTAAATAAGAAACATTTAGCATAAGTCATTCATTTTATCTCGGCTGCATAAGACGTAGTGTCTCAACTGAATAATTAATTATTAAGAAGATTATATACGACCGGCAACGCTTCTTCCAGCTGTTGGAAACTTTATTCATAACAATCAGATTTATGCCATACATAACCTCACAATTGCACAGCTTTGTGAAAACTTATCTTGGAAGTAAGAAAGAGAATAAGTTTTGGTATTCTCAATATGTGGGGTATACGTGTTGATAGGTAAAAAACATATAACATAACATAACATAAACGTTCACGCCGAATATCCCCGAGGGGGTTGGCAGAGGTATTAATACTTCTGAACATCACGTGACTTTGTCACCTGGTGTTCAGGGTACCCACGTTTTGCATGGACAGTGTACTTACGTGATGGGGGCAGGCCTATCGCCGTTTTGTACGAATACACTGTCACATGACTAAGTACAACTCAGCCATGTGGGTTTCCTCACGATGTTCTACCTCACCGTTAACAACCATGATAAATTAACCACACGTATGTCTTTAGAAAAGACAACTTGGTGTAGGCCCGATCCGGGATTTGAACACTAGTCGCTTGCACGTCAACCGGTGTTCTACCCACTGAGCTATCACGTCGTCTTTTTGGTACGTGATAGGTAAAAAGACGGCTGTTATTTGTATGGATTGGAGTTCGAAGCAAAATGTAGCTAGCACATACATGATCTGCTTTAAGTTGTCAATAATGTCACTATCCATACTTCCATACTAATATTATAAATGGGAAAGTGAGTTTGTTTGTTTGTTTGTTCCGCTTTCACGCCGTAAATACTAAACCGATTGCTTTGAAATTTTTCAGACGTGTAGTTAAAAGTCTAAATTAAATAATAGGGTACTTTTTATCCCGGAAAAAATATGTTCCCACGGGAAATCAAAAATATTGTTTGCTTACTAAATGCATTGGAGATGGCGCTGTGTATTGTTTAAAACAACGTAAAATATTGTAAACTAATATAAAAATCAAAATTTAGAAGCTTAATGGTACGGTAATGCATCCCCGAAAATAAGGAACTCCCGAGCCATGATGTACTATTTTTTTATCGTATACATTTTTTTTACATCTACTTATATTGCAAACGAATATTAACATGTAAATATAGAAACTAAATGAAACGACGACGATTCCTTGAAACTAAGGAATCCGCAAGAGTTCTCATAGGAACATCAAAAAACCTTAACTCATATATGGCTCAAAATATTGCAGCGATTATTTTTATCATCGATGGAATTCACATCAGACACTTTGTTAATGTTCATTTTGGAAAGATGAAGGGGTTTCATCAATTTAAATGACAAATTTGTTTATCAATAGTAAGACTAATGTGAAATAAAGCGTAATAAAAATTTGACACCGCCCCGGTAACGTCTCCGTGGCGTAGCGGTATAACTAACTACTATGAATATTTAATTAGAACTATTATGAATCAATCGTCCCGGGTTCGTATCTCAGGTAATTCAAGCTTTTTGTAAAAAAAATTTTTGTCAGCTTAAAATAACACTATATATAATAATAACAAGCACTATCCCTTCAATTTAGCGATTATTTTGGAAGGAGATCCACCACTAATCATCCCTATATTGCCGAGCAATCGCTGCAAGCTCTCCCACTATCACCAACGGTCAGTGTAGGGGGCAGCACCGGGCCGTCGCCGCAGCGCCAAACTACTATCCGTATCTGTACTTACTAGAGATATTCTCATTTCTGAACATAAAAACTTGGTATATTTGTTTCATGATTCTTATGAACAATTAAAAAGGAATTTTTGGAACTCATCCCCTAACGGGTTGATATAGCAAATGAAAGTTAATATAGAGTTTTTTTACATTTTATAATAAAACTTGGTGCGATTGAATTTATGAAATCCAACTATCAATCATTCATGAATATATGCTAACAACCATAAATTCCATAAAAGGGTGGCCATAGCTTCGGAGATACTAATTCTTCATCCAATTTTGGAAATATATTGATAAAAGATAGGTTAATAAAGGTTGTTAGTGATGGGTCACAAACTGCATCGCCCAACAATCACTTAAAAAGCCTCAATGTCCTTTATGTCATTTACAACGCCCGCGGGATTATAAATATAAAAAACAGAAGTTGAGACAGTGTTTCGGTATTTTGGTATTATGTAAACTGGATGCAAAAAATGAAGTCCACGCGGACGAAGTCGCGGGGCAAAAAGCTAGTAATGTATAAATAGAAGATTAAATTAACTAAGATTTCCTTCCACAATAGGAATAAAGGAAGTAAATATAAGTAAGTAAGTAAAACACAGACAAATTACATACAATAAAGACTATTCGATTCGTTAAACTGCTGTTGGTAAATGGTAACCCAGTCACCGATGCCCTAGCAGTCTTTTTATGGCTCGCCGTAGCAGCCTGCTATTAGTTGTCTTAATTTTATCACTCTTATTTAATTACAATGTCTATTTAAGCCAAGAATGTAAGGTTTTGAACTTTTATTCAGCTCTTAAGCGATCACATCAAGACAAAGAGGTACCCCAAATATTTCTACTGTAATGAATCCAACGTTACTCTCACCCAGAGGCATCCTATAGCCTTCAGCAAAGTGTTGATCGAACTTGTAGAAAAACTTACGTACGTGGCTGCCACTCCAAAACCGAATGAGCGCAAGCAATCAGAGCAAATCAATAATTGAAAATACGGCAAAAAATTCTCGAAAGCAATAAAAATAATTCTTAAACTTAATCCTTCCAAAGAGTTATTGCTAATTAATAGGGGCCGTTACTTAGTCGTCTGCAAATAATAAAGTTTAAGCTGATTGAAAATGCTTCAGATAATCCGTAACCTTTCTTCGTTTTGAATTAAATTGTGCTAATCCGGTTTCATTAAAATTACTAATGTAAAACAATTACAGAAGCTGTACAATGAAATAGTCTTGATAACTCAGTGGGAATACCACCACTTTTTATGAGTTTAAATATCAAGTTAGTATTTTACACCAATAACTGTTTCCTAAAGTCATATGTGTATTCAATTCAGCAGTTTGTAAGGTGAGGAAAACAACGTAAGGAAATGCTTGCAGGGCAAAATGCAGGACAGTGTATTAACAGAATTAGGCCTTGTCATATCGATTCACTTTCCCAGTAAAACTTAAATTCTCTGTACATAATTTAAAATAATAACACGTGGTGTTCAAATGTAATAAAAGCTCCCCGACCCCTTCGGTAATTAGCGGCGTAAATGTTGGATTGAGTTGAGTTTATAATTTATTAATGATATGAAATCATTAAACACTGATTCTGTTTTTTAAAATTATTATTTTTATCTGAAAAGCGTAATTATTTTATTTTCAGCTGGTAATTATATACATTATAATACGTCATTAAAATGGTTTGTTGGTTGGCAATAATAAGATTAAGGCTCATATTTTGTGCATTTATAATTAAATTAATTTACTTCCTACGGTTACGGTTTAATTTACGGTTGATGAACAGCGTTTTTAAACAAGAGCCTACTCTGTTAATTGCAACAAAAAAATGTTGTAATAAATCGTTTGTCCAATCACACTTCGTAGTAAAATTGTCACCAAAAAGCATTTCTTAAACATGTGACAACAATTACATAAACTTTTCGCAGTTAACGTTGCTAGTGGTATAACAGGTATTTCTTAATGTCATCCTCGTAGCACAAAGTGGGGAGAAAGTTTACGAGTTTCGTTAATACGCTTCCGCAATAATACAAACTCAAATACACATTGCGCTCGGATGTAACCAAGATAATGTATGCAGATAGTTAAAGGAATTCCTCCGTTTCCAAGAGGCAGACGACACATCACTGCTCGAGCTCCGAGACCATTTATCGTCGAAAAAGAAATTAAACCGTAGTCGAACCGAACAGTTTTATCTGTGTGTCGATAGCGAACACAAATTATGTGCTTCCTTTGTATTATGTCGGCTTTTCTTTGGCAGCTTTTTTAGTTTAACGAACAATCTCTTTTTAAAACAATTGTATAAGTTTTCATTAGTTGTTTATTCAGATTTATTTTTTGGTTATTAGACAAATTCATCCTAATGATAATAATATTAGAATAGAATAAAAACGTATGTATGAAATGACTGATTCATGTAAATTAAGCCCAAGAGGTTTGTCAGGATCGTCCTATGCGGCGATCGATAGTATCTACCTTACTCAATGGAAACTAATAGCGTGAGCACATGTACATACAAAAATCAAATTTTATTTTTAACTATAGAAGGGGTAGCCAGAGCTAAGAAATTAGAAATTCCTCAGCCACTTTTGGAAGTTGCATGAGGAAAAGATGGTAAAACAAAGGTTGTTGGTGATGGGTCTCCAACCGCATCGCCCAAAAATCCCTTAAAAGCCCCAATACCGTTAGTCACCTCTTACGTACACCCACCGGAAGAAATGGGGTAGTGCTATTATTAAGCCGACACACAGCATACTATATTAGCCGTGAGTATATGTATGAATTTTTAACTATAATGAGTATTTTATTTTAACTAAAATAAAACGTTTGAAGAGAGCTTTCTATTTTTTCAAACAAAAGCTATTGAAAATGTAACAAATTTATCTGACCATTTCCTAGAACGTGAAATTGTTTAAAACTTAGTTTGAAACTACATTGATGTCAGAGTTTTTGATGTCAATAGCAAGTAGCGTTGGAAATCACAACTGAAGAGAAAACGATTGTTCTGTGGAACGAACTATCAGCCTAAATATCAGAGAGGATTCTGAACCTAATAGTGCAGCGCAGAGGGATTAATTTCGAGTGCAATTGTTTTTATTGTTGAAATGAATAGATAAATGAATTTCCACTCATTGGCGATCAATCGAAGGCTGTGTTATCGCTGTTTTGCTGCCTTATCGGGAGTAGAAACGTCTAGGAGGGAATTTATAAGGCAAACGGGAACCGACGAAAACCATTTGTTAGGGATCTGGAGCGTGTACTGAGACGATTGTTTTAACCAATATATTGTAGTATCTTCTGGTGCTTCGAACAAGATTAGCTTTTGCCCTCGATTAATACGAGCTGTGAAAAATGTAGGCACTTATTTCTATGTTAATGTTAGTTTTTGTGTTGAATGGAAGTTTTATTACGTAATGCTGATACTCTACATCATCCATTGTGTAAAATACAAGTCCTACTGTTTTATGTCCGAAGACCAATAAAACATATAAAAAATACTAAGATAAGAATGATTAAACTTATACAGCCACTTTTGGAAGTTAAGTGGGGAAAAGATGGTAAAAATAAAGGTTTTTGGTGATGGGTCTCCAACCGCAAAAACATTTATAATTCCGTAGCTCTGGTTACCCCTTCTATGGAAATATAGCCGTGAGTATATGGTATGTATGTATGTAAATTTATGCATTAAATGATTTTCTTTCTAAAATAATTATATTGATAATAAAAAGCATTTTCTCCAACTTCAATGCATCATGCAACAGAAAAATAATTCAACTCTTTATATAGGTGAATATAGGGTGTCATTGTAAAATATTTGACGGTTTAAAGTTACACCGTTAATATTGGAATTTTGCTCTTGCAAGTAGATTTTCTGTACGGAAGTTAGTTTTGAAAAACATCATGGCGGGCGGTTGGTTGTCTGAACAGAGGTTTTAGATCGTGACCCAAGCTGAACAAAATCACGCCACCAACTTAAAATTAGGTTCGGCCTTAACTTTAGTTTAGGTTGGGCTTAACTGCTCTTGTGGTTGAACTCCTACTATTTTATTAGTTACGTGTGGGACAAGTGAGTAGGGATTAGTGTAATTAAATGACAATTAGTATTTTCTGATCATTGCAAAGGTCAATTATACAGTTTGTTCGACCGTAAGGAAAACCTTCCTATACTTACGGCTATAACTCCCAAAACGATACCGTGGGCATAAATCATTCATAAGACCTAGAATTTGCCCAGCCCTTTTTGGGAAGTTAAATGGCTAACAATCCACTTGTTAAGTAAAGGATGGCTAGTAGCTAGTGGATTATTAATGGGTCGTACATTGCACTAAAATATTTTAGTAAGCCTGAAAAACCGTAAGTCTCTTTGTCTAACATTTAAGGGAAGAAATGTTTTATTGCTAATATGATTATTATATTTACCGACATTATACAACATAGGCTTGCAGATAAGACGATAACTTGTTTCAGAATAGATGTTTATAGATCTAATCTGACTAGATTGCAATCAAACTATTGTAAATAATTGCAAAGATTAAGAATTATTCTTTTTTTATATATTAAAATAAATATATCATAATATTAAAAGAATAACCAATGCATCCCCTATCTGAATTATATTGAGGATAAAAATTAAGAATATCTTTTAAAGAAATAAATATATGGACATATCATACACGAATCAAGTTAGCCCCAAACTAAGTAAGACTTGTATTTTGGGGTACTAACTCAATGAAGTATTTAATATGATATAATGCTCATATAAATAACATCCAAGACTAACGCCCGATTTCTGAATTGAGTAGTCCAGCTGAGAACAACTTAAGTATCGTTCTGTCTCATTCAGTTGTTAAGATTTTAATGCGACAGAACGATACTTAAGTTGTTCTCAGCTGGAATACTCAGTTCAGAAATCGGGCGTAAGAAACAAACATTTTCGCTCATCACATAAATGTTGTTCTCAGCGGGGATCGAACCCGCAACCTCCGAACTGAGAACCTAGTCACCTATCAACGTCATCAAATAAGTTAATATTAAATTTGAAATACAAAGTCTAAATTCAAAGAACTTATATTTTTACGTATAATGCTTTAACACCTGCATTCTTAAGGGTTGCTACACGTTTACTTGACTCATTAGGAATTTTATATTCTCATTTAGCTACACATCAACATAACCCCAGCAGCTGATCTTGGCATAACTTGATCATTTCAGTGCTATTCAAAATATTGTTGTCTAAGTTTTTTTTTTTTATTATTTATTTAAAGACTCTCAGACAGAGGACTTGCAACAAAAATTACAATAGTAAATCTAAATAACTATCCTGCACGTTGCAGTCTCTATAAAAAGTGAGTACAGCTTGCATACAAAATTATTATAATATAGTTGCAGAATTGAACTTTAAACACCAAATGTTAGCATAACCAAGCAGAATTTTTCGATCACTGACAGCTAAATTTAGATTTATTATGTTTTTAGTTTAAAACTTAGTAGCTATTTTTTGTGATATGCACTTTCTTTGTGTTCTATTTAGTTGTAAGTAAATGTTAACTCGAGTAACCTATCTTGTGAAGTTTATTAAGGCAGTTTATATAACGACTTTCTAATTGCTAATTGCTTTAAATAAATATATAACAAAAATTCAAAATCCTAAAACTTCAGCGAACATCACATGTATTAGGCTTTATCTACTCAATAAAATATTTTATTATTATATTATTATTATATCAAATCCTTAGCGCGCCATACTCTTATTTAGAGCACCAACCAAATGAACGCAGGTAATACAGTGTCATGTATTAGCACGCTCCGTGGCGTCCGGCCCGACAGGATCACCTCCGCCTCTCATAAATATTACATTTTTAAACTGCACTCTCTACCGGCGTCGCTGGCAAACTACTGAAAACGTACCTTGCTCCAACCTTGTCTATTAATGGAACTTACTTGTCTTTTACTGGATTTTAGTTACATTGTGTTTCACAGGCATAACTAGGCAGTATTTTTTGACCTTTGATGGTTAAACTAAAATTTATTTTGTTGTTAGTTTACAACTTACTTATCTATTGCACATACACTTTTGTTAGTATTATATATAGCAGTGACTTAATTAAGATAGTTACAATATGTAAAACCTATTTGTCAATAGCTCTGTTTTGATTGATATGTATCTTCCGAAAGGTTCAAATAAATATAAAACGAAAATTCCAAATCCTAAAGTTTCAACAAACATCAAATTCTTAGTCGCGCCATACTCGTATTTAGAGCACCAACCAAATGAACGCAGGTAATACAGTGTCATGTATTAGCACGCTCCGTGGCGTCCGGCCCGACAGGATCACCTCCGCCTCTCATAAATATTACATTTTTAAACTGCACTCTCTGCAGGCGTCGCTGGCAAACTACTGAAAACGGACCTTGCTCCTTGCTCCAACCTTGTTTATTAATGGGACTTAGTTGTCTTTTACTGGATTTTAGTTACATTGTATTTCATAGGAACGTATTCAGATTCGATTTCGGGTTTGACATATACATGTATGTTCTAAGCTACAGTTTTGGAAGATGAATCGATAAATCATAACGTTTGAGGCGGAGATGCATATTTGCGCGCTTGTTCTCAATACGTTTGATTAACTTTATTGATTTATGTTGTGGTAAGGAAATTTATTTATTTATTTACACACAAAATATAACTTGACAGATGAGATCTAATATGATTACATTTCACTTAACATTTTAATCGAAAATCTATACAATAACACGTAACAGATAACACATAAAACAAAAAAGCTAAGAAAAGAAACACATAACCAATATATAAAATTTACCACTATCTTATATTAATATGATTTCTGTCTATAATAACTTATACATATAACTAACACACTACAAGTAGAGTAAATAAATTTCCATTTTCAATACTTATAGCACAAATACCTAAGAGAAGCATTTGTGAAGTCAATCTGTGAGCACGAAAATAAATCCACCTCCTCTGCAATCCGACTCAGCGCCACAAGCGCTCTAGAGAAAGGACTCTGACTCTGAAAGTTTGTACGAGCCGATGGCAAGAAGAACAGTCGGCCTTGGCGCCCCGTCTTAGTGTGTTACTAGGAACAGCGAGCGTTAACATGTTCAAAAGTGTACGGGTTGTAAATGTTTCCACTTAAATTATTATGTAGATATTTGATCAATGTAAAATCTCTTACACTCAATGAGTTGCACCCCACCATACCAAGTACGAATAAAGTAGGATACATCAATGGGTAGTAGGGATACATACCGTACATTTTAAGATAAAGAAATCTAGTAAATTTGTTCTGTATTTTCTCCACCATGAGGCACTATTTTGCTTCATGGGGAGACCAGACCACTGCGTTAAATTCTAATTTACTTCGGACTAAAGCAGTGTACATAGATTTAATACATTCTAGGTTCACAAATCCTTTGGTTGGGCGAAGCACGAACCCGAGAATCCTGAACGCTTTTTTTACAAATATCAACAACGTGATTACGAAAATAAAAATCTGATGTGATTCTCACTACCAGATCTCGTACTTCTTGTATGCGTGGTAATACGGCTTCGTTGATACTGTACTCGTAGTAACAGGGACTATGCTGCCGGCTTAAAGTTATACTTTCATATTTTATAATATTTAATTTATTTGTTTTACTCCATAAAACTGCTCTGTCTATATAATTATAAGCATATCTGCTGGGACAGCGTATTCGTACAAAGTAGCGATAGCAAAGTAAGCATTTGGAATGTAAAGAATAAAAGGGCATGTCTGAATAGATAAATGGTAATGAAGCTCGAAAAGTCTCGCAGAATCTTCAAAACTGTCGATCGACAGTTCCCAATGGAATCTACTGAAACCACACCATTTCTATTTCACCTCAAGGATTAAAAAACCATATTCATTTGAAACATCATATCTAAGAACGTAGATTCTCACAATAAAGTTCAAGTATAACACAAAACCAGCAATATATTCGCTTAAAATCACTCGAAAACTTCAAGCAATGTACTTGTCAGATATTTCCTAATGAAAAGTTCGTCTGTGATCGCGCGTCGAATGCTCGTTCAAATCGAGGCTCCCACGGGGATGAACGGATTGCAATGTAATTAGGTAGCCACTGTGGATGTATCGTGATTCGATTTAGATGATTTAGGAAATTTTATTTCATTGTTCATAAAGTGATCTAATTTCGGATTTTGAACAGATTTAAAATATCAATATTTGCCTAAACTGTAAGTGAGTTAAAATATATGTATATTTGTAGTTTTTTTGTCGCATGTCAGTTCGCAGCATATTGGAAGTTTCACAATACACACTTTTGATTTGAGAGGTATGAGCGACCCTAGTCCTTTTTATCCCGAGTTAGCTAGTTTTTTATGAATAATATTCAAAATATGCATTTTTCAAATATTTTATGAATTTACTATATGTATATAAGTTTAACTTGCTATATTCACGAAAAAACTGAAATTATACCTTATGCTCATTGAATCCAATTTGGTAAAAGGCTTGTGTGGTCTAACGGTTCGAATATTTGGGGTCAGATGAAAGTTTCGGGTTCCAATTCCCGATAATAAAGTGACATTTTCATTATGCAACATTAAATCCAATTAGAAGGATATTGCAGCCATGATTCATAAGAATATCTGAGTATGAAGAACATACCCTGCTTCGAAGGTCATATTCATTTATATAAGCCGTGTATCCTGGCAATTATCACTGTCATATTAAGTAAATTAAAAGTAGGTCATATTAGGTAAGTCAGCCTACCCACACTAGGATAGTATTCTGGGTTATTTCCAATTTGCCCTACGCTACGTAAGATAGATACGAGCCCTTTGGAGTGAGGACCTATGGTCTGTGAATGGAAATACCTATATTAGGTTTATAGGAGGAGCGTCACATTTTATTTAAAAAAAAAATCTATTTTATTACATATCTACATATCAGGGCCCCAAATCCCTCCTAGGAACACGCATAGGCCGACATAGGAAACTACATAGCTCTGTGTTATATATAATATCAAATAATTATAATTTTAGTAAACTTTATTTCTATTAATAAGTGCTATCAGATAACTTTACTGATAATGTAAATTCCTATAATATATTATAGCACTGCTATAATATATTATGGGAATTTACATTATGCCCGTGGATGACAAAGGGTACGGAACTATATAAGCCATTCATTGCCCATGTGACTGGAAAGCCATCACATCAAAAGTGCAGATGATGAGGGTTCAGGGTTAGGCCTACACCAATTTTTCATTTCTGAAGTCCACGGGAACCCACATGGTTAAGTTGTTCTTTGTTATGTGACAGTGTATTCGTACAAAACGGATATGCCTGCCCCCTATCACGTGAGTACAATGTCCAAGCAAAACGTGGGTACTCTGAACACCAGGAGACAATTTCACGTGATGTTCAGAAGTATTAGTACCTCTGCCAATCTCTTCTACGATATACGGCGTGAACGTGTGAGTTGAGAGGAGTAGTATATTTTTCATAGGTAAGTGGGAAATTACTGTCGCTGAGCCGAGAAGATTTACAACGGTTAATAAAGGTATAAATGATAGATTAAAATTCCTCGAATTTTCAATTTTTTTGTGATTGAATATTACTCTGAAACTATTACTCACTCAAATTCACAAAAAAATATTACTCAGAAAACGACTAGTGTTTCAATTAAAACTGACTTTTAAGGTAATAAATAGAGCCGTATCTAGGTTTGCTTTGCAAACATTTAATTTAAAAAATATATTTAATATACAAACATACATATACGGCTATAAATCCCTTAAAGGGGTAGCCAGAGCTAGAGAATTAGAAATTCCTCAGCCAATATATATACTTTAGAAAACATAGTAAATATAAATCAAAAGTCTTTGGTTTGGCTTTTGACTGACACAATTCCAAGAGGATCCAATCTTTGTTTATAGCACTGATGTTCGTTATTGTAAACGAAAAATCTCCAGAATTTTGTATTTCCAGCTAACAAACTCGACTGAAGCAGGTAACTTTATAAACGGGTGCTCAATAGAATCTGTTTAAAAGACGATGACGTCATACCGGTATTCTGAAAGACATCTTTAGCGGAGAGAAGCTTGTACTGCGGAGTCGTAAAGCTTTTACGGTAAAATGGGAGTTTGTTTCTCAAAACCTAATTTCTCGGTTGTTAACACGAGTTCGTGCGAGGCTTGCTATCGACATTGAGAACGTAACAACAATGCAGCGAGCAAATTTGAGCTTGCTCTAATTTACGAGTACTTTATCTATGCTACGTCCTACGTCCACATGCTTGTTGAACCTTATATTATATTTTTCATTATTACTAGCTGCTTTATTCTGGAAAGTAATGTCGTTTAATTTAACACGATGGTATGGAAGTACATAAGTTTTTAAGCTAAAGTATCATCTCCTGACAGATCGCTCAAATAAATGTGATATCAATAAAATAGGAGGTTTCAGAAATAGATGTAGATTATGAGAGTTCATACATACATATACTCACGGCTATAAATCCCTAAAAGGGGTAGCCAGAGCTAAGGAATCAGTAATTCCTCAGCCACTTTTGGAAAGTTGTGTGGGGAAAAGATGGTAAAATAAAGGTTGTTGTTGATGGGTCTCCAACCGCATCGCCCAAAAATTCCTTAAAAGCTCCCAATACCGTTAGTCGCCTCTTACTTACAACCACCGGAAGAAATGGGGTAGTGCTATTCTAAACCGACACTACACAGCAATGAGAGTATTGTAAATATATTTGAAATCACATATTTAATACGTATTTTCAGCAATTAGAGGCAATTGTCTGAAATTGGGTGGTGCGTTACTTTTTTATAATCTGCCTCGATATTCGATGCTCTCATTTATATTTAAACATTATCAGTATTAAATTTTATCGATACCTATCAATCGTGGCTTAGTGGTTTGACAACGAACTAATATACTAAAGTAATATATTTATTAAATAACTAGATTAAGTTGTTTATTAGTGACACCGGATATTTTCAATCTATTAATGTATTAGTTTAACAAATCTGGTTATCAAGAAAACATTATGTTTTAAAATTAGTTTGGTTTTATCGTATGGGCTTTTGTAAGTGTAAAGAATTATATAGACTGAAAGATACAGTTGTCTCTCAAAACGCTACCACTGATTGTTCCGCTATATTTGAGTGGCATACGAGTAGTTTACAGACGCTAGATTCCAGGAAAATGAAATTCAGCGTGACATTCACTACTTATTAACCCTTAAAGTGATTTTGTATATTATACTATACATTCAGTTTAAAAAAATCTAAACTTTGAAATCTTTACTCTATGAGAAAATCACCAAAAACAATAAGATTTCTGAACATATTTCTAAGTAAGAAGAAAAAAGTTTTATAGATGTCTATGATCCTAATATAACAGATGACAAAAAGAAAAAAAAATGCGGAGGACGTTTGTGCGAACCAGGATAAAAATATTTTTTATTACTAATTCAAAGTTCATACGAATATTTTATACTTTAAATTTATATATTCAATGTATTACGTAATTAGTAATATTAGAACCTTTTATCTAACACAAATATTTTTTATAAAATAGTACTTTGAAGTAATGTGTATAGAATACTATACATTGCCCAATTTATGGCATGACATGTCTTTTACAATATGTATACTATTCTATACACTGCTAATATAAGCCTTGAAGTGTCGGCTTAGAATAGCTCTACCCAATTTCTTCCGGTGGGCGTACGTAAGAGGCTACTTACAGTATTAGGGATTTTAAGGGATTTTTGGCGATGCGGTTGCAGACTCATTACCTGCAACCTTTATTTTACCATTTTCCCCACTCAACTTTCCAAAAGTGTCTGAGGAATTAGGCTAATTCCTTAGCTCTGGCTACCCCTTCTAGGGATTTCAACCACATGCAATGTAATTATGATGCAATACCATCCTTGTCATCAATACCCTCATTATCGCCAGTTCAACAATCACCTCCAATAAGAATTTTCACACCTCCACCATTACATTCATTTTACGGAGAACGTAGAGAGAGGCCAATCAAACAGATAGGTTTTATAAAATTCGTCCACTTATCGAAAATTTAAGAGCGCAGTGTCTTTCTATTGAGGAAGATAAAGCATACAGCATAGATGAAATGGTAAAATGGAAAAAAGGCGGGCTCACGAAGACAGTACAATCCCAACAAACCTTGCTTTGGGGATTTAAAAAACCTAGTGCTGGCTGGACAGTATATATTTTCCTGCTTTATGCTGCTTTCCTGCTATATAACGTGCAGGGATACACTATTTGATACAGTGGAAGAAAGTCTTGGTGAAGGAAAGGAAAGAAACGCATTATTGACTTCTGAAAGAGCTTTGCAAAAATTTCGATATGAAGTCTATGCAGGCCTTATAAAACATAATAGCCAAGTAACTACTGCTTTAAAAGATTCTATCCCTGACAATACAAAATAAAATAACACCTCTCCAGAGACCAACTGATTGTATTAGATATGACAGATACGATTTTTGGCCTGAACATATGCCGCAATACCAGAGTGCCGGCTTAGAATGTCACTGACCCTTTCTACCCACGGGTGTCGTAAACGGCGACTAAGGGAGTAGGGCTTTTGTAAGTGGCTTTTTGGTGATGCGGTTGGAGACCCATCACCGAAGATACCATCTTCTCCCCTATTGACTATCAAATGTGGCTGAGGAATCGAGGAAGGAAGCTCTAAAGTTCTGGCTACCCCTTTTTGGGATAATGGCCGGGAGTTTGTGTACGTATGTATATGTTATTACTATATTTCCGTTTTCCCGACTAAAAAACTATAATTTTAAGATAAATCTAAACAAGATAAACCTACTTTTTACAACATTTGATGAATAAAATTTTAAAACTTATTTGGACTCTTTATTGATTCTGTATACTATCCTATACATCTCCTTCGTCAAGGTGATTGCGGCTTAATGAGCAATGTATAGCATAGTATACATGTGTTTTTTTAAATTTTACACACTAGAGATTTTTTTTCATATTTTTTCCGACATCTATATTAAGTAAATAAAACAACTAAACAATTTTTTTATTGCCTTAGCTACCTAAAAAGACCTGCCAAGTTAAGGGTTAAGCCAATAAACTGAACAGTACCGAAATATATTGACATACATTAAACATATACCAAGGGCTATAAATCTCAAAATTGAATTTGATATTCGTCAGCCACTTATTGATATTGTGTATGGAAATGATTGTAAAATAAAGAATCGAAATCATTTAAAAAGCCCTAAAGCGCTAAGTGGGTTCTTACGACACCCACAGTAAATGGGTTGGTTTTGTTCTAAACCGACACTATATGTCATTGACACATATTGAGAATCAAAGCAAAATCTTGCCTAAACCCGTAAAATAAAGACCGAAACATCAACAATAGGCTAAAATGAAAGCACAAACAAAAATTGGTAACCCAAAACCTCTCTCAAAGGTATAGAAAGACAAAAGCAGTATTGCATCCTGAGGGTACTTTTATGCGGCGCACACGTAACTTTTGATTGCAGCCTGTGTCAGATTAGCATCACAATCGGGCTGATTGCGTGTGACCAAACAAACGGAGAGCTCATCAAATGAACCTTGTTGAAATCACGCCGGCCCTGCATTCATATTATTACTCATGATTACGAAAGATATCATCTGGGTTTTGATAATGTTTAAGCGGTTTTATTATGGTACGACAAATATTAGTTAAAATTGTCTGCTATTTGTGTGTACATTTAATGTGTTTATATTAGTTACTATAGGTGAAGGTTTGTAAATGACATCGTTTATTCTTACTGAGATTTATACTGTGTGTATTAAAATGAAATAGTCTATTAATATTATATTAATATATATTTCCGACGAAAATAAAATAAAATAGTGGATCAAGTGATATGATCAACAATTATTATTTCTGTGCAATAGGGAATTTTCTATGTCAATTCATGTGATAAAAGAACATAAAGCATGCATGTGATGGATATAGTATACCTAGTCGGTTTTTAAATACTGTCACTGGCCATTTATTTTAAAAATAGAACACCTAGACAAAAATATGAAATTATGTTCAATTTGCAATTATTTTTTAATACAAATCTGCTAAATCACAATAACAATAATTATTTTTTTACGATGGATTAGACTCACAAAGAGAACTAAGTAACATTAATTGAATATTAAACTTGCTTTAAAAATTAAAAATCACGATGAGGTTCGTATACCGTACCATCAAGAGGTACAATGAAACCTCTAGTGTCAATGACGAGAAAAGAACTGGCAGACTTCGTTTCGTTAGGACTCCTAGTGTTATCAAAGCAATCAAGGCGCGTGCGGCAAGAAATCCCAACCGCAAGTAGAAATTGATGTCTTAGAAGATCATAACAATTTCAACAACATAACAATTTCAACTGACTTCGATGCAGTTATTAGTACATGTACTAATGTATCTGCAAATTAAAGAGCTTATTCCATTTGTCTGAATTCAGACGTCTGAAAGCGCGTGCCTTAAGCTGGCGTACCATGAAGCTGTATCGAGCTGGTTACTATGTCAAAAAACTCTGCCTAAATAGTGAAAACGTACACAGTGAAAATGGAGTTTATTTCCTAAACTAAAGAGGCACTATTTTTTTTAGTTTTACACTAATTAGGCACTGAACTGGTATCAGTCAAGATCACAAATTGCTGATATTTTTGAAAATCATTTTATAAATACCCCCACTCAGACAACAGATAAATTAAATTAATGTCCCCAAAAAGCTCTTGAGTTGTTAACAAAATTTAGCCAAAATAACAGCACAGTTTTCTTTTAAGTATGTTGACAGTAATGACATGATTAAAAATTGTAAAACTATCTCTTAAAATAACCGAAGACATAACAGGAATGTCAGTTTTCGTCATAAACAGAATAATAAATATAATCGCTCCCCATTTAACGATACTTTTTAATCCATGTATAGATATGGGAGAATTTCCAGACTGTATGAAGTTAAGTTGGTTCATCCCACTACATAAATCAGGAGATAGTCAGAACTTTACCAATTATAGGACTATTTCTATTTTGCCAGTTCTCAGTATTTTTTTGAGAAAATCATGTCAAACCAAATGCTTATATATTTCAACAAACATAATATATTCCATGACGAACAATATGGTTTCACCAAAGATAGGTCAACTGTAAATACAGGAGTGTCACTGATGAAATATATTTAAAATTCATGGGAAAACTCCCGGGATGCGTTAGGTATATTTTGTGACCTCACAAAAACTTTTGATTGTGTAAAAAAAGAAATAGCGTTGATTAAACTTAAATATTACGGATTTGATGAGCAAGCACTGAAATTAATGGCATTATATCTTAATAAAAGAATTTCAAAGGTTGATATTAATGGAGCAACATCGGAAATAGAGATGGGCGTTCCTCAAGGTTCTATAGTTTCTGTTATTGTGTATGTACTGTTTCTGATTTACATTAATGATTGGTAAATGGTAGACAAAATGGTAGTTTATGGTGCAAAAGTATACTGAGATAGTTATGTTTGTAAATGACACATCTTTAATATTTCATGTAGCGAGATCCTCTACATATTTTGACGACTTAAATAAAGCTATCTCATTGGTATTGCATTGGTTTACTGTGTAAATAACCTGGTTCTGAATGCCAAAAAAACTAAATGTATTAAATTTACTTTACCGAATGCTAGGCAAGTTGATGACACTATTGTTTTTGATAGTGAAAAAGTAGAATTAGTGAAAGAGACAAAGTTCCTAGGGATAACAGTCGATTCTAAGTTGCAATGGGGACCCCATATACTAGCACTTTCTAAAAGGCTGAGCTCAGCAGCGTATGCCGTGCGTAAGAGTAGAGAAATAGCAGACATAGAAACAGCTCGCATTGTGTATTTCAGCTTTTTTCATAGTATTAATTCGTACGGTATTTTATTATGGGGTAAAGCGGCTGATGTTCGTGAAGTTACTTACAAAAGCAAGTTATCCGATCGATTGACATGTTTAGGTCGAGGTATTCGTTGCGCGGAAGATTCAAAGATATTGGCATTTTAACTGTCCCTTGCCAATACATATTTGAGAATTTAATGTTTGCCAAAAAGAATATAGGCCAATTTAGTAAAGTTAGTGAGAGGCATACTGTTAACACTGTAAATAAGTACAAACTTAATAAAGTAAGTAACTCCTTTATGGGACTATCCCTCCAAATGTTCAACAAACTTCATTCTGACATGTTGGAATTGCCTGTGGCATCTTTTAAAAAGGCAATTAAAGCAATGCTTTTAAAGAAATCTTACTACAGTGTTCAAGATTTTTTAAACGTCAAGGTCCCATTTTTTAAAAAATAAAAAAATGAGAATGTAAAGAGTTTCTTTGTTGCTTCTTCTCTTTACAAACACCTTCCGAAGCAACGGACTAATAATAAATTAAAATAATTACGTTCAAAAAATGTTATCGTTTTTAATTTAATTTTGAAGAATAAACTTTTGACTTTTTTTTGATGGGTTTAAGCAGAAGTACCGTAAAAAAATACTCCATAAAAACCTGGGACCGACGACGACGACGACGACAGACGAGTTTTTTTTTAATATTTAGGAGAGATACAACAAAAAATGTCAGGGCGTACGCTACCAGCTTTGCGGCTGCTAGAAATGCCACTCCTAGAGGGAGCACGGTCATCATCCACCATAAATCATGATTTAGTTGCGAGTGTCCTACTATGGCCCTAATGAAGTGCATTTTTGTGAAAAATATGTCAAAACCATTGCAAAAGTGTACGGAGACACGGTTTTAGATAGCATAGTAAAAGATCTGCCCCAGACACTCTTTGGAGGATGGCCATTTGTGTTTCAACAGGACTCTGCACCTGCTCATAAGGCCAAAACAACTCGGGAGTGGTTTGAGCGCCAGAATGTTAAGCTATCAAGACATCAAGATTGGACCTCATCTAGCCCTGACCTCAATCCACTGGATTACAAAATTTAACAGGAATTAGAGAAGAAGGTCTGTTCTAAACCTCACAAAAAATTTAGCAGCCTAAAGTCATCATTGACTAAAGCAGTGACCAATATCGACATGAATATGATCCGTGCTGCTATTAAAGACTGGCCGCGAAGATTGAAGGCTTTTGTGAAAAATAGTGGCAACCGTTTTGAATAAATTTTGTGTTTAATGTAAGCTAATTAAATTACCTTTTATTTAAAAAAATCTTTTTTAATATCATGACTAATTTTAATTTTATAGCCAATTCTGTTTGTGACAGAATTTAAGCACCGACTAGGTAATTCAGTCTTGTAGTTCTAATAATATCTAATGAAGTTATTTAACTCTATTTTTATTAAACTTAAATAAAAAAAAAAGTTTTTTACTAATTAGTTTCAAACGCGACCTTGCTGAGGCTTTGTTGTGTGTCTGTCTGACTGTCCACATGAGCCTAGGCTCTATTTCATGAACCGAGATTCTTAGAGAGCCCAGAATTGCACAGAGGATGTATTCTTTGTCACTATTACAACAACTACAAGCATTGAAATATAATATTTTTTTTGCACATAATTGCAACATATACACGTTTAAAACTTTGATGGATTAGTTATTACATTATTAATACACTAAAAAAAAAAATACCCTCCCATACGTTTTTACACTTCTTTAGATATTAGACCCAAGACAAACTTGCATTTGTCCAATATTGTTTTATATTTAAATATCATCAATAGTTTTCTATATTCAAATTCATAAAAAACTATCAAACATTTCCAATCAAAAAACCATTTAACTTCTAACTCAATATGTACGTATTTTCAGAGCGCCAGTTTTTTGTTGCAAAAAGATTGTGAGCGGAAAGTGGTTAAGGAAAGAAGCAAAAAATACAAATCAGTTTAGCGGTGGCATGCGGCCAACGCGTGATTACTTTGGCAAAGTCTAGAATCGTGTACAATGCACTACGATGCACTCCGTAAACAAGAATTAATGCTATATGTACCCTGATTTCCTTTTACTTTTAATCACAATTGATTTTCATTGTGAGTGATTTAAATGGGATGGAATTGTATTGCGAAAAAAGTTTTTATAGTTATTTTGGTTTAGTCTAATATATTATATTATAACTAATTTTAATTTTATAGCCAATTCTGTTTGTGACAGAATTTAAGCACCGACTAGGTAATTCAGTCTTGTAGTTCTAATAATATCTAATGAAGTTATTTAACTCTATTTTTATTAAACTTAAATAAAAAAAAAAGTTTTTTACTAATTAGTTTCAAACGCGACCTTGCTGAGGCTTTGTTGTGTGTCTGTCTGACTGTCCACATGAGCCTAGGCTCTATTTCATGAACCGAGATTCTTAGAGAGCCCAGAATTGCACAGAGGATGTATTCTTTGTCACTATTACAACAACTACAAGCATTGAAATATAATATTTTTTTTGCACATAATTGCAACATATACACGTTTAAAACTTTGATGGATTAGTTATTACATTATTAATACACTAAAAAAAAAAATACCCTCCCATACGTTTTTACACTTCTTTAGATATTAGACCCAAGACAAACTTGCATTTGTCCAATATTGTTTTATATTTAAACTAGCGACCCGCCCCGGCTTCGCACGGGTGCAATGTAAAATATACCTACTACAGAATGTCCTTATACACAACGTTCACAGCTTTTTTGTCATTAGCCAATACAAACATGTTTTGCTTAGACGTTACTCTTGCTGGCTGAGGCGAGCCTCGCGTTCCGTTGACGATTCTTCATCTCTTCTCTTGCTGAACGTGCTCTTCTGGCATTCACTGTACTACGACCTATGTTCGCACGACGACGTCTTCCGGACATGACTTTATAATGTCTGTTCAAAATTTTATACTTAGGTACTCAGTACTTGATTAAACTCACAACTTAAAACTATACGTATGATTATGAACTAATTTCACTAATTATTGGTTAGTGCTGGAGTAAAAAATATTTACTTACTATTCGTTCGACTAAAAACAAAAGATTATCAACAACAAAATATACCTATCCTATTCAGTTCTTCTATGAACTTAACTATAATTTTCAATAATTGAAAATGCTCGCCCTAATACTAAATTGTCTTAACTCTAAATTCAAATCAAAGTCTTAATGGAAGAAATACTAAGAAATATGGTTTTAAGCTATTTATAGGCACGCGCCGCCCCGCAAACAACTACGACCCTGCATTTTAAATTTGTAATATCTTCGGTAATATTCACTTAAATTACATGCTGTAAAAAGCATATTGATCTATAATAAATGCACAATTTATTTAAGGTACTTAATTGGATAAGGATTAATGCTGTATTCTTTAAAATCACTTCGTAAATAACCATTTTTTAGTAAAGAATAAAAATGGTTATGCTGGGTTATCCCTAAGAGATAGACATATACCATCGCGGACTTTTTTGTTAAACTTTTTAAGGTGAACAATACTGTAGTACATTATTTTGGTCTATCTCGTAGGGTTCAGCCAGCGTTTGCAATATAAGCGCAAAAAAACGTGCTTATTTACGACATCACATTAGAAACCTTCAAATTTATCAGTGTTTCTCTACTATATTATGCATTTATTATACATACAAACCTTCCTTAAGAATCACTCTATCTATTGAAAAAAACCGCATCAAAATCCGTTGCGTAGTTTTAAAGATCTAAGCATACATACGGACATACAGCGAAAGCGACTTTGTTTTATACTATGTATTGATATCATCAATAGTTTTCTATATTCAAATTCATAAAAAACTATCAAACATTTCCAATCAAAAAACCATTTAACTTCTAACTCAATATGTACGTATTTTCAGAGCGCCAGTTTTTTGTTGCAAAAAGATTGTGAGCGGAAAGTGGTTAAGGAAAGAAGCAAAAAATACAAATCAGTTTAGCGGTGGCATGCGGCCAACGCGTGATTACTTTGGCAAAGTCTAGAATCGTGTACAATGCACTACGATGCACTCCGTAAACAAGAATTAATGCTATATGTACCCTGATTTCCTTTTACTTTTAATCACAATTGATTTTCATTGTGAGTGATTTAAATGGGATGGAATTGTATTGCGAAAAAAGTTTTTATAGTTATTTTGGTTTAGTCTATATTATAGCAAAAAATACAAATCAGTTTATATAATATAATATATTAGGTTTTAAATATAACTTGTACTAGTATCATTGTCGTGATAAAATATTGTGAAAAGTAGAACTGTCCCATATATAAATTTGCATGATGAAAGATTTAAAATAACAGGTGTCGTTTTTTCAAAAACAATATGTTTTGACATATTCTAAAGTCACAATATTTTATAGTCAATTTCTCACCTGCTTTCGCCTCTTCATAGCACATAGTCATACTTTGTGGGGTATCTTTTACGTATACGTTTACGTATATTTATACTTCACAGCTTTGTTTTAATATACAAACATAAACATACGGCTATTCATCTCATATCAATACGCTTATTGTACTGTACAGTGTTGTATCTTTGCAGGAATTACTTTTATATTCTCAAGACTTAGTGACTCAAACTTTCACAACGTATATATCCCCGAAGGGTTTGGAAAAGGAATATTTCTGGACATCAATTGGTATAATTGTCACCTGGTGTTCAGAGCACAATAAAGCTACCGTGATAGCTAACTGGATAGAATACCACTCATCGTGCAGACTAGGAGAATTTAAGTCCCGGGTCGGGCCTACACCAATTTGTCTTTTCTAAAGGCATATGTGTGAATAATTTATCACGGTTGTTAACGGTGAGGGGAAAAATCCTGGGGAATCCCACATGGCTAAGTTGTATTTTGTCATGTGAACGTGAATTTGTACAAAACGGATTTAAACCTGCCCCCATCACGTGAGTACACTTTCAAAGCAAAAGGGGTTTAACACGATGCGATGTGTTCCTTCACCGTTAACAACCATGACAAATAAACCAGATATATGACTTTAGAAAAGACAAATTTTGGTAGACCCGACCGGTATTTGAGCCAAGCCCGTGTGCATGATAATATAACATCTAGCACAGTGCCTAATTAATGAGTTTCTTAGAATTTTTATATTGATTAATAAGCCTGCTCTACGCATCTATATTACCAAGTTAGTATTTATTCGATGAGCCTTGTTTGTACTCTCTAATGTTTTACTCAAATAATTCAGCCAATTACGCGAATATGCCTCCGGTCTTGTATTTCGTCGACTCAGTGTTTTCTTAACCGTTCAACGAAGATTTTATTCAAACAAAGCGTTTATGAAATTGAATAATTATGTAAAATCCGTCTTAAACTAGCAATTTGTATACATCATTGATTAAGAAGTCAGTTTTTCGATTAATATAATTTTCTTAGTGTAAATATTTTAGAAGTTGATTAATACTTCATTAACTTCTTAAACTTTCGCCTAATATTTTTCTGATTTGTTAGATTGTTTTTAACTTTTAACTTAATATTTTATTACTGGTTGGCCCACGCAACTTCGCGTGACATAAAACCAATTCTGTTCAAGCTTGATTAGATACAAAACTTGTAACCATCCAAAAAATATACCCCCATTTTACCCCTTTAGGCAAAAAAATATATCTTATTCTTCCTAGATAGTTTATTTTATATAGTAGTCGAAAACATAAACAAATCCGTAACTAAGCTTTCTTCTAAGAATCTTTAAAGCGCGTTGCACGTAGGTCGGACAGCCTTTGGGGCCTTGAAAGCTCTGGAGAGGTTTTGCACGTACTGGACAGCGGATTGTAGGCTGGCTGACCGCAAGGCTGAGCTATAATTCGGTAAAAATCACAGGAGTTTGATGTTTGTGTGTAGTAAGTTGTATGTAAATACCTAGTCCTGAGAGTCTTGAGATGAGTCTATTAAAGGAGTAAAATAAAGATTTTAAACATTTTAATTCGTTGTTCTAGTTGTAGTGAATCTAGTTGCCTCACCAATTCTTTTAGGACTTTTGGAATGTTTGTTTGCCCCATACCCGATCACACTTTATTTTACAATATTTTCTCAACTTTTCTTACAATATAGGTGGACAAAAATTCAAACTTTCAAACTCTGGATATGCCGTTTTGGGATTCAAGCCGTGAGTCTAGGAAGGTAGGCATTACAAACAATTAAATTGAAAAAGTACAATATTTGTTTTACATACGGATTAAATTGACTCTACCGTTTTATGTAAAAAAACAACTTCAACAAGAAACTTACTTCATTCACAAAATTCAACGTCACACATTTATTTCACCTTTTAAAGATATTCTCTACAACCAAACCATTCGCTAGGACGTTAATTTGATAAAATTAAATCAAAATCACAATAAACCAATCACATCACATTGGTGTAAAAATCCTCGCCAGACAATTATTTCAGTGTGGGAACGGAAGACTCGAGGGAAAATAATATATCTTAGTGTTTATAGTAAATGCTTTTTATTTCTTTTAATTCAGTTTATAGTATTTCATAATCATAATCATTTATTCGTTGTAAATGTGGGTTACAAGGTTGTGACATCGTATTATTAATGGTGCCATATACATTTTGCTCTTCCGAGCTTACAACAACAGTCTTTACATTTTCATATTGGAATATGTTTTTAAATTAAAATAGGTAAAAATAATATAATTAACAGTTCTACAAAAACCAATAAATCCTACAAAAGTACAACACAAGTCAAATTATTTTCAACCATTTATAATATAACACATAAATAACATAAATAACCAAATAATAATGACAAAAAACATGATTTAAGTCATAAAAAAAAACTAATTTTATGTCACCTTAAGTTTAAAATGCCAATCTTGCAACTTAATACAAATCAAATTCAAATAAAATATAATAGAAACAATAACATTCATTCGTTTAGGTATTTAATTATTATTTTTATTGAAAAACTCCTTCATGTCATAAAAACAACATTCTAATAGCCATTTAAACAATTCCTTTTTAAAGTTATTAAAACATAACAATCTTATATTAATAGGTATTGAATTATAAATTCTAACAGACATAACAAAAATAGTTTTGCTGCTTGAGGCTAATTTATAATGAGGTACATCAAATTTATCTTTATTGAGATCCTGCAGACGTTTCGAGTGAAATCTTAGGGGAGCCGGAGTATAATTATGAATATCTCTCTTAACCAATAAAGCAGCTTCATAAATATAAAGGAAACATAACGGGACAATTCTCAATTTTTTAAAAAGTGGTTGGCAAGAAACCGTTTGATCCTTTATTTGGCTGAGAGCTCTAATGCATTTTTTCTAAGCAAGATTTCCTTGGATCAAAGGCAGATTTGAAAATATTATTATTTCCGAATTCACAAAATTCAATTTAAAATTTTGCCCTTTCCTTTGCTTTACAATTTAGAGCATTTAATATTCTCTTACAATAACCCAAACTTATTTAGCTTAAAACCGTCAAAAATTAGACCGAAACAAGGTAATCATAATTTGCAATACGAGCATTTTGCTGTAATACGAGGGGCATGCCAAATTAAGTTAGATACTCTTTTCTCATTCAGACACTGGCTAGCTATACACCATCTTATAGGATGGTTTTTTATTGACATATTTGAATATAGAACACACTTCTTTTATTTATTTTTTATTTGACTGAAAACATCATTTTTTACGAGAATCTGGCGGCAATTCACTTGCAACAATGGAGCTTAGTTGACGTGATTTTCGCGCTATGATTTATTATGACTTTAAAAAAGGTTTAAAGCCTCAAAAATGTTTTGAACTTTTGGCTTCTACTTTTGGTGGGTCTGTTTGTTCCCAAGCAACAATATTCAATTGGTTTGCTGAATTTAAAAGAGGACGGGGATGTTTCGAAGATGAAGCGAAGACAGGACGGCCGCCAACCGCGGTCACGCAAGTAAACGTTCGTGCAGTCCAAAAACTTATTCGCGAAAACCGACGAATTACATATGTAGATCTAGAGCAAGAACTAAGAATTGGATCAGCAGCAATAATTCACGACCACCTTTCTCTCCGTAAAAGTTGTTCGAGATGGGTGCCGCACAAACTTACCGATGAGCAGAAAGACCGTGTCGGGTGGATTGGTGCCTATTCATGATAGATAAATTCAAAGGAGGCGAGATAAAAAAAGTTTATGATAAACTGACTGGTGACGTAACATGGCTATATAACTATGATCCCGAATCAAAGCGACACTCGACTGTATGGTGTTTTGAAGACAAGCCAACTCCAATGAAATGTCGCCGTGCACGAAGCACACAGAAACAAATGGTCGCCTCGTTTTTCTGCAAAACGGGTCATATTGCTACTGTTGTGCTAGAGAATGAAAGAACGGTGAACTCCGAATGGTATGTGACAGTTTGTGCTCCAACAGTAATATCAGCTTGGTGTGACAAGCGATCGAAGTCAGGAATCCGGCACCTTCTCTGGCACCACCACAATGCGGCGCCGCACACGTCTGCCAGAACACTAGACTTTTTCAACTCGAAAAATGTGTCAATTCTCCCTTACCCGCCATATTCCCCTGACCTAACGACTTGTGATTTTTACTTGTTTCCAAAAATCAAAGAAAGCAAAGCGCTGGTTATAATTTTTAAGTGTCTAGTTTCTTTTGGCATGCCCCTCGTATGTCTGGCTTTCTATCAGGGTAATTGTTATGAGATTCCAATCAAATTATTTAATTAGTGACGATATGAAAAAGGAGACATTTAATAAACTTAAATCTGTATTAATTAATAATTTAATTCACAATTGTTTATACTTTGTTGGAGAATTGGTGGCAAACTATAATATTTGACTGTTATTGTTGATTATGTGTTGTGTATTATTTATTTATTAATTGTGACATACCTATGTTACAATCCTCCTTAAATCCAATTCGGGGTAGCTAGAGCCTCAGATATAATAATTCCTGCGCCACTTTTGGACGTCTGAAAAATAAGTGTTTATATTGATAGCTATCCAGATCCAGCCACACCGCTAATAAATAATAATAAAAAGTTCTAATAATTTTTGTCACCATACTAATTTATACCTTTCCATACTAACACAGACAGCTCAAATAAGAATCATCTTTTGAAAGTTGCTAAAACGAACTCTTATTTCCACTGCCCAACACCGTAATACTACATTGTAATTGCTACATATAAATATACGTATCAAGATACTAAACTGAACATTTCTATATCAATATAAAATTGGTATTATTACAAGTAAGTAATCATCATAACTTATATTCCCCGAACAATGGAACACAACAGTCAAGAAATAAGAGTTTAGTCACGTTTGCAATAAGTCTGTGGAGACGGCTGCTGTATTGAGACAAAGCAAGAGGACCTACTAGATTCCAGAATAAATAGTTATTGTAATAACAAATAGGATCTCATATTCGTATTATATTTTGACACAATTAAATTAATCCTGTTGTATACACTCAAAATTATAACAACTTTTAACAATCATAGAGCTTTTAAAACTCAGACGTTCAAGCCCGAAAGGGTTGGCAGAGGACTTATTATTCTGAACATCGCGTGACATTGTGACCTGCTGTTCAGAGTACCCACGTTTTGCTTGGATAGTGTTCTCACGTGATAGGACTGTTATCGCCGTTTTGTACGAATACGCTATTACATCACAAAGTGCAACTTAGCCATATAGGTTTCACACTATTTTTTCCTTCACCACCGTTTAAAAACTTATAAAATTACATATAAGATTAAATAATATACAAACCTATTATTAAAACTATCTGGTGGCGGGTTCCGAAGGGGTTTTTACATGTCTGCATGTCTTCTAAATAGCGTTTATTAAGTCCAGTTTACCTTAGTCAAACACTTTTATGTTTTACACTGAACAGCTTTGGTCAGCTCAGTATGGCACTAGCCTATTTCATCCCGTGGGTGTTCGTAATAGGCAACTAAAGAGTATTGGAGCTTTAAGGTGATGTTTGGGCGATGCGGTTGGAGACCCGTCAACTCAACCTTTATTTTTACTATGTTTCCTTACTCAATTTCTAAAAGAGGCTGAGGAATATCTTTATCCGAGGCTCTGGTTACCCCTTTTAGGGATTCACAGCCGTGAGTATGCGAAATGTATGTACACTTTAAAAGTGTTAATTGAGTTTAAATTATAGTGTCATTGATTCTTATAGTTATTTCCCTTGAAGTAGGCTGAAACTATTGATCACCCCTTTATACGATATCTGTATGAGTATACCTAGTAGTATCTGGGTAGATCTGTACGGTTACTTTTCGTGCTTTCATACATGCTATTTAATTCAAGACTCAAAAATAGTTGATAAATTATTTACAGATATCTATATTGCTAAATTAGTTCGTTCATTTTAATTAGTTCATTGGCACTTTTTTATTATTTTCTGCATAAAATCAAAACCGTCTTATTTATCAAAATCATGATATAGTAGAGGAGCTAAATAATTTAAGACTTGAAAATTTCCTGCGGTTAAGAAAGGCTAATATAATTATTAAGCTATTAAGCTTGCAAAGATTTTCTTATTAAAATGGATTCCTTGTCATAGCTACAAAAAATATGCTCGTTTAATACTTATTTCAACGAAGATATCAAAATATAAAATGGAATAAAATAAAGTGTTTATTTGGTGTTTTTGCTATGACTATCACCACATCAAAATATTATGTAATCATATGCACTTGATACTTTTATAAACATTTAAAACATTTTTTAAGGTTAGTCGGCTTATAATAGCGCTACCCCATTTCTACCTGAGATTGTTCGTAAGAGGCGGTTGAGGGTTTTGGGGCTTTTATAGAAGTTGTTGGATGGAACTTTCATTTTACGATCTTCTCCTCACTCTAAAAACGGCTGAGGACTTTACTATTCTGAACTTCTGGCTAACCCTTATAGGGATTAACAGCCGTGAGTATATGTATGTCTATATGTATTTATGACGTTTTCACTTTTTTGTTAATAGATATCTAATTTCGGCTTAGAATAGCACTACCCCATTTCTTCCGGTGGGTGTACGTAAGAGGCGACTAACGGTATTGGGGCTTTTAAGGGATTTTTGGGCGATGCGGCTGGAGAACCATCACCAAAAACCTTTATTTTACTATCTTTTCCCCACACAACTTCCAAAAGTGGCTGAGGAATTTATAATTCCTTGGCTCTGGCTACCCCTTCTAGGGAATTACAGCCGTGAGTATATGTATGTAGTATATGTATGTATGTATATCTAATTTATCATGGTTGTTAACGGTGAGGGAAAACATCGTGAGGAAACCCACATGGCTGAGTTGTACTAAGTCATGTGACAGTGTATTCGTACAAAACGGCGATAGGCCTGCCCCCTATCACGTGAGTAGACTGTCCATGCAAAACGTGAGTACTCTGAACACCAGGTGACAAAGTCACGTGATGTTCAGAAGTATTAGTACCTCTGCCAACCCCTTCGGGGATATTTGGCGTGAACTTTTATGTTATGTTATGTTATGTTATATCTAATTGTTCATCTCCACTTTTCGCAAAGATTTCAGATAAGAAGCCATGTGTCGACGCAAACATATCTAGGTCTACCACAAGGTGGACCGATCACTTGGGACCCTTTGTAAGAAATCAATGGGTGAGGGTAGCGTAAAACCGGATAAAATGATGATGATAATGATAACAAAATGTAGAAAAAAACGGCCTCAGCGTTTTGATGATTAGCCAAAACGGGCAGACAAATTTTTAAAAAGAAGTTGTTTTACTTTACATAATTCTATAAAAATTTCAGTAAAATACAATATTGCAATCAGTTAATTTAAGTTAAATTTATGTGTATCGATTAGACAAATGATTTTTATTATGTCCGAATATTTTGCAATACATCTTCATAAATAACATTAGAACATACAAAAAAACCAAACATCGACTCAATAAAGCTTTGTTAACTGTAAAATTAAGTTTGATAGAAATCATAGAAAAAAAGTTTAGTTTTATTAAAAAATCAGTAGTAGGCACCCAAACGTCCACGTAATTCAAAAATGCTGAGTAAAACCAGATTCTTCCTCGAAACCTGAAAAGTTGACCGCATATTTGCGTTTCTATCAAGTAAATGTATCATAGTAAAATAGATATGTTAAATATATAAATGTATGTAAAAAAGATATGTTATAGCTATAGATTTCAACTAGCCATTAGTTTTCTCTCTATTGACATTCCCAATCTTTTGATACAAAGCCTTTTATTCATTACACTTTGGACTCCAGTTTTTAAAAATATTGTTTTTTTATCTTAATGAGTCCTTCTCGATTGTTCTTTGTTCATGTTACCCATATACCAAGTAAACTTTATATATCAATTAAAAAAAATCAATATTTCTCACAGGATCGCAAACCTTATTGATATTATTGTTTGGGGCCTTTTAAGTGATTTTTGGGCGATGTGGTTGGAGACCCGTCACCAAAGACATTTATTATTATCATCTTTTCGGCAATCAACTTCCAAAAATGGCTGAGGAATTTCTAATTCCAAAGCTCTGGCTACCCCGTTAAGTGATTTATAGCCGTGAGTATATGTATGTATTATTATTTTCTGAGGGACCTCTTATTGATCGTCTTTTCTGCGTTTCACCCCACTTTCATATTTTACTTTGACACTTACAATTTTCTCCCATACGGACGGCATGGGAGCTTAAAAAGTAGTATGCATTGCAATGGCAGGCGTCCGAAATATGAAGAATAAAAGAGCATGTATGAAAAGATTGATGGATGTAGACGAATCAAGAGAGGTTTGCCGGGATCGTACGAAGTTGCGATCGATAGTCTCTGCCTACCCCAATGGGAATTAACGGCGTGAGTATATGTATGTATGTATGTACATTGCAATTGGCCTAGACCCTGCTTTTAAAACATTCCTTTTTTATACCTTAAATCGATTAAGGACATCAAACTAAACCACTTCGCCTATGGAATGCATATCTAAAATATTGCAATTAAAAAAAAAATAGTTAAAAGTGGCACTGCCTAGATCAAACTGAGAAAGTAGAGTGAGTTTCTAAGCCTTAGTTAAAATAAAAATAAATAACATATGGTCAAATCACAAGATCAGATTGATGTCCTTCATCGATTTAAAATATAAAAAGTGTATGTTTTAAAAACAAGGTTTTGGCCAATTACCGCATTCTTTTTTTGCAATTTTGACACAATTTTCATCTCTATCCATAAACTAACAGTAAAATATTTAGTTCTTTACGTTTACGTTGCTTACGTGACGCAACGTTTAATGGGTAGATCACCGGTTATCGCGCAAATGACTAGTGTTCCAATCCCGGGTCGGGCCTACATCAATTTTTCTTTTCTAAAGACATATGTGTGGTTAATTTATCACGGTTGTTAACGGTGAGGGAAAACATCATGAGGAAACCCACATGGTTGAGTTGTACTTAGACATGTGACAGTGTATTCGTACAAAACGGCGATAGGCCTGCCCCCTATGACGTGAGTACACTGTCCACGCAAAACGTGGGTACTCTGAACACCAGGTGACAAAGTCACGTGATGTTCAGAAATATTAGTACCTCTGCCAACCCCTTCGGGGATATTCGGCGGGAACGTTTATGTTATGTTATGTTTATGTTTCTTACGTTGTATAATTAACAAACTTATTTTCTATTAAGTTTTTCTTTGCAAAGAATATTTTGGGGGTTAATTGCCTAAGTATTTAATAATTTGTCAAGTCTTACTTAGTAAACTGTCCTGCTTTATTCTTAGGACACCCGTGGGTAGAAAGGGGTAGTCACATTCTTAGCACTACACGGAAAACTTTATTAAAAATCCTAAGCTCAAGATATGTAAAATAGCCATGCGATTTAGAAAAGGAGGGAACATTGTGTGTCTTTTGCAAACGAAGCATTTTCAAAAATTAATGCATTACTAAAATAAATTAAATCACGCTATTCCTGTTATATGTATAGTAAAAATAACGCATAATTTATAGGTATAAAACTATTGAACGACATATTTCTTTACATAAATCTCAAATAAAAACCAACTTCGACCGGTAAATTATAAACTCAACTCTTATTAACTTAACACAGCAAGAAAATGGTGAAGCAAACTTGCTAATGAACACTTGAAAAAGTTAGCTGTGACATCTCAAGTTTTTCCATTGATATCAAGTTGAGGCACTCATTCGTATGTTTCCTTACAAAAACAGCGCTCCATCATGATACACAAACAAATAGGACATGCCCCAATTTGCTTACAAAACCATCTATCACATCGTATCATACTCGTACACCGTTAAATTCAAGTAGAAATAAATACATAAAAGCACGTAAACGAAAGTTAACTGAAGCAGAAAAACTATTTGTGACACGTCTATCATCCGGGGACCTTCCACACCCTCAATAAAACGAATATCGAATCATAAATAAGATGCCAGAACACGAAGAGCCACGGACGGCCGCAGCGCGTCGACTAACTTCTCGGTAGAATTAAGTTACTAGAAAGACATGAGGGATCTTCCTAAGCTGGTACGTGTGAAGTTTCTACTCCACTCTGGGGACATCTAGCCAATACGATCTTAGGATGAATGTTAGAAGCAACCGATTGGCTAGAGACGCACGAGATTACTAGTTTTAATAAGCCGAGGAATAAATGAGATCATCATCTCAATATATTAGAAGGTAAATCGAATTTCATTTGTTAAGGGTTGAGCAATCGAATGTATTTTTATAAGATTGCCACTTTAACGAAATGAGTTTGTAAACTTGGTTGCAGGTTAAGCAAATAGAAACCTAAAGAAAATTAGTTTATTATTTGCAAATTAAATGTTTAAAAACCAATTTATGTAAATCCGCTAGAATTGCTATAAAAAATTAATACTATTTATACATACATATATAAACCCACGCCGTTTATTCCCATTGGGGTTGGCAGAGACTGCGATCGCCACTTCGTCTACATTCATCAATCTATTCTTACATGCTCTTTTATTCTTCGCACTACGGACGCCTGCCTTTTAAAGCTAATACTCTATTTGTTCCAATTTGTGTTGCTGCGTAGTGTCAGCATAGAATAGCACTTAATTTAATGTTTTTTGACATGAATTCCTCATGTGGGGATTATTACTCATAAATAAAAGATGTTATTAAAGGAAAGAAAAATTTCGACACTGGCGGGGTTCGAACCCGCGACCTTCGGGTATACGCCCCCGTCGCTCTGCCAACTGGTCGCGGGTTCGAACCCCGCCAGTGTCGAAATTTTTCTTTCCTTTAATAACATCTTTTATTTATGAATAGAATAGCACTACCCCATTTCTTCCGGTGGGTGTACGTAAGAGGCGACTAACGATATTGGGGCTTTTAAGGGATTTTTGGGCGATGTGGTTGGAGACTCATCACCAACAACCATTATTCTACCATCTTTTCCCCTCTCAATTTCCAAAAGTGGCTGAGGAATTTGTGATTCCTTAGCTCTGGCCACCCCTTCGAGGGATTTATAGCCGTGAGTATATGTATGTATGTATGTATGTTCCAAATGTGTCCTTCATAGTCGTCCTGTACTAACATTACCTTCCTTATTGGCTCTATAAATCTCTCAACAATTTTAAATCATCTATCATCTCTATGCGCCTGTACCTTCTGAGCAAACCTTTTTCTATCTGTTTTATAATATCATCTCTCTCAACGCACCTTCCATGAATCACGTCATTCCTCACTTGATCACATAACCTTACATTACGAACTTTTCTAAGGGACCTTATAACTACTGCATTCACTCTGCTCTCATGCTACTTGTGCCGCACCCAACCTTCGCTGCCACACATAAGCGTAAGAGCTAGAACAGCATCATGCACTGTCATTCAGGCCTTTTCGGAAACCGACTTACTTAACATTAGACTATTCAATGCTCCATTAATCTCATTCTCCTCTTTCACTCCTCTCACGATATCTCTTCTTTCCATCCCTAGTAAACAAACATCCTAGGAGGACTAGCAGGAGCGATAATTTGTTGGTCGGTTACAATGAGATAAAAATATACGATACTATCTAAGTACGAAAGAGATGGGTGCTTTATGTCACGCGTTCTCTATAATATTAAAAAAATATTTGTGTTGCTAAAAAGGTTTGTAACTCTGAAACATAATATAAAATATACAGAATAAAAATTCTAATTCTCTCTCTTATCCATATCTATACAAGTCTTCCCTCATAACCTTAATAATTACAAAGAAATAAATTTGCAGTTCATATGTAACTTTCTCAATAGGCTATTTGACTGTAATAAAAATATACATTCCTTTTATTTCATTAGTCTTAATATTTCTTTTTTGGAGCAATTTGTAATAATGCGAGATAAAAAAATTGCATTATTTTACTAAAATCCGTCTTCTAAAATAAGTATTTTTGATGCAACTGTCACGTGACTAAAAACGACCGTGATTGGCTATTTCTATAATGACGTAGATCGCGCATAAACTAACTGTGTATCTCTTCGCTCATTGGTGTTTAATGCGGAATTGACGTCATTTGTGCTACAGCCGCCATATTACTTAAATTCGCGTTTTCGCGGCACCTTGAATATTGCATTTTCTTTTTCGATTTTTTAATAAAATAGCTAAAATGAAGACAGAAAAATATTTTTTTAGGGCTCCTTATAAACAAATTAACACCATCGGATAGTTTTCAAAACTTAGTCAAATAGCTTATTGTGTTTATCGTTATAAAAATAACTGCTCTTTTGATAACCTTTAAAAATGATCTGTCTAGGTAGTAGGCAATAGATTCATCAACAAAGGGGTAAACTGGAGGGGGAGAGTTCAAGTTTTTATTATTTTACAATTAATTTCATGCATAAATATACTTACGTCTATAAATCCCATAAAGGGGTGGCCAGAATTTCAGAATTAGAAACTCCTTATTAGCTGAGTTAGGAAAATATTGTAAAATAAAGATTGTTTGTGATGAGATGAGTCTCCTACCGCATCGCTAAACAATCACTTAAAAAGGCCCAACACCCACTGTCACCTCTTACAAACACTCACGGGAAGTAATGTCGTAGTGCTATTCTAAGCCAATACTACACAGCTAACAAACAATTAAAACTTAAGATGATTTTCTTTAAAATTTAATATCGCCTTGCTCAAGATCATTTAAGATTGTCTATGTAACTGGCCTATAATTCGTTGTGTTTTAATAACAAAAAAGCTATTTAAAATATAATCCAACAATGAATAAATCCGTCATTTATAAAATGGAATTAGCTAAACTAATAGGAAACAATGCTCCTACATTTCACGTTGAGTAATAAAAACAAACAGAGAAGCACAGCAGTGCTAATACAACGGTTAGTAGTCGTAATGAACTGGCCGAGATCCGGCGCAACTTTGTCGGGCAAAATGATGTTTATTTGTGCTTTATTATCTTGTGAGAAGCTGCAACTATCTCGAAACGTGTACACTAAAGTTCACCAACTCAGTTTGCTGCTAAAAACATCGTTAATTTGTTAAACATCGCTATAATGCTGAATGAAAGGAACTTTTCAATTTAAAGTTTTGTTGCTTCCGCTTTATTTTTATGTAATTTGGCTGTACTTCACAGTACTTGTTTTGTACTTGAGCAGTTGTGAAAGTGGAATGAATGTAAGTACAATATATAAAAAAATATACTTTTTTATATTTTGGAACCATTGTTTTATTTTGTTACGCCTTAAATTATAACAGTGAATACATACTATTGCAAGAAATATCATATTACATATAAGATAAGTAAAAAAGTATGATGAGTATTTTTTTAGATAAATTTTTGAATGTGTCAAACATAAAAAATATAAGACAGTTAAGCAATCTCAATTTGAACAATAAATAATAAGAGTTTGCATTTTGAGTTTCCATATTACTATTTTAACAATTCGGTATGCAAAGTTTCACAAAAGTGATGCTGATTATGAATCCATTTCGAGATATAATGTTTGTAAATAATCTTTGAAATTGAATTCAATAAAGCTAAGATAACTGTTATTTTATCAAAAAACTATTACAGTGTTTGTCCTTCAATATTACTTCAAAGACAATAAGAATATATCGAAAATCAAAGGTTTGTTTAGTTAAATATTAAATATCGTAATAATTTCATTCGAGAACACAAATTCGTGAATGTTCTTGCAATCGACAACATTTTAATTAAACATTTCGCTTCAATTGCGTGTCGCTACGTGATTTTATCGATCGATGACGTCACTAAGAACAAAAGTTGACAAATCTTTAAAAAATCATAACTTTACAATTAGTCATTTTGGATGCAAAAATATTCAAATTGGTTTTTGTTGTCGTGTTAACTACAGAAAAAAATATTTATTAATTACAAAAAAATAACTTTGCATACCGAATTTAGTTAAATTATTAAAAAATGACAAAACAATCAAGATTTATTAGATACAGCCTTAATACAGACCGGCAGACAACAAATTCTTAGTAACATGGTACCATATTTATTATCTTTATTATATCATATTATTAATATTGGGACGATTTGTTTATTTATTTACTATTGATTTAAGGCTGGCTGCTCATTAATGATTGCTCACTCAAATCTAATTTCTTTTTGATATTTTTAGTGTTGAGTTATTTTCTTCTTAACTCCCAGTAGCACAGTTATAACGAGTGGTATAAGGTTAGGTAAATTAACTGATTATGTCGGACTTAGTATGTAAGTTACAGGCGGTACCAGAAAACCAGCTCCCCAGCAGTGTCCTGCGGATAATGTTGGGAACCTAGCTGAGGTACTTTCCCTTTTTGTTGCCATCTTTTCTTTTTAAATTGTAATATTTCTATATGTTGTTATTGTGTTTGGTAACAAATAAATATCTTTTATCTTTATCTTTATTTACCCATACATACAGAATCAGTATATCATACAGTATGTTACGCAGGGGTAACCCAACCGGTAGTTGCGTGTTCAAGTATCGCGGAGGCATTCATATTATAAATGCGGATTTGTGTTTCTTGTCACGGATGTTATTTATGTCACTTAAATATATTATTTAACATATTGTTGAGTTGTTAGCCAGATTTGCTCTTAAATGATTACAACCGAGTTCAAGTTGGTTTGTGTGAACCAATTGAATTAACCCCTCAGAAGAACACCGTCAAAAAGTTTAAATTAGCATTTCCGCTAAAATAATTCATCGATCCCGGCGGGTACATTACAGCATGCAAAACAAGTCATATATATATATATATATATATATATATATATATATATATATATATATATATATATATATATATATATTGGTCAAAACATCGTCTAACGCATAACTTGCAGTGTCGGCTTGAAAAGTTTAAGTGATTTTTTCCCGCGGTTGTGGAATTAGGCTGCGGGTTTAGGGCTTTTAAAGTGATTTTTGGGCGGTATTGCTGAAGATCTATGCATAGACAGACACCTTTTAAAGTCAACTACTACCTACTACATATTAAGTATAAGGTGGTACAACGCTAGGTTTGAAATGCATACAATAACTTATATTTTATTGTTAGAAAATAATAATTAGGAATTCAGACCGATTTAGATCCATGAAGGAAAGTATTTCTATCCTTTAAATGGGCATTAAAACGACGATTTAAAAGCTTAAAAGAGAAATTATGTATCCTCAATAAAAGCTATTTATGCAAACATCGCATTTTCCAGATTCAACCAAAGCTAAATCAAAAAGCACGCCGCTTTTAACAAGTTGTTTTTATATTTCGTAGCGAAACATTGCTTTATTCCAGCGCAGTTCTTTTCAACGTAATCAGCTTTCACACCATTAAAAGTGTTAAAAAAGCAATCTCACGTGACATACTATTTTAGTGCTTTCACACAAATAGAACACATAGTTAAATTTGCTTTGAGTCTGAATTGGGTTTTAGAAATTATTTTTTTTAACGAAAACCAATGGTGTCACCGTTATGGTTGAGTCAATAAGAACTTGATACAAATGAAATGGAAAAAACTTCCAAACGTGGCTGAGGAGTTTCTAGCTCTGAAGCTCTGGCTACCCCTTTTTGGGATTTATGGCCGCGAGTACAGGTATGTATGTATGTTTGTACTATATGGAAGATTGTGTACAGTCTTCTTTATAATCACAACCGTATAAGGTACCTCAGTGGGAGTTCTATCAAATCTATTGTTCTGTTCTATAAATATCTTGGAACAAGATTAGTAACAAAATATTTATTTCATGGATAAGGTAAAGGTAAAATAATATAAAATAAAATAATAAGGTAATAAGGTAAAATATTGAGATATAAAAGTGCAGAATAGAAAGAAAAAAAAACGACTGAAACAATAAAACATGAATCATAGGACTTTAAGAGTAGCCCAAATTATTACACTTAACTATAGTTTCATTATTTTTGCATATGTATTTAAAACTCAGTCAGGATTATGTTATCCATTGGGTGTAAAATAAATTGCAAAGTGACCCTCTAGCTAGTTTTATAAAATTACATAAATTTTAGGTAAAACAATTTTAATGAATCACTACTTTTATGTTATCAAATTTAGTTTTATTTTTGGAAAAGATCAGAAGATCACTTCTCCAATAAGACACCAGTAAGTTTCTTGGGATTTTTTTTATTTGGAATAATTGATGTTAATAAATATGTAGAAAAAATTAGCTCTTAGAAAAGTGCAATCGTGACTTGCGATGCGACTAAGTAATATAATATATTACACATATAAATTACATTAACAGTGAGAATTAATCATTCATACTCATCATAATAAATATAATTATAAGCGGGTTAACAACCCGCGTCCTCTAAAACCAGTACCTAGTCAATTACCAAATAGGCCATGGAGTTTGCAGAAGTCTTTGTGATTTAACTTATTAGTGTAATTAGTACTCAGTAGGATTAAAGTCCTGTTCCTGATATACCGCAATCGAAATATGAAAACAAAACACCACAGTTTCATGATATCTATGTAATTAAAAATCTACTGACAAATAATTTTTAGCCTTTTTTCATCTAGTCGTAAGCACTACGAGTACCACAATCTTAAATTTGTACTGATTGTCCTGAATAATTATAACTACTGGTACTTACTAGTTACTATTTTATGCATGTAAAAAAATAAATACCAGAAAATAAACACTACCACCATACATATTACGAGAAAAAAAACCTTTATTTCTTTTGACAAAGCATTATGCAGAATCTCTTTATAATGGATTTTATCTTTACTAGCCTTCTCAAATAATATAACAAAAAAATAAATTTTAAATTGTTTCACTTCCACCCAATCACTCTGCTGCAATATAGAATTTAAAAAAAATGCAGACGGTTAAAATTTTATCGCGTATAACATTAAACTTTCCAAAATTATTATATCAAAATTTAAATCGTCTGATTTCTAAATTAAGATGTATAAAATGAAAGCAGAATAGATCGAGTAGTATAAACTAGGCTGTAACATCGTTACTTCCCCACTGTTATCATTCATAATCCATCACCGAAGTGTGCTTAGAATATCAACGAAAGTTTATTTTAGGTAACACATTTTTTTTCCATTTATTAGGGCGATATTTTAAGAAGACCTTTAGTTACAGTACGATGTAAATGATTTGAACCTTTTTTCTCACTATTGTATTGCCCTTTTAAATAGGCAAATTTATTAATTTATTATCAATTAATTTAATAGGGTTATCGAAGACTCTGTTTTTATGACCTTACATAATATTATGTATTATATTAATTAATTAAAAACAAGTGTAAATTTTTAACTTACTAAAACAACACAAAAATTTAGGCACCTAAAACAAAATAAAATAGAAATACCCATTTCAATATTACTAAAGCCTGCCAGGCCGGATAAAAGGAGACGCTTATTAAAATTTATGACGAGAGTCAAAAACATTGGCCTCAACACCTTGTTTATTAATACAGCAAAAAATATTTTCAAAATGATTAAGTTTTCAACAAAATCTCGTTGCCAATAAGAAATGTAAACAGTTGCCCTAAACCAGATTGAATTTTCGTGCCTTGAGTCCGTAATTTAGAAAGGGAAGCGCCCAGCGAGTAAAGATTTTAGGGGACGAAGCAGCGCCCTGTAAAACTCGTATTAGATAAAATGAAATCAAGCGAGGGAAAACGAAATGAGTTGGAATGTATGCAAGTAAAGGGGCTGCTAAGAGTTTGTGTAATTTCTACACTCAAAATGATGACATGTTTGCTTATGATAAAAGTATCAGAAAAAATAAGCAGTAACTGAAATTTGGAGCTACGTGCAAATATTTATAACAAAATTAATCTAGGATTTTAAATATTCATGAATAAGATCAAAGTGAATTTCTATCGTCAAAGTGTTCGTAGAGCTTTAGAAACATAATTCGTAGTTCAGTTTAGCCACATTTCATTGTTTACATACATACACAAACTCACAGCTATAAATCCCATAAAGGGGTAGCCAGAGCGTAAGAGCATGAAACTCCTTCTCCACATTTGGAAGTTGATAGGGGAAAAGATGTCAGAAATAAAGTATCGTTGGTGGTTGCCCCGCCCCATACCGTTAGTCGCCTCTTGTTACACCCGTAGGAAGAAAGGGGTAGTGGCATTCTAAGCCGGCACTACACTCTAAACTTATTCGTAGTTTACTAGGATTTAAATAGTGGTAAAATCGTAAGTTGATATTGAGTAAGTTGACTTTGGTAGCACACATAAAACTTTCCACGCTCACTTCAGAGTAAACGATTCACTTACTGTTGTGTGCTACCTTCCACATTAGCTTCATAGATTTCTTTCACCAATTTATTACCATCCATCCTCTGTATGTGCCTAAACCATCTCAACATTCCTTTTACTATCTTTTTTACAATGATCTTGTAAAAAAACCTTTCACACCAAACATTTCAAGAATCACGCAATTTTGCAGTCGATCACATAGGCTAATATAACAAAATTTTCTTATTACTTATACTAAAATCTTTTACCAGTTTACCAGCTATGATTAAACAAATATTGATACTAATATAATAACTCGAATACCTCTACAAAAGGATATCACTAATCATAAGTCACCTCAGCTCATTATATCACTACTCGAGACTGCCCCGGATACACTGGTTAGCCATATATTAACATGATGGTCCAGTGCAAGCTAGCAGACATTTATGTCGTGGTGGTAGAAGAAGCTAAAAGATAGTAGGGCTGACGGATCAAAGATCTTTTTGCTTCACATGTTTTCAAGTAAGCGTAAAAACACTTTTTTAGTATCAGAAAATTGTATGTATATCCTGCTTTAACATAACCAAACATGGATAAATATCATAAATTTAGCCAACGAGTTTAACTCCTGAGAATAGACCTAAGACTTTCGGATTTAATTGCCGATAATCATAGAGCCATCAAAGCATTTTATATTAATATGAGTAATTTTCACAAAGTATGGGAAAAGTTTGCTTATATAGTACGAAAAGTTACCTATATACGAGTATAGTTGGTAAAAATTACAAGCTGTTTATCAGAGCGGCATTGCACTGAGCCAAATTATCAGGCCGTAAACAGCGGATAGTACTGGATTCACGCGAGAATCGGGCAATAAATTAAAGGCTTCGTCCAATAACACTCCCATTATCTATACAGAATGGTCGTGAAAAACAGTCATTCGTATGCATAGAATATTCATCTAATTTGCGAACTTATTGCCGGGATCAAGGTAAGATTTTAAAAAAGCTTCTAAATTACGTGGAGGGAGGCAGCAATGAGGGAATTTCGCCACACTCCTTATCCGGCCTGAGTCTTTTTGATGCAAATCTCGATTGTTCGTAGCAGGACGGAACCCGCTAATTTATAACTCGCAGTCAAGGCTGGCTTTAAAAGCGGGTCAAAGTGGAGATATTGATGTGTACCGTTACAATTGCGATTCCTCAGAGGAGAACGCTCGCGGCGCGCGGCCAGCAAAATTTTAAATTACCATTTGATATCCGCTTTTGTTCTACGACTGAGGAAAAGCGAAAAATAAGTGAGCAAAGATACGGCGGGAAGACAAATGTGAAGTAGCTTTGTTTGTGGCAAAATATCATAAAAATGTAAGACGATAAAGTGGTATGATTTATAAACGTGAAAGCGTAATCCCCGTCTCTCTTCTCCCGTCACCGCTTTTAGTGTTTGTGGACATTCTAGAAACACTACTTTTTAAAATTAACAAATATCATAATTTACTAGTTTTTCAAGTTTTCGAGCAAATACTGAGCTATATGTTTGTGAAAATACTTTTGGTTTTGGGATTTTGCTCTACTTTGTTTGTAAAAATATCGTTGCGACAGACATGTCTTGTGCGACAAAATGGTAATAGTAAATGGGGAGCTTCTATATTAAACTTAATACGATTATTTGTTCCTGAGTTAAAATAACATAGATATACTTTTGTTTAAAATTTTAGCTTATTTCGTTGTGTTACTTAAAATATATGAAATCATAAGAAACTTTGTGTTCCAAAGTATAATCTAAAAAATATTAAGTATTAAATTAAAGATCATACGACTTGTACACAATATTTATTTTGTTAATGGCTTAATAGGTTTTTTTAATTAAAACAATGATTTTGAATATTTAATTGACGTTAGTATTCATTGCAATAGGCAAAATCGGTGATGGCTTTATTTTTTCTTGTTCTAACTCTCAAACTACACAGAGCCGGTTTTCACTGTAAATAAATAGGTATTATTTTTACATGCTTTGTTAAAACTGAATCAAACTCTTGTTCAGATTTATCTGCTTTAAGGATATAGATTTATTTTTATTATAATACGAATAATATATATATTTGTAATTCCGTAAGTAACCATCATTATGTATCTAGTTACCCTTCCTCACAGAAAAGACAAAGATAATTATAATTTCAAATATTATATTATGTGGTTTCAAATGACATTAACATTGTCAGAAATTATTATAGATTGTTAGCTGGCTATCCATACGTGCATTCATGATTTGAAATTGAACTATCTTGTTAGTGCCAGTCAACGTTGCATGTTTTTGATATCGAAAATGTACTCAACTCGACTGAAAACAATTAACCTAAAATATTTATTGTTGGACAAAAACTTCGGTTATAAGTACACTTTAAGTTAAATTATATATTTATCATTTAAACCATATGCCCCCGGAGGGATGGTAGAGGTGCTATTCATTCTTTAAACTTAACGACTTCTGTCATACATACATACATATACTCACGGCTATGAATCCCTTAACGGGGTAGCCAGAGCTTTGGAATTAGAAATTCCGCAGTCACTTTTGGAAGTTGATTGGGGAAAAGGTGGTAATAATAAATAAATGTTTTTGGTGACAGGTCTCCAACCACATCGCCCAAAAATCACTTAAGAAGCCCCTATACCCTTAGTCGCCTCTTACAATCACCCACGGGTAGAAATGGGGTAGTGTTATTCTAAGTTGACACTACACGGCAAACGACTACGACTTCTGTCATGTATTCTTATGTTGTGACACCCCTTTCTACCCACGGGTGTCGAAAGAGGCGACTGAGGGTATGGGTCTTTTTAAAGTGGCTTTTTGTTCATCTCAATCATTCTTTGTAAGAGGTGGCTTAGGGTGTTGGGGATTTTAAAGTAATTCCTAGTTTATTGACGCCAGCGACCTATTACCAGCCAACCCTTAGTTTTTTTTTGGAATTTGCATACGGGGAAATTTTATAAAAGTCGTTTTTTTTTGTAGGCTATAAATAATACTTACTATTAATACTATTAATATATACTTTTGGAAGTTGAACAAAAATGAGTCTAGAATAGCTAGCTGGAGTAGCTGAGAAAGATGATTATCTTCCTTTCTTTCAAGAATATTGCAGATGAGATACATTTCTTTGTTACAGTAGAGAAAAAATATAAAGAAGCCAATCGGTTACGGTTTGTCACAAAGTTGCAATATGGAAAATCTATGAAACAGTTATCGTAGCAAAAACGATGACATTGCAGGTCAAGATAACTCAATATCGTGTAGTTTTAATGCAGGAAAAAAAAAATTCTTCGCATAGGATATTAAAGTTGAATATTTGCGTTTTATATGGTTTTTATTTATTGTTAATGAACAAGTATAAAAATAGTAATGCACACATACATTTACTTACGCCGGTAACTCCCCTTAGGGTAGGCAGAGACTATCGATCGCCACTTCGTATGATCCTGGCAAACCTCCCTAGCTTCGTTTACATCCATCAATCTTTTCATACATGATCTTTTATTCTTCATACCTCGGACGCCTGTCTTTTTGAGCACACTCACAATTCGGTCCAAGTGTCCTCAGGAAAAAAAAAATTCTTCGCATAGGATATTAAAGTTGAATATTTGCGTTTTATATGGTTTTTATTTATTGTTAATGAACAAGTATAAAAATAGTAATGCACACATACATTTACTTACGCCGGTAACTCCCCTTAGGGTAGGCAGAGACTATCGATCGCCACTTCGTATGATCCTGGCAAACCTCCCTAGCTTCGTTTACATCCATCAATCTTTTCATACATGATCTTTTATTCTTCATACCTCGGACGCCTGTCTTTTTGAGCACACTCACAATTCGGTCCGAGTGTCCTCCGTAGTTGTCCTCTACCTTCGACATTAGCTTAATTGATCCAGCTCTATAAAAATATAGAGAGCAGATAAATAAATGGATTTACATAACATAAACATAATCATAAACGTTCACGCCGAATATCCCCGAAGGAGTTGGCAGAGGTACTAATACTTCTGAATATCACGTGACTTTGTCACCTGGTGTTCAGAGTACCCACGTTTTGCATGGACAGTGTACTCACGTGATAGGGGGCAGGCCTATCGCCAATATGTACGAATACACTGTCACATGACTAAGTACAACCCAGCCATGTGGGTTTCCTCACGATGTTTTCCCTCACCGTTAACAACCATGATAAATTCACCACACATATGTCTTTAGAAAAGACAAATTGGTGTAGGCCCACCCAGGATTTGAACACTAGTCGTTTGCACGATAACCGAGTGTTCTACCCACTGGGCTATCACGGTTTCTGGATTTCTTCTTTATTATATTCCAAAGTTGAATTGTAAAATCACGAACTTAAATATGTTTTAAGGAAACAAAACTAAGTGCTATTAAAATATCAATAACAACGTTAATTTTAATTTTAAATGTATTTAATCAATAATGAAAGACTGATACGTTAAATTTAACCATACTGTAATATAAAGCTAAACCACAAAACCATAAATCGAACACTTTTAACAGTTACATTCAAACTTGATTTATTCCTTTAAAACATCTAAATCTATGCTAAACTATGTAACGTTTAAGAGAATCATAGCAAAATAAAGTTTCGATGATAGTTTGAAGGATCAAGATTCAAAAGTTTCTGCACCTGAAACGGTTGTTTGAATCGTACAAGAGTTAGTCAAGATCTTTGTGGCTTATGTTCGAGGAATCCGCTAACAACACCACACGATTAGCGGTAGCGGAAATCTTATACGAAATATTCATTTCTCAACACTCAAACTCAACGTTCATACCATACATCCCCATACCAGAGGTATTAGTATTATTGAGTTACTCGTGACTTTTGGTTACCCGGTGTTCAGAATACTCACGCTTTGCTAGGACAGTCCATCTATAATATAGATGGACTGTCCAAGCAAAGCGTGATCCATATTATGACAAGGGCAAGCATATCGCCACCTTATACGGATACACTGTCACATGATTTAGCAATATTAATTTGTAGTTGATTAAATAACTTTATATACATTACATGCATATACTCACGGTTATAAATCAATAAGGGTAGATTCGCCAGAGCCAGAGCTAATAGCCAGAGCTTCGGAATTTTACATTATAAGCAAAGTTTATAACTAAATGCTATCGAGAGCGGCCAGATACTAGTCAAGATGTCCACAGGATAGGCTCCCTCAACGTGGATCGAGGACTCGGTGAAGCCCATGAAAAGCCGAAGGCTTGGGAGAGCGTAGGATGGATTGTTGTGGAGGTCTTTTGAGGTGCACGATGATCCTATATTGAACGACTATTAGGTGAGGGATAGACGCTTTTGAAATAACAAGAAATCGTTGAAATTACCAATGATCCAATACCAATTGAAATGATCGATGAAAAATATATTTGACTTTCAATTGATAAAGAGTCTTTATATTTAATCGACTCAATTTGAGACTTTACCACTACGACGTATTTTGAAGATTATAGCTATGAATTTAGATGTATTATATAACTTGATCCCAGAGCTACGACTTCCTTTAGTTAGTATATATATTACTGCTATGTACAGTCGCCATTAGATATATCGGAGCGGCCGAGGTACTCAAATATTTCTGAGCAACATTAAATTTCAATAAATTCTTTATGGTAAATAAGATCAATAAGATCTGAACACCCAATTCGCCACAAATATATGAGCAGTGGATTTTCAATTAAATCTGAACAGACAACGAGACAATAATATCTTAAAGCACAACTCGTCAAAGTAATCTGCTCAGACAGGGTGATCATAAATATCTGAACATTTAGGGAATGTATACCTTAAAGCACTAGGCATACAGTTTAAAATTCTTTAACTAATTACGCTGAAATACATTTTCTACACAACCAACATTTGGTTTTATCAATGTCAAAACTAAAAAGAGTTTTCTGCTGAGAGGAACGGTTAATATATTATTAGAAAAAAGTACTAAATCGTCCCCCACTAACCAACTCTTTTTTTAATGGGTTTGTAGCTATATAATTTTCACCTGTACAAAAACATCAAGAGGTAAAATAACTTAGAATTTGTGAAACATTGTATGCTTTTTTTTACATCGTAAGTACCAGGGTAGCATAAATATTAATGCAGCTTTAATAAACATACATACATTCATACATATACTCACGGCTATAAATCCCTTAACGGGGTAGCCAGAGCTTTGGAATGAGAAATTCTTCAGCCACTTTTGGAAGTTGATTGGGGAAAAGATGGTAATAATAAATGTTTTTGGTGACGGGTCTCCAACCACATCGCCCAAAAATCGCTTAAAAAGCCCCTATACTCTTAGAAATGGGGTAGTGTTATTCTAAGCCGATACTACACGGCTAATAGCTTTAATAAAATAAAAGGATAAACTAGTTTTTACAAAATTATACTTTTTCCTGCAGTTTTCTCTATCGTATTATTCCTATTCATATGTATTATTATTAAATGAAGGCAATAAATCTAATGGTTAATAAATAAAATAAAAAAAAGAACATGAATTCTTAATAAAATACAAAAATAAACACAAAGGAGGATTTGAACCCTAGCGTAACTAAACCGCTAGGCCATAGTGACTGAGTTGGCAGAGGTACTAATACTTCTGAACATCACGTGACTTTGTCACCTGGTGGTCAGAGTACCCACGTTTTGCATGGACAGTGTACTCACGTGATAGGGGGCAGGCCTATCGCCGTTTTGTACGAATACACTGTCACATGACTAAGTACAACTCAGACATGTGGGTTTCCTCACGATGTTTTCCCTCACCGTTAACAACCATGATAAATTAACCACACATATGTCTTTAGAAAAGACAAATTGGTGTAGGCCCGACTCAGGATTTGAACACTAGTCGTTTGCACGATAACCGAGTGTTCTACCCACTGGGCTATCACAGCTGTTGATATAATTTATAACAATGAATATCGAAATAATTTTGCAAATATATCTAATCTAATAAGAAATTATAGAAGTTATCACATGATCTGTTTTTTCTATAGTTACCCTATAGTTTTAGGTAACTTGCCCTGGATATACAGCAGGGTATGTATGGCCATGCTCTTTTGATTTCTCACATATCGGCATCATGTGTCTGGCAAAACCATATATTCCACCGCCTGGTTTCTGGCTTCAGTTTCTTTATATAAACGCCATCCTATGTTGAGTCATTGAAGCTGTGTGATAAACTAATATATTAATACTTTCATCATATTATTACAATTACATTACAATAACAAATACGTGAATTGTTATCAATTTTAATAGGGCTATTATGGAATCCGCTATGCTAATATCACGCACATACACTCATTTACGCACACCGTTGTGCTTATTTCGTATTGCCCATCTATATATGTAAGTATAGCATTATAAATCTGTAAATATTTGATAAATACATGCAGTGACAGTTATGTGTACCATTTTAGTGAATTGCCAAATATTTTATTCAAATGTGTCTCTTTTAACAAGACTGTAAAGTTGCTTTTCGCAGATTTATATTTTGTATACCTACTCATTTTGTAAAAGGAAAATTCATTACATCTGTACGATTGCATTTAAGAATTTTAAACTGTATACCTAGTGCTTTAAGGTATATTTTCCTTAATTGTTGAGATATTTATGATCACCCTGTCTGAGCAGATAACTTTGACGAGTTGTGCTTTCAGATATCATTGTCTCGTTGTGTGTTCAGATTTAATTGAAAACCCACTGCTCATATATTTGTGGTGGATTGAGTGTTCAGATCTTATTGATCTTATTTACCGTAAAGAATTTATTGAAATTTATTGTTGCTAAGAAATATTTGAGTACCTCGGCCGCTCCGATATATTTGATGGCGACTGTACAAATTATTTTTTTACAATAACGAACTAGCCCTAGTACCTGCATAATTTTTGTAATTTTGTTTAGCTTTCTTATTTTTTATTATTTCTTTATATATACCCACTTAGAATTGAACTTTCTTTTAAAGTAACAGTTGGTTATAAATACATACATAAAACCATATTATAAATCATTTTATATTAGTTTTTATCATATAAACATTATAGATACTGACTACTACTATAGTTTAATTTAAGCAATAATAAATAATAAGAACCAATAACTGCTTTGCAGTTTATTTAATATGATACATATTATTTAATTTTTCAGATGTCTTTATAATCGTTGTCATAAAATTTCCTATCATTAAGATATCGGTAACCAAAGAAAACGTGTATCGGTCATATCGCTGAAACTGTGGCTCTTCTTGACTTACGTTTCAGAAACTCACTTTGTTTCACCAAAACGTGACCGGAATGATGGCAGCGACTCAAAACAACAATAAATATTGTTGCCATTTTTGTTCCGCAAACTTACGCGCCCTCATGAATTAGACGCCACAATATGTCGGGACGTCAAATTGGGCCAGTGTTCTTGCCAAAGTGCTTTTCATCAGAACACACAGCTTAGATTGCTTGCTGATATGTTTGCTGCAAACATTTTCGCGTAGACGTATCAATTATATGGTACAATGGTTCCGTCTGCTCTTTTTTATTGCTTTTTTGCGTTTTATTTTTGTTGTTCTGTATCTCTTTTAATGTTGCACTACATTGCTTTGCACTTACACAAATCTTACAGTTACCTGCATATTTATTTGTTTCTACTTGTGCTTTTTATTAAATTGGTAGGAAAGTGCTTAGCATTAAATAGGTATTATTAATCATATCCTAAATTAAGCCCTTACATCAAAGTTTTTTCAAATCACCGAAATTAAATTCTATGTTCTGCGTTGTCGCCACAGAATTAGTTTTATGTTTTCCATTTAAACACCAAAAAATTGTACAGTTGCCAACAGATCAAGCTGTACATATTTTCAGATGACACTTATGTCCAAACAGCAAGTAGTATTTGTGCTGTTACATGTAAGCTTGATGCATTGGAAACTTTGGATCCAGGCACTGTCTACCTAAGCAAATGTTATACTTTCATTTTAGAATATAAACATAAATTAGAATAAAACAGTAAATTCTACAATATTATATTCATAGTCAACCCAAATATGTATATAAAATTGAGCAATGTAAAACGGGGGCGATGTATAATTTCGAAATTGTGAAAGTTCACTCCAGTCCACGTAGCTACATAAGCTGTTCCCTAATTCAAATGCTAAACTAACGACACCTCAGCAAGCAGCGGTGGCGCCGTCAGCGGAAAGTAGAGGAACAACTGAGATACGGAGAAAACTTGATGGGCGCAAAGTTTGGGAAGCTGCGGTCGCGACGTGCTTGCTCAAGCTGGCCCATTGAGAAGTCTGAATACATTTACATATTGTACAAAGACCTCTTTGCTTCTGACTACGGAAAACGATAGCCGATTAATGCTCGCTTTTTAGCTATTCAATTACACGTTTTAAATGTCTGCGGCTAATTGTTACTTGGTTCGAACAGGTTTCCATAAGATTTGAGGGTAAAATATACTTTCTTAAATAAAATTGACATTTGTACGGAATTTATACTAATTGTTACTAGTTTATTTTAGTTTCTCCTTGTCTGTTTTTGCAGTTTACGGGATGTTGAAAGCCCATTCAAAAATTGGTGGTATGAACTAAAAATATAATGACAAAACTTACGAGGTTCCTTATTACAAAATTTCAAAATATACAAGGCATTCTTGACTTGACTTGGCGTTTTAATAAATTGTGTAAGAAGTTTCAAAACTAAGTAAAGCAAATGCAGACAAAAACAAATGCAGAGTGAAGACAAGCTGAACAAACCAGTTTGCAGGCAAGTAGCAAGTTAAATGTCGTGCCCTTTACTGAGCGGTATAAATTCAACAAAGTGCCAAAGAAGAAGCAAACTTTTGCACCTGGGCTTATGACCTGCGCCGGTGGTCCGAGTCATAAGAGTAAATCATTGTTGTAGGCAAAATGTGATAATAAGATCTTTAGTAACGATTAGTTATATAACTTTAAAGTGCATTGGTAGGTTTAAAATCAAAATAATATTTTTTGCAAAACAAAAGCATTCTTATAGTACTCGTGATGTATTACAAAAAGCTGCAAATACCGAGTGTAAGAAAAAGAAATGCAGTAGAGATTGGCTCTCCCAAAAACCAACTGTGAGGTTAAGTTGGGTGATCATTATTCATTATTAGCCATTTATGTCCCACTGCTGGGCAAGCGTCTCTCTCCCCTTCTTCCACTCCAGACTTGTCCCAGAGACCTAACTCGTCACTCCATCTTTTCCTTGGTCGGCCAAGCTTTCTTTTTACACCGGGGGTCCATTGCGTGGCGCTTTTGGTCCATCGGTCCGGGTGCATCTTAGCAACGTGGCCTGCCCAATCCCACTTCAATTGGGCCGCCTTCTGAGCTACAGAGGTGATAGGGTGAAAAAGTATGATTTGTGAGTATATGATGTAAACGATTACTGTATAGTTAAGATAAAAAAGCTTCCTTTAATTATGAATATTATGAAGTATTATAAAGTAATATTATATTGAAAAGACAGCTTTTTTATGAAAAACAAAAGTAACATAATATTTTTTCATGATAACGAGCAGTAGAGCTTTATTAAAATCAAACTGAGTGATGTTCAATTCTATCTGCTCTATATATAAATTATTGGCTCAAGACCCAACTCAAAGATTAAAACGTTCGCGCCGAATATCCCCGAAGGGGTTGGTTGAGGTACTTATACCTCTGAACATCACGTGATATTATTCCCTAGTATTGAGAGTACCCACGTTTAATTAACGGCATGACTATGAAAGAAATCACATATTTTTTAATGAAGAGAGATTATAAAATGCAGAAGAACTGTTATAAATGTTTTACAAACGAATGAGAAGGGTTTCTCAGGATCGTACTAGGTGGTGATGCTACTCCGTAAATGTTTGTAAGTTCAAATCCTCAGAATTGGTATTAAATCCCTGTCTCTTTTAAAGGAAATATTCCTGTTTGTCCATTCCAATAAGAAAATACTATTTGTTATTGCAATTCCGATGTAAATAATATTATTTTCAAAAAAAGCTTCCTTTCCTTTTATTTTCAAAAGTATCCTAGGTAACGACTACTGGGATTGAAACTGTTAGTTTTTATTGTCAAATTATTGGCTAGATTATACTTGTGTTTTTGCAAGGGTTGTCTCTTTGTTTGTTTATAATCAGAATAGAATTAATTAATTAAACTCATTGTAATGCATGCTTTCATCAACAATTTTAAGTGCTATGTTTGCCGTATAGTGGCGGTTTAGATTGTCACTACCCCATTCTACTCACGGGTGTCGTAAAAGGCGACCAAGGGTATGGGGCTTTTTTAAGTGGTTTTTGGGCGATGATGTTATTGACCCATCACTAACGATACTTTATTTCTACCATCTTGTCCCCTATCAATTCCAAATGTGGCAGATAAGTTTCTAGCTCTGAAGCTCTGGTTACCCCTTTTTGGGATTTACGGTTGTGAGTATATGTATGTATGCTTACTACTATCAACGTTGTAGCGATCATAAATGCAACTTTTAATATTTCCTTTGTTATGATGCCTGGCTAGAGCTGGACGCTACTTGAGTCGACACATTTAACAGGATCTGCTAGTAAAACTGCTGTTGCTACTGAAGCTGAATGTCTTAAGAGGCGCAAGTATTCTAAATTAAAAAGGCCATTATTTTACAGTTTTGTTGTTAAGATACTTAGGCAAGTCAGCCCGCACGCGCGTCGATTTTTTAAAGAAATTTCGACGCACTTAGTCGAGTTATTCAGGGATGCAAGTTCTTTTGCATATTCTGACCAGAGAGCTAGCTTTTCTATCCAAAGGGGTAATGCAGCCAGCCTACTTGGAACCATGCTACCAGGCGAAAGCGATTTCGAAAATACTTTTCACATAGTTTTGTTTGTGGTTGGATATTTTCTTTATTTTTATTTATACTTGTATATAGTGAAACAACTGAAGTAGGTACATTTATTAAGTAATTTTTGTTGCATCATATTATTTGTATCATAATTACATAAAATTTAATTACTATAATATGGGTATGCAACCAAAAATGTAACAATATGTTGTTAGTCGTCAGTTGTAGCCTTTTTTGAAAGCAGTAACATGTATTTATCGACAGAGGATATGTACCATCATTATTTTAGCAGCATTATTGGTCGTTTCAAAAATGAAACATAATTGAGAGACATCGGATAGGATGTTATTGATAAATTACTGAGATGAAGTCAGTTTAAAATATTGCTTGTGATGAAGTAAAATTGGCTTCGGTAGTGTAGAATAATTAACTAAACGTACGGGAATCGGAGGCAAAGTCTTCCATGCATTGAAATTCAAGAGGCCACCGACTAATAAGGCACATCAAACGCACAAAAGCAGCGCAAAACTCACTCAACATACCCAACTCCACTCTCTAGTCTAGTGTGATAAACAAGTACTTAATACGACTTAAGGAGAGCACTGCTGTAGAAAGCTTTCGACTGTTCGTACTTTGCGCTGTGTAAATATTAAAGTTTTCTAAATAAAAAACTCTGGCCCCGACTCGTTTCGTCTTTCACTTCACCCACAAACAAACAGTTTAAAAAGTTCTTAGCTCTCGGACCAGACAAAAAGTTGTGCCACCGCGGCGCGGGCGAAGCCTCTGGCTGGCGCAGCAGCCTTGTTTTGCGTAAGCACTTTTTTAACACCCAGGGTAGACGAAACAAAAAGAATTTTAACAAGGAAACATTCAGAATTTTAATTTAATGTTGCATTCAAATGGGACAAGTTACGTATCTTTATTGATGTTATTCTTTTAAATGTTTTGTTTTTGCTCGAAGATTGTTTGTAATAAATTGCAAAGACTGAAAACCAGTGTTGTGAGGTTTCACTCACAACAATAATGCTGAGGCAGTTACCAGTTCAGTACGCATACGTTCAGGCATTTAAGTACGAGAAACTTTTATTGGATATCTCATTTAATTCAAGTAATATTATCTTAAATGTATATCTGTGTTTAATGTGCTGGATTCTATTGTTGATCTTCTTTTCCGTTGTAATATTTTTATTATTGTTTTATGAAATTTACTTTTACTTTCTTTATGTTGATTGTTAAGTGTTTCTTAATGTATATGAACTGTGCTTTTCTTTGTGTGTAGCAATGAATAAATGTTTTCTTTCTTTATAATTGAAACAACTATTGATTTTCGGATATTTTAATCGCGTGTTTTTACATTATTTTTAAACCAGTTTACCAATACAAGACTGTGTTGAAGCTGTCACAGAAAGGTTAACAAATGCTGACATACCTTTGGAATATGAAGAATTACTTAAGCACTGCCTTACAACTGGCTACTTACTTTGGGATAAGGAATTCTACATCCAGACTGATGGTGTGGCAATGGGATCCCCAGTCTCTCCTATTGTAGCCGATATATTCATGAAACGATTGGAGGAGATTGCACTAAAATCCTTCCCTCACTCCAAAGGTTTATAAGGGGTACGTAGATGATACTTTTGCAATCCTACCCAAAAACATAGTCTCTGCATTCTTAGACCATCTTAATTCCATTAACCCTAAGATCCAATTTACAATGGAATTAGAGACTAATAATAGTTTAGCCTTTCTAGATGTCCTCTTGATAAGGAATTCCGATAACTCAATTAGTCACACAATTTATAGGAAACCCACCCACACTGATAGGTACCTCAATGGTGACTCACACCACCATCCATCTCAGTTAGCTACTGTTGGTAAAACTTTGTTTCAGAGAGCCAAACATCTCTGTGACGAACACCATCTTGCTGGAGAGCTCAGTCATGTGAAACAAGTTCTTCACAACAAAAAGCTGAAATTGCCCCGCCAACGTCACCGCTCATCCGATAAACCACCTACTGTCGAAAGACTCCCTGCAACTCTACCTTTTGTAAAGGGTGTAACAGACAAAATTAGTACTGTGTTACAGCGTGCTTCCATTAAGACCTACTTCAAGCCGCACCAAAAGATAAGTCAGTTTTTAAGACCTATCAAATGTCAGATCCCTTTACAAGATGCAGGCGTTTATAAACTAGACTGTGAGTGTGGTCTTTCATACATCGGCCAAACAAAGCGTAGTGTAGCAACTTGCGTAAGAGAACATATTACTGATATGAAGAATAGGCGTCCTGGAAGATCTGCTTTGTGTGAACACACCTTCGATAAGCCAAACCACCACATGCGTTTTGACAAACCTACAATTCTAGCAAAAGAGAATCGATTGATACCTAGAATGATACGCGGATCTATTGAAATAAAGAAACATCCAAACTTCAATAGAGATGATGGTTGGCAATTACCACCTGCTTGGAACCCGATCATTAGCACAACTAAGCAAGGGAAGAACACTAGCAAGACTCCAGATAACATTAGCTCTTTTTGTACATAGCAAATATTAAACGCAAATGTAACTTAAAATTTTGTGATGGTAGTTAGTATTAATAATTTTATAGTACTGTATAATGAATGACAAATAACACCTCAGTCTTCCCGTGACCATGATAACTGAAAAGTTTTCGAAACGTCAGGCTTTAAAAATAATGTAAAAACACGCGATTAAAATATCCGAAAATCAATAGTTGTTTCAATTATAATGTGCAATCGTGAAAATCTTTAAAAAATACTATGTTTTCTTTCTTTCTTTCAAAGTTTACAACTGTACTCAACATATGTTTTTTATTCTCTAACCTATTTTTTTGAAAAATTCTTATCTACGTTTAGCTAATGAAGGCAATAAAGGCATAGATTATGCAATTTGTGTTGAATATACAATCTAGTAAAGTGCTCCTGGATGACAATCTATGTTTACAAAAAACAGATAGATGTAGACACATTTTTACCTTTAGATACTGTACCTATATTTTATTAAGTACTTTATATAAAAATACTCAAAATAAATATAGCAGTTTTATATCAAGAGTTATTTTTATGATTTAACCTAGTTTGGAAGGATTTTGCAGGATTGAATCATATAATAATCCCAAAGTTAAGATTATTCCGTGCATCGCAGATCACCGTAAGCCGTTGGTCCCAGCTTGTGTCGCAGTATTATTCGTTAGTCTGCCATCTGCACCTAGCCAGTTTGATGGATTATGGTCACATCACCCATACAGTGTAGGCTGGAGCCCGTCATGACGTATGACCAAGAATATACACCTCAACCCAACCTAACTTACAACTATGATTACTATGACACAAAGATTCAAATGCTCAGTCCAAATATACCCGATGGCATGACAGATACAAACCTATATAATAAGTGGGTTTCCTCACGATGTTTTCCCTCACCGATAACAACCCTGACAAATTCATCTATCATATGATTTTATTAAAAACATATTGGTGTAGGCCCGACTCAGGATACAAACCCACGCCTTAACCCACTCCACATAGCGGCTCACACAAATAACCGTATTTATGATTAATGTGACAAGCTGAACATATCTGGGAAATTATAGATCCTTAAGTTCCTGCACTCAGGCTGTTATTGCTCTTATATAAGTCTATATTCATTTAATAAAACAATATTACATTACATCATCACGATACAATAAATATTATTTAAAACTTCAACTTCAACTAAGACACTAAATAAAATACAAAAATAAGTCATAAATAAAAGATATTATTAAAGGAAAGAAAAATTTCGACACTGGCGTGGTTCGAACCCCGCCAGTGTCGAAATTTTTCTTTCCTTTAATAACATCTTTTATTTATGAGTAATAATCCCCACATGAGGAATTCATGTCAAAAAACATTAAAAAATAAGTCATTTCAGTTTTACGACAGTTAAAGTGACTATTACACTTTTACCAGATAATAGAACTTAAGAGAATACTAATGAAAGTAGACGCCGAATACAAAAACAGAAAAAAGCAAGACAGCGCCACAGTTCCATATTAAAAGTTTCAAGCTTTTAAGCCAATTAGTTTGGCCTTGCGATGTGCTTCTTTGAGTTAAAATAATCCGTCCGATTCGCTATGTGAATGGGAAATTATTAGTGTACAGGGCTCCGAGTGAGATAGTGTGTAAAGTGGAAATTTACTTGCGCTGGTAATTAATGGTGTTCCCGGTAACATACAGAGCGGTAACGAGGCATGGAACATGCTAGTGGGACGTGTACAAAAGGGATTCGCTTTTATGTACCACTTTTGAAGCGTTTGCTCAATTGAAATAAAACAACGCATGGTTTGTTCAGGTTAGCATTGTTTTATAAAAGAAATTTATGAAATGGTTTATAAGCTCGGTGCCTTTTCTCAAATCACGTGTGTAGTTGATCAAAAACAAATCATAATAATAGTATAAACGTTCACGCCAAATTTTCCTAAAGGGGTTGGCAGAGGTACTAATACTTCTGAAAATCACGTGAGTTTGTCACCTAGTGTTCAGAGTACCCACGTTTTGCATGGACAGTTTACTCACGTGAGAGGGGGCAGGCCTATCGCCATTTTGTACGAATACACTGTCACATGACTAAGTACAACTCAGCCACGTGGGTTTCCTCACGATGTTTTCCCTCACCGTTAACAACCATGATAAATTAACCACACATATGTCTTTAGAAAAGAGAAATTGGTGTAGGCCCGACCCGGTATTTGAACACTAGTCGTTTGCACGATAACCGGTGTTCTACCCATTGAGCTATCACGGTTCACAGTCAAAAACAAAATTATAGCTTTTATTAGTTAAAACAGCACTTTTTTTCGCTTTATCAAGTAGTTGGTCAATAAAAGTGTTTTGTGTAAAACTTTCTGAATGCGTATAAACAGATGTAAGTAATGTAATTGTTGAATTTGAAATCTACATGAGCAATAACCAATATAATGTAAATTGAAATACTTATTATTATTATCTTTTTAAGATTGAATTTTTGATATATATTATATACAGAAGACAAAAGGCATTAAATTAAAATCTACTTAGTTATATACATCAGCTACAAAAAGAAATATATATTAATTAAAAAATAATAATAAGTATAACACTTATTTACATAATAGATACCTAAAAACTTAAAATCTAAAAACATCTTCCAGCTCCTCTTCTCGGGGAAGGGTACCTAGGACGCTGGAAGCATTGCCGCGTTGTATGGCAATGCTAAGTCTTTGTCCAAGGTAAGAGCCTGCCTTTGGGTTCCCAGTTGTTTCAATAAGACGGCAAGCTAACTGTTTATATAAACCACGTGCTTCCGGACCCCAAGGCCCCAAAGTCTCCACCCCAAAGGGGACAAAATAATATCCTTGGGGTAGAGAGGAATATTTCACTTTTTTGTTGGCCTCAGCAATAGTAGCCGCTGAACCAACCCTGCGAGAAGCGGAAGCTACGTGGCAACCGGCGAAAGTATCGACACATGTCGCATCCCAAACTAACGGAAGCCCGTTAGCCCAGGGGATCAGTGACATGCCGTCCGGCCTCTTTCCATCATCGCGTGTCAAACCACTTGGCTCTAAAACGGATGGAACACCTACACTTACTAATGCACGCCTTAAGATGTTATTGATCGTTGCATGTCTGGATAAACGGCCGGCACTTCGCTGACAAGAAAGTCCATGTCGACCCAATGCATCTACCCAGTCACCACAACGACATCTGTGCGGTTCGTTAGTGCGTAATCCTAATCTCAAACAAATAGAGAAGGTCAAAGTGGTTCGATCAAGCAATGTCCCAACGTTATGGGAAGGAATCGCATTCAACCAGAAACCAGCTTCTGGTTGTGTCGAGGCTAACAATCGTGCCTTTTCCGCAATGTCAACAGCATTGCGCATAAGGCTTTCGGTAGTTAGCTTGCATATTGGCTCATCCCACTGCCTTTGCACACATTTATTTTCGGGTAAATCCTGCCTCCCCACTAACGTTTGCCAAGCCAACACCCCTTCAGTCAAGCCCACGATCTCAACATCCCCAAGGGATGGGCATAGAATACTACCAAAAAGATCACGTGTGCTATGTGCTGAAGAGAGAAATGCCGGCAGAGCCACATTACGGACGTTACGGATCCCCAATCCACCGAAACGTACAGGAAGAGTAGCCTGTATCCAAGCATCTTCCGAAAAAGAAACATTTAAAACCTCTGTTAATGTACGTAAAATAATAGAGTCTAATTTATCCAGCAACTCAGGAAACTGCCAAATATTACTGCACCGTAAAATATAAATAAATTTAGGGACAAAAAGGCAGTACCGCATTATAGTAAAAGCAACATGTGGGTGTATTAACTTCAGACGCTCTGTTCCGGACTTAAATTTGCTTATCTGTTCTTGAATAAAGGAGGGTGTTGATGCATCATGAATCGGTGCTCCCAGAAGACAAAGAGAAGATTCGTCTAAAATTTTTATGTTGGGACTTAAGTACTCAAAATTGTTTACTATTTGGTCTCGAGTTATGGTGTCAACGGAAGAGTTAATGTATAATTCACATTTAGAGAAATTTAATTCAAGGCCTATCTTACTAAAAGAATCCATAATAGTTTGTAAATCCCTTAATACTACGGATGCATCCCCCGCAATAGTTCCATCGTCTAAATACCATATATTGAATTTTGATCGTAGAGTTTTGATTGTAGGGTTAATGGCCAAGCTAAAAATGGCTGGTCCAAGTGGGTCACCTTGTTGACAGCCTGTAGCCGAGGGAATAACCGAATCTTTGAAAACTAAGGAAGCTGCTTCGCTATAACATTGCCATAGATATTTATAGTATAAAGGTATATGTTCTTTAGCTTGTGACAGCATGGCACCTCTGCATATAGAATTAAATGCATTTTTTACGTCAACCTTCATAAAAACTTGTGGTTTCCCTAATCTCAAAAAGGTTCTGGCTGCATGAACCGCAGCCTCACATCCTCCGCGACTCCCAAAACCTAACTGTGTTGGCTGAAAAAGAGTGGTTAGTTCTGGTAATATTCTTTTGCAGCATATCTTTGATACAAGGCGGCGAATAGTATTACCTACAGCTATGGGTCGAATCCCACCATCTTTTTTATTAAGTGCGATTAAATTTGCCCCATACAGAATAGTAACTGCCTCGTTACAAACACTCCCTCTTAACATTAAATTTGCCAATTCTGCAATGTTTGTTAACAACGTACGGCCAATGTCACCAGTAATGTTAGAAACTAAATCTTTTAAATGCTGCGGAGCCATGCCATCAAGACCAGCTGCTGAACCACCTTTAAAAGACATAATGGCTGCTAAAACATCATCCATTTGTACTTCTGGCGGAGAGGGATCAGAAGCAACTGGTGGTAAAGGAAGTTGACAAGTGGGCAATCTAGGTGGGTGTTTTTGCTGTAAAAGTGAAAATGTATTGGCATCATGGGTGGCTATCGTATCATCAGAAAAAAGGAGCTGAGCCGCACCCCTGATATCACCATCTTCAACTTTAGAAGCAATCTTTTTATTCAAATCAAAATTAAAGTTATTTTTTGTATCTGGCTGTAATATACGATGTTCATTGCAGTTGATTTTAATTTTTTGGGTCAAAGATAATTTTTTGGATCTATTTACATGTAAAATCCGGTAAGAAAACGTAAAAAAATCAGTCCAACTTTGAACATCGTTTCTATCAATAATACTGCGGATACAGGAAGATAAAGCAGTGGCCACAGTAATTCTAGCCCCTCTCGGTACGCGCTTAACCACTGGTTTATTATTTTTAAATGAACCGAGTAAGACTTCAAGAGGAATATCTGGTTCTGGCACGGGAGTTCGAATAGACACAGAATTAACAGTTGTAGATGAATCAACCACTGAACGATGCTGCCGGCTACAATGTATCTTAAGCCCACGTTGTCCCCTGAAAAATCGTGGTTGTATGCAAGTGGGGCACTGAACTAAATTGTCCTGAAAAGGAACTGGAAGTTGCAATCCCGAATTCTGTGACATACTACATTTTTAAACCTTCATTAAAATCATAATAAAATAAAAGTAAGCACAGCATTCACAAAAACTTAAAATTAAACATAATAAAAATGTCATTTAATTTTTCATTGATTTACATCACGTGACGGGCTGTCATCCAACTACCAATGAGAGACGGTTTTTCAAGTATGTCTCGCTGGTAACTATGGTTACTTGCACTGTTGCTATGTTACTGTCACTGTTATTATTGGTTGCTGGGCGATGCTCTGGTTCTGTTGGTAGTTTCGATGTTTACAAACAAATCAATTTGATCAAAATCAAATATCAACACAATTCAAGCACTCTTAAAACCAATTTATACGAAATTCGTTGCTTCACACAATTTTGCAACTTTATGTGCCCAATTTATTTCATTCCAATAGGTATAAATATTTTTAAATTTAAAATTGCAGACCGGTTTGTGTACCGTGCCACACCATATTATAATTATAATTACAATTGAAATACTTAAATAAATACTTTGATGAAAATTTAGATATCTAAACCCGTAGAAAAAGCAATAATGATGAAAGTATCACGGAATGTTCTAGTAATTGTATCGTTCGTTGTTCCAAATTAACAAACTCGAAGGAAACGCCGTGGGACTTGTTTATTGTTATTTGCTTGTTGGAGGCTTATTCATTGCTTTTGTGTTGAGTCGCTTTGTCTAATTGTCGTCGGTGGGTAGGTGGCTTGTGCCGTCTACGAACCCGTTTGTTTTACAGCGCTGACAATTGCTAGGTCTAAATAAAACACAAATTATAAAATCATACGTATATAATTCACAAATTTACAAACAAATTGTAGATCCGGATTTTGCACGGGTATTCAGACGAATTAGAAATAAAAAAAATATACATATTTCATAACTTAAACTTTCAATAAAATGTGATGGAGTTAATTTGAATGATTTTGTTCATGAAAACCTCATGTGGGGATTATTACTAATAAATAAAGGATGAATAAAGGAAAGATTAATTTCGACACCGGCGGGGATCGATCCGGCGACCTCCATCGCTCTGCCAATTGAGCTAAGTGTCAATGGCTTCCAGTGCGAAATTCTTCTAGACTTTTAAGTAGTGTTTGAGGTTTTCATAAACAAAAGCATTCCAATTAACTCCATCACGTTTTAGGCTGTGTAGTGTCGGCTTAGAATAGCACTACCCCATTTCTTCCGGCGGGTGTACGTAAGAGGCGACTAACGGACTTGGGGCTTTTTAAGGGATTTTTGGGCGATGCGGTTGGAGACCCATCACCAACAACCTTTATTCTACCATCTTTTCCCCTCTCAACTTCCAAAAGTGGCTGAGGTATTTATAATTTCTCAGCTCTGGCTACCTCTTTTAGGGATTTATAGCCGTGAGTATGTGTATTTTTGTATGTATGTACGTTTTATTGAAACTTTTGGTTATGAAATGTGTGTATGTTTTTATGTGATAGTGAGGCGTTCTCAACATTTGCATTCAATCTAAAAAGGTAAACAAGTAGCCTAACGTTTTTGTAAAAACAAATCGGAGATAGGGAACGCAAACACTACTTAAAAGTGTAAAAGAAACAAAGGATAGAAGAATTTCGCACTGGAAGCCATTGACACTGCACTAGTCGCGGGTTCGATCCCCGCCGGTGTCGAAATTATCTTTCCTTTATTTATTAGTGATGGAGTTAAAACAATTCAAAACGTCGTTAAATATTCAAACCCTTTTTGTTTACGTTTGTTGTTACGTTATTTATTATCGTTTCGTCGTCGCTCTTTATAGATTGTCAGTAACTGTTAACCAAAGCACAGCACTGCTAGCATACCATGGATATGTAGCGTCATTGTTAAGATATGGTATTATTATTTGGGGCAACTCTATACATATTCCTAAGCTATTTATTGTACAAAAGAAATGTATAAGAGCCATATGCAGGATTTATCCTTGGGATTCTTGTAGCCCTTGGTTCAAAGAATTAAAAGTATAGACCCTCACCTGCCTCTATATTTATGAAGCTTGTTAGTTTGTGAGACAAAATAATGATCTTTTTGCAAGTTACCCCAGTAATACTAGACAACATTAATTGGATCCATTTAAACTTATAGTTCCAACCGCGGGTACTGCTTTGGGAAAACGAAATTGTAATGTAATGATAGCTCTATAATATCTATATTAAGATACCAAGAGAATTTAAAACTCTTAGACTGAATATACTGAAATGTGAGCTAAAAAAAGCGGCCAAGAGCGAGATGGACTCGCTAATGAAGGGTTCCGTAGCAGCACTAGCAGCAGGTAGGTAACATAGTAATATACAAGTTTAAACTGTTTAGTTTAAAATGTTATTTACTTATCACTGATTTACTATAAGAAAACAGTGGTTCACGTTTTATGCGTAAGGCCTGTGATAGTAAAATTATTGTTATATATTTCAGTGAAATTAATAAATTAGGTAAGTAATTTGATTTATGACGTATAAAAATAGAACTCCTGGCTAGATCTCATTCAAACCAATTATCGTTAGTAGTTTGTATAGTAATACACATCATATATTTTTTTCAGTTTTATCATGCTCATATTTTAGAAGTTACGGGGGGACACACACATTTTACCACTTTGGAAAAGTCTCTCGCGCAAACTATTAAGTTTTGAAAAAAAATATATAAGAAACCTCAACATCATTTTCAAATACCTTTTGATAGATACCCCACACGTATAGGTTTGATGAAAAAAAAAATTTTGAGTTTCAGTTCTATGTATGGGGAACCCTAAAAATTTTGTTTCTTTTTTTCAGATTTTATTTTATAATGTTAATGCGGTTTACAGAATACATCTACGCACCAATTTTCAATAATGTAGTTCTTATAGTTTCGGAATAAACTGGCTGTGACATACGGACGGACGGACGGACGGACGGACAGACAGACAGACATGACGAATCTATAAGGGTCCCGTTTTTGCCATTTGGCTACGTAACCCTAAAAATGGCGGACAGAGAAATGTTTTTACGAACTTGATATTTTTTATTCTGAATAATAATATAATTTGAAATTCACGGCTATTTGAGTTAAATAAATGTAACTAATAAATTTATGGTCAATTTTTTTTAATGTAAATATTTGCATGCTATCATATATAGATAAATGTGATGGACCGATTATGATAATGCAACATCTTCATTGTACCACATTTATGCAAATAAAAATGATTTTTATTTTGATTTTGATTATGTACTATGTGAAAAATATAACTTTTTAGCCAAGATGTGATCAAGTATTATACATAAAAATTTGTGCAGCTCAGCAGTGTTAGGACGCTTGTAGTTTTAATAGGTGGATTGCGAGTTTTATCGAATCGTCCTCTTTACACCGTAGTTTATAACGCATCAGGAGTAAAAGAGACAGAGATATACATCGTTTTCAAGTTGATATATGGAACACTATCATTCTGATCGAAAACGAAATTTCGAATGAAACTCGCCATCTGCTTACAGATACCTTAGCTAAAAACAGCTACCCCTTTTAAACTTCAAAAGTATCGTATTCTGATCTCAGTCTAACTAACGTACTAACGATGTAATAACTATCATGCTATGGCCCCAGGAGAGGTTTTGAATATATAGATATGGATGTTATAAAACCTTGTAGCAGTGAAAAAAACATCCATTGATATAACGCTTAATACTACAGTGACCTATGTAAAAATTTTGATAAATTGAGTTTCAATACTCACAGACCTTAAAAAGCATGCTATACAACATAGGAATACGAGACGATGAAGACTTAGTGAAATTGAACCTTTTTGTGTTAAGAATACGGGTGTTTTCTCGTGCCTATGTTGTAGAGCATGCTTTTTAAGGTCTGTGAAGTATTGAAACTCAATTTATCAAAATTTTGACATAGGTCAAACGGCGATAGGCCTGCCCCCTATCACGTGAGTACACTGTCCATGCAAAACGTGGGTACTCTGAATACCAGGTGACAAAGTCACGTCGCCAACCCCTTCGGGGATATTCGGCGTGAATGTTTATGTTATGTTATGTTTGACGTAGGTAACTGTAGTATTAAGCGTGCGAGATAAAAAATAGAGCACTGAATTTATCCTATACATTGGGTTATTTTCTTAAGTTATTTGTTTCGTTAATTTTATCAGTTAGTTAAGATTATTAAACTGGTGAAAGAGATATATAGAGCCAATGTGGAAGGTAATATTAGTAAAGAACGACCTCGGATAACACATTTGGATCAAATAGAAAATGTGCTCAAAAAGGCAGGCGTTCGAAGTATGAAGAATAAAAGGACATGTATGAAAAGATTGATGGATATGAACGAAGCAAGAGAGGTTTGCCAGGATCGTACAAAGTGGCGATCGATATTCTCTGCCTACCCCAATGGGAACTAACGGCGTGAGAATATGTATGTATGTTAGGACTATTCGAAGTATGTAGTATATATAACAACGATTTAGAATAGCATTAACCCTAAGTGGGTTAATGCATTAACCCTAAGTGGGTTAATCCGCAGGTATCGTAAAAAGCGGACTAGGTTCTTTTATAAGTTTGAGCGATGCAGATAAAAAACCATTCTATCATTCGTTTAATACCATTCATGCCACAGTTACCCATATTTGATTATGCGGCAGTTTGGCGATATCTGAGGCCTAGTGCGTAGTTAGGTGACTGGCTTCTGAATCCAGATGGAGTGAGTTTCAATCGTCCTAAGTACAAAATTAATGAACTAAAAAAAACGTTTATTGTGACATAAAGAAATAATAACAATAAGCTGGAACATGGTTAAGATGAAATGGAATAATAACTATTATCTGATTTCACTCTTTGACACACATGTTTTGAGTTAGATATGAAAACAATTACATAAGGGTTCCTAAAAAGGCTAAGCCTGTGACTTAAGAAACCAAGTAATAACTAATCAAAATGTAGTAAATGGAATTAATCAGAAATGAATTAGAAGTAGTATAGTGGAGAGAGTAATATGAAATTGAACATGAATAAATTAAAATTAAAATTCTTATTCTTGGATGTTAGTTTAGTTATATTCCTTATATTCCTTAACATTAGTCATTAATATTGTATTAACTTTGAAGCAAATCTGATGTGTGGGATGTGTCCGCATACATTTATATAAATTTATTTGCAAATAACATTCATACATTTAAATCCCTAGAACGAGTAGCCAGAGCTTCGTAATAAGAGAGCCACTGTCTCAGCCAATTTTAGAAGTTGAGTGGAAACACTCAAGGGAAGAAAAAGGGTAATGTTATTCACTACATAGTTATACATTATTATACACGGGTTAATATCATGTGCCGTATGTGTCCTTAAATTTAGTCAATTTTAATTTTTCAATCTGTTGCTATTTCAGACAGTAACTTATCTTTTACAATTATAAAATGAAGACCTCTTTCAAAACATGAAATTTAACCCTAAAATAAGGCTTTAGATACATGATATTATACCTATTTCTTTCACTCCGGGTCGAAGCTTCATGAATAATTTATTTAAAACAAAACGGAAACCGCTTCAGTATTATCGATCACAGAGCTATTTTTGATAATAAAATTTTTGCTTGCTCATGTTAATAAGCAATTTTGAGGCAATACTCGTATTATTGAAACCTGATTATTGGATTGAAATTATTTTAACATAAATATATGTTTAATCATTTTCTGTTCATGTTTAATTAAAAAGCTTAGAATATACTCACGCCATTAGTTCCCACTGGAGTAGGCAGAGACTATCGATCGCCAATTCGTACGATCTTGGGTAACCCCTCTAGCTTCGTTTACATCCATATAGCATTTTATCAGTGCTTTTTTATGTAGAAAAATTGGTAAAATAAAGAATTAACGATTTTAGTTTAGGAGATGCTATTAAAATGGACCACAGTTTTTTATGCTCCTTATAAGAAGTATCAACACAACAAGTTGGGGTGATTAATTAGGCACAAATTACGTAGAACCAGTCATTGGTGCTTGAGGATTTTGAAACAGCGGCTACATACTCGATGACATAGCCATCCACAAGATGGACCGACACCGATGAATCAGTGATGTTGAAGACAAGAAATGCAATGCATCAATGGATCATAGTTAAGTAAGACCCTTATGAAAATCAGTGACAGCTGTGTAGTACAGGACGACTTATGGTGATTGGGTTTTTAAGTCATTTTTGCCCAATGCAGTTAGAGATGCAAAAAAAATAAAAAAAATATTACAATATTTTCCTATCTCAACTTTCCATAGTGGCTAAAGCAAATCTATTACTAAAGCACTGGCTATCCCTTTTTGGAATCGACAGCCATGTATATGTATCTATTTATTGACATGCGCAACAGTTGGCATCTAAGTGGCCGATGCCCACGATGTGTGATTTATAAACTCCTACAAAATCGCCCAAAAATCACTTTAAAAGCCCCTATATCCTTAGTCACCTCTTACGATCACCCACGGGAAGAAATGGGGTAGTGCTAATCTAAGCCGACCCTATACAGCAATTTTCTAATAAAATAATAATTAACTAATTTCAAAATCTATGTATATCTGGTTACTGTTTTTAGGGCATATAGTCGTGAGTACCGTTAGGTTGGTAAGTAAGTAGTCAAAAACCCTTTTCTAAATCAAAAACTCTTTACTGTAATACGGTACGAAAACGAATTCCAACAATTTCATAATACCTCCACTCAAAGTTATTTAATGTGGAACGTGAAACAAGACATACCTATAATATCTAATGGCCGTTTTCTCATTATGATTCATTTGCTTAACGACTTAGTATAATGTTTGCGACGCATGAAGTGGGAAACATGAACTCGAAAGAGAGGGCCCTAAATAAATAGGTGTTCACAGTAATATCAGTGGCTTGCCGATTATGAGAATCCGGCGGTACCAACAAATGAATATCTAGGGAGGATTAAAATAAGTTTTATCGTATAAATGTGTAATATACACGAATGTGGCCGCAATAACCATTGCGTTTAATTTGTTTTATCGACGTGTAAAGGGTTAGTTGTTTCGTGAAAACGTGCACAATATCACAATTTGTTTGTTTCAGTTCTATTGGATTGAATCAGGCGTTACTTTGCGGAAATCCATAGCAATACTAATATTAATAAATTTCTTCGCTTAATTCCGCTAAATAATACCTGCAGTCTTCATGCAACATGCACTGTGCACCGCCCGCCCTTCCACTTACAAGAAATCGAAAAGCAGACAATGCACCACACACACACCCGCAAGCGAAAACCACAGGCAACCACAAACATGCGACGCGTTTCGACTCAACACGAGTCATTGACGAGCAGTTAGTAGACAGTTCGGCAGCTGACCACCGAGTGCATGAAGACTGCAGGTATTATTTAGCGGAATTAAGCGAAGAAATTTATTAATATTAGTATTGTTTCAGTTCTTTTCGTATCAAAATATTACCGACAAACACAGATTTGAACAAAGATTTTGTGTTAGAGAACAAACGACACAATTCATAAAAATAAACATACATACATATACTCACGGCTATAAATCCCTATAAAGGGTAGCCAAAGCTAAGGACTTAGAAATTCCTCAGCCACTTTTGGAATTTGAGTGAGGAAAAGGTGGTTAAATAAAGGTTGTTGGTGATGGGTCTCCAACCGCATCGCCCAAAAATCCCTTATAAGCCCCAATACCGTTAGTCGCCTCTTACGTACACCCACCGGAAGAAATGGGGTAGTGTTATTCTAAGCCTGTACTAAATGTAAAAAATATATAAATATAAATAAACACATTTTATAAAGCGAAGATTGACTATGATTTATGTATCTGTGTACGGACATATTATACACACATCTATATTATCACATATATATTGCTCTCCATGGGGATAGAACCTGCAATTTTCGGAAGCTATCCACTCGGCCACGGACGTCGTTTATTATTATCTATACTTATAATAATAAATTTGTAGAGAGGTCAATCCTGTACATGAAATATATTTTCAAAATAACTATCAGGGGGTGATTAGTGATCGATACTGATGCCAAAAATGCATTCAGTAAAATTTTTGTCTGTTTGTCTGTCGGTTTGTATGTTCCTTATGGAAACAAAAACTACTCGACGGATTTTTACGAAACTTAGCACAATTATTCTTCATACTCCTGGGCAGGTTATAGTATACTTTTCAGCCGAGTAGTGAAGGGGAATTTTGGGAAATTTTGGGAAAACGGGAGAAGTTACTCCATTTTTTAAGCTTCCGTAGCGTGTGCAGCCTTAATGGTTAAACTTACATAGAAATCATGTATGACGGAAATATTCTTCATAAAATTGTCTAAATAATTTCCCGTAACAGTATATCTTTTATGGTTGACTCACAATAACACATGTAACTCCTGATAGCTTAGCAGTTCAGAGCATTCTGATTATATTTGTTTACTCTTACGTTTATAATACTCTCACTCATCCCTAATTTAAAAAAGGTAACATTATTACCTATTCAATAAAAAAATAATCATAAAAATCGGTAGAGAAAAATTGAAATTATACATGAAATAAGCCATCGCGCCCGTGACCGAAACCAAATCTTTACTAATTTACATATTACAAACTAGATGGCGCCAGTAATTGCATCCTACATCACGTAATGATTTCTTTTTTAGATTGTTATAAATACTTCATAGCGTTTTATTCAAACAATTTCCAATAAACGGAAATACTGAACCGCGCATTCAAAATCACCAAACCACACTGTTCAGGGAATGCTATAAATTTAATAAATTGAAAACATTGCGCTAATTTTCACAATGCTTGAGCAGTGACTGAAGAAAGAAACCTAAGATATTTAAAAACTAACGCTACTCGCGCGAAGCTGGGCCGATCCACTAGTATATTAAATAAATACACATAAAAAGCAAAATGTATGCTATAGTCGCACATCGGCGATCAACAGTTTGTCAGCTCCTATTATCTGACTTTAAATAGAAAAATCTATTCTATTATATCTATCAATTGAAGAGATTAGTATATTTTATGATAAATTTTCTTAGAAATCCCTTGAACATACGCTATGTAGTAATTTCCAATACATGTCAGTCATAACTACGAGAATAAGTAACAAACATCAATATCGAAGTATTTTCTAAGATTTTCACGATTGCACATTATAATTGAAACAACTATTGATTTTCGGATATTTTAATCGCGTGTTATTACATTATTTTTAAAGCCCGACGTTTCGAAAACTTTTCAGTTATCATGGTCACGGGAAGACTGAGGTGTTATTTGTCATTATACAGTACTATAAAATTATTAATTCTAACTACCTTCACAAAATTTTAAGTTACATTTGCGTTTAATATTTGCTATGTACAAAAAGAGCTAATGTTATCTGGAGTCTTGCTAGTGTTCTTTCCTCGCTTAGTTGTGCTAATGATCGGGTTCCAAGCAGGTGGTAATTGCCAACCATCATCTCTATTGAAGTTTGGATGTTTCTTTATTTCAATAGACTCGCGTATCATTCTAGGTATTAATCGATTCTCTTTTGCTAGAATTGAACTAAAATCCTTCCCTGTCACTCCAAAGGTTTATAAGAGGTACGTAAATGATACTTTTGCAATCCTACCCAAAAACATAGTCTCTGCATTCTTAGACCATCTTAATTCCATTAACCCTAAGATCCAATTTACAATGGAATTAGAGACTAATAATAGTTTAGCCTTTCTAGATGTCCTCTTGATAAGGAATTCTGATAACTCAATTAGTCACACAGTTTATAGGAAACCCACCCACACTGATAGGTACCTCAATGGTGACTCTCACCACCATCCATCTCAGTTAGCTACTGTTGGTAAAACTTTGTTTCAGAGAGCCAAACATCTTTGTGACGAACACCATCTTGCTGGAGAGCTCAGTCATGTGAAACAAGTTCTTCACAACAACAAGCTGAAATTGCCCCGCCAACGTCACCGCTCCTCCGATAAACCACCTACTGTCGAAAGACTCCCTGCAACTCTACCTTTTGTAAAGGGTGTAACAGACAAAATTAGTACTGTGTTACAGCGTGCTTCCATTAAGACCTACTTCAAGCCGCACCAAAAGATAAGTCAGTTTCTAAGACCTATCAAATGTCAGATCCCTTTACAAGATGCAGGCGTTTATAAACTAGACTGTGAGTGTGGTCTTTCATACATCGGCCAAACAAAGCGTAGTGTAGCAACTCGCGTTAGAGAACATATTGCTGATATGAAGAATAGGCGTCCTGGAAGATCTGCTTTGTGTGAACACACCTTCGATAAGCCAAACCACCACATGCGTTTTGACAAACCTACAATTCTAGCAAAAGAGAATCGATTAATACCTAGAATGATACGCGAGTCTATTGAAATAAAGAAACATACAAACTTCAATAGAGATGATGGTTGGCAATTACCACCTGCTTGGAACCCGATCATTAGCACAACTAAGCGAGGAAAGAACACTAGCAAGACTCCAGATAACATTAGCTCTTTTTGTACATAGCAAATATTAAACGCAAATGTAACTTAAACTTTTGTGAAGGTAGTTAGTATTAATAATTTTATAGTACTGTATAATGACAAATAACACCTCAGTCTTCCCGTGACCATGATAACTGAAAAGTTTTCGAAACGTCGGGCTTTAAAAATAATGTAATAACACGCGATTAAAATATCCGAAAATCAATAGTTGTTTCAATCAATATCGAAGATTTAAAATATGAGTAAATTTTCCTAGTGTTATTTAAACCTGCGACTTTCAGAGACTTAAATTAACAAAACTACTTAATAAGTGAATCACGGCCATTTTCAAATAAATATACATTTTAGTGAAGACAAACTTTTTAGAAAAGTTAATGGTAAGTAGGACAACCCTTTTGCTATTCTTTTTTCCAATAAACCAATAATAAAGACTGACATTGTGTGACATTGCAACAGCAATCTTGATATTCTCGATAATCTCGTGAAAAGGTAAGTAAAATTATTTTCTTAGAATTTACTATATTTCTGATATTGCTATGTTTGATTGATGAAAACCAAATAAAGTTATATACATATTTTATCAAATGCGGGCAAATGTGTATTTAATTTATAGCCAGAATAAAATATTTTGTTCATCTTTAGACCCAAAACGTGATTGCGTTTAAAGCCGATGAATTCTAAACGACAATTTTTGTAAATACACGGCTTTTGCTAAATGACGACTATGACATTTATTTTTATTTTATGGTGATTTGGTGTTTTATTTTAAATCAATATAAACGTTACATAAACGTTCACGCCGTTTATCCCCGAAGGGGTTAGCAGTGGTACCAATACTTCTGAACTCACATGGCAGCGCCATCTAGTGTCCAGCGACCAGTGGGTACCTACGTTTTGCTTAGACAGTGTACTCACGTGATAGGGGGCAGGCCTATCGCCGTTTTGTACGAATACACTGTCACATGACTAAGTACAACTCAGCCATGTGGGTTTCCTCACGATGTTTTCCCTCACCGTTAACAACCATGATAAATTAACCACACATATAACTTTAGAAAAGACAAATTGGTGTAGGCCCGACCCAGGATTGGAACTCACGCCCTTCTGTTTTCGGGCGGGTGTTCTACCCACTGGAATATCATGTCGTTTTTCGTGTCGTATTTTAAATCAAATAACCCTCAATTTTTTTTTCAATTTTAATATTAAAGATTTAATTCTTACTTACCTACTTATACTCACGCCTATTATTCTCATTTGGTTGGTAAAGACTATCGATCGCCACTTAGCACGATCTTGAGAAATCTCTCTTGCATCCCTTATATTCATTATCTAATTCTTGTGGAGTGTTATTTATTATCAAACTATACTTCTTAACCCACTCCCGTCAGTGTTGTACGCGTCATGTAATGTGTCTAGCGCAATTTGAAATACAAACTTTCATTAGATATAAGAGAAAAAGGTAGTTTGGCTAAATCCCATCATTACACGTTTATGTTACACATTTTTTTAAAAGCGGTTTTTTTCCATTATTTTGTGGTAAAGTGACGATAATTTTATTGATAATTGCATTGCAAGTGAATTGTATTTTTTATTAGTTACGTGACGAGGCTGAACGTAAATAACAGAAGGACTTGTATATAAATAATAATAAATGCAAATGAAGATTGAGAGGTTTGCCAGAATCCTAGTGAGTGGCGACTGAGAGTCCCTTACTACCCAATTGGGATCTAATGGCATGAGTAATGTCTGTAAGTTTTTATTAAAAGGCTTATGAGTTCTTAAATACTTATTCTCCTCGTTAATGTCGCATTGGCATATTGAGAACATAGTTTTCAACATCCCGTGACGAGTTCAGACTAATTATTTTCACCTGACCTGGATAGACGTGGGTTTCCTAACAATGTGTTTACTCACTGTTAAAAACGTTGATTAATAGCCAATAATATTCCTTAAGAAAATACTGTTTATAGTAAACTTGATCCAGGATGTATACCCACGCCTCTGTATTGTATGTATGTATTTCTCTACTCATCTAGCTCAGTTTACATCTCATAAAATATCTTTTCACGTTATAAATCATAAGAGTGATCCTATTAGCAAGCTATATGACGTTTCGGAAACCGCCATGTTGCATCTGTGGTACGTAACATAATATTCTATGACAATGCACCTGTGCCTGCGTGACCGCTCGCGGGAGCAAATTAGAAACCGCGAAATATTTAAGCGCAAAACGAAATGACTTAAAACTCCCGTAAAGCAATTCAATTTTGGTCTTATGTCGAGAGTGCTAAAGTTGAAAATCTTGTTGATGGATATTGCGTACTAGTGATATGAAAGTGTGTTAGGAGAGCGCGCCCATGCAGGTGGAAAGGCAAATTCGCCACGGAAATGAGAGTCGTGTGTGCTCCGAGCGCTTTGTTACGATTTTGTTTTATATGAAGTAATTTCCAGTGCAAACTACTAATTGCAATTTCAATTTGACTGTCCTAACTTTTATTTCAACATAGAACTTGGTGTTCGTTGCTGGGACGATTGAGCTATAATGTTGACTTAGAGTTATTTTGAGAATGAAATCTAAAAAAGTATGTCTTAAATGTTCATGTGTGTTTCATGAAATGCATTGAAAAATATGTCTCCTCTGATGAATATGCAATGTAAAGAATTTCATCGCAACGTTATATTACGAGTAAATACATCATAAACTTTAAAATGTTAAATATTTTTTTACGCAACCTACTCTTGTTTTTCATATATATTATTTTTTTCTAATACTTGTATAACAGCCGCGATATGGGTGCATTGTTGAAAAAGGAAATTTTAAGTAATGTAACTAATCACCAATTCAAGTAGTAAATCAATTTAAAGACAGTTTTAGAAACTCAAATTTAAATTAGATAAAATACATTTGGAACATACGATGTTCTTTTTATGTTAGTTTAAAATATGTAGTGTGGGGTACATAAAAGTGTAATAATATTTTGGAAACTATCGTGATTTTAAAACTCTCGCGGTTTGTAGATGTCGCAGGAAAATCGTCAAACTCGTTAACTTATAAGTTTCCTAGGAAACTTGTAAGTTGACGGAAATCCGTCAAACAGCATGCGAATTTACATCTTACCTGATAGGTTTTAGGAAACTTGTAAAATAACGAACTCACCTCAGGAAAATTGTAAGTGGGGATCATTTTTGACAAGTTTCCTAGTTTTGAATTTATAATTTAGGAAATTTGTAAGCCTTTTAATGGCTGCTAGTGAAATTGTTAATAGAAACAGTTATTGAAGATTGGTTAAGAAGTGAGTTGAGTAAAGAAAACATCATGAATTTAAAGTAATGACAATGTTTTGATAATTTTCAAATATAAATGAGGAACTGGACTAAGAAAGCTTTCCTGGCCGTTAGTCTTACGTAATAATAAACGCAAACTACGAATAATTTATTACGATGACGGATTTGTACACTAGTTTTCTCTGACGTGCTTTTTATACAGTTACATCACAGTAGCGAATTACTACTAAAATCAGAAGGAGGCGCTGGGTATGCAGCCATTTCACCTAACAATCACTTAATGATTGTTTGGTTTCGTCTTAGGACAATCGCAGGATAAAATATTATGAATGCAGTAAATTTGTAAGAGTTTAAAATCTTACAAGCATCGGTTAAGAATAGCACTAATATATTTCTGGTGGTAACCTATAACAATGGATGTCATTGGAGGCGATGCGGTTGGAGACCTATCGCCAATAATGTTTACATTACAATTTCCTTTTCCCCTTTAACTTCCAAAAGCAGCTAAGAAATGTCTTATTCTGACGGTCAGGCCCACCCTTTCTAGGGATTTATTGCCGCAAATATAGGTTCGCGCTCTTTGAAAAAAAAGTCTAGAAGGTATTCATACAATATAACAATAAAGTATCACGGTGTATACTTAAACAATTTATATTTAATAAATACTCTTAAAACTTTTAATTTTATGTCAGTAACAGCAAATAATAGAAAATTAATAGATTAGCATTAGTAAAGCAAGGAAAATATTAGTTTCGATTGTCGAGTTGACAAGACGCGCGAATGCATCACGTCACGTGACCACCGCCAGCCAATCCGCATTCACTAACATCCCCCTCTCCGCGCCATTAGCGCTGCATTGACAACTTTCCTAGCGGGATTCAGGAAACTTGTAAAGTTCCTAAAATACAGAATTTTAAACTCGGAAACTTGTCAAAAATGATCTCCACTTACAAATTTCCTGAGGTGAGTTGGTTATTTTACAAGTTTCCTAAAACCTATCAGGTAAGATATAAATTCGCATGCTGTTTGACGGATTTCCGTCAACTTACAAGTTTCCTAGGAAACTTATAAGTTAACGAGTTTGACGATTTTCCTGCGACATAGACATTATATAATAATCGGGATTAATCATTTTGATGCAAATTTTAGCTGCGGCTAGCTGTGCTTTTTGTTTTTAGGCATGTTAAACTTGCGCGAAGAATACATCGACGAAATTTCAATTACATACATACATACATATACTCACGCCGTTAATTCCCATTGGGGTAGGCAGAGACTATCGATCGCCACTTCGTACGATCCTGGCAAACCTCTCTTGCTTCGTCTACATCCATCAATCTTTTCATACATGCTCTTTTATTCTTCATACTTCGGACGCCTGCCTTTTTGAGCACAATTTCAATTACTTCTTAAGTAATACTATAACACAATTAAAAGTGCAATTCTATGCGCTATTAAATACACTTATTTTTATGTTTTAATATATAATAAGTGTATATATATATAGAGAGGATGGATGACAGTAAATTGGTGAAAGAGATCTATAGAGCCAATGTGGAAGGTAATGTTAGTAGAGGACGACCTCGGAGGACACATTTAGATCAAATAGAAAATGTGCTCAAAAAGGCAGGTGACCGAAGTATGAAGAATAAAAGAGCATGTATGAAAAGATTGATGGATGTGAATGAAGCTAGAGAGGTTTACCAGGATCGTACAAAGTGGCGATCGATAGTCTGTGCCTACCCCAATGGGAACTAACGGCGTGAGAATATGTATGTATGTATGTATATATATATATATAGTACCACGAATAATAACGATAATGATCATTGTCGAATTGAGGAATTGTCAAGTCATCAACATATTTTCTTATTTGTTTGTTTTTCAAACTCTCGTACGAACCCGTGGTAAGGCTAACAATCTACCGGGCCGTCGTCTCAGCATGTTATTGGAAACAGGTATGTGTAATACATTCAAAAGTGTTGGGTTATGTGTGATACCCCTCAGAATAAAAGGACCAAAAAGGAAAACATAGGACCAATCTGTTGTTATTACATATTGAATACAAAATAAATAATTGAATTCATATAATAAACGAGGGAGATGTAAAGAAACAAAGTGGAAAAAAGAAAAATTGAACATTTTGGCTAATTAGGAACGTTCCTTTTTTGCTGTTACTGAACGTAAAAAAATATGGATTTCATTTACATGAACTGTTTCATGAAATTTGTATGAACGAATATAATACGCATGCAAAAAACTAATGGTTTAATGATGTTATTTTTTAAATTGATGTTTATTATTGCCTTCAAATGCTTGCAGATTTAAAATGCTAAATTTTAATAAAACGAACGGTTATAGTTATAAAAATGCGGATGAGGCTCTTGGAGGAACTTCCAAAAGTAGCACATTTTTGTAACTCCTCAACTCTGCCTACCTTTTTTTGTATAGTTCACAAACATTGTCTTAAGCTAAGAACACACACACACACACAGAAACACAGAAACACACTAGTATCAGTATAAAAAATCCTCAAGACACCTATCTCTTAAACCTGCGAACTTTTCTGCCGTTCAAATTCAGAACTTATCGAAAGTAAGCACCGTAAGTTTATGTAATTCCAAAACGCATCAAAGTTCTTAAGTAGAACTATAAAAACAAAGCGATTCGTGACGCCATTACTCCAAAGTAGATATCGGGACTCGGCTAGATGTCACCTGCAAGGAATGGTCCAATGTCCCAGATGTCACCACTTTAATGTTCACATTCACTTTTATTTGAAACACAAGAATCAATCCAATATGATACTTGAGACTTATTTTATTTGACAGACATTTTATGTTATGAATACACGAGTAAATGTACTCGAGTGAAGTGGAATGAAATAAACTTCAATAATATTTTCTTGCCATTCATTTTTTCTTGGAATTTGTTCTAAGTTGTTGATTTCAGAGTGTTTTTTTTTTGTTACATTTCTGTTATTCTTTATGTTAGTATGGATTTTCTAGTCTGACGTTATGTAAACGAACGAAGGATATTGTTTGAGTAAACAGAAATGTGTGTATTTGGTTACTAAATACTTTGGTTACTTAATACTCATGAGTATATAATTCCACGAAACTGTGTGACGGACGATTTGCGGTAATCATATACATACACGTTTTTCCAACATTTAAAGAGGAAAGTTTTGTTCTTATGTCTGTGCTGTAAAGGATCTACGACAATTTTGTCATTTAAAAAAGAACGAAAAATTACATTACAACGTTGTCAAAAACTGAAGAATAAATATTAAATAAGTGGATAATTTATCGTTAACTTATCGCAACGCCCAATTCAAGCCATAAATGGACGCAATTTCTTGAGGCACTAACTCACTGTTGAAACGTAAACTATGAATTCTTTAATAGAGCCAGAACTATTTTCCTCTTGCATAACTTTCTACATTAATATAGATTTACTGAACTGAATAACATTAATCTTGGAATATTTGAGGCTGTATATAATTAAGTAAAAATGGATTACATTATTTTAAAGCAATAAAGATTGTTTAAACAATCCTTATTCATTTTATAAATCTAGAAAAAGCTCTGTTTTTTGTATAACGTATTTACGTCTAAACTAAATACTGGTTTAGATAGATTCTGACTCATGATGTGTAGAAGTTATTTAAAATTTGAATTTTCTTTCTATATATATGTTGCATTGTGACAAATAAAAGTCTTTTATCCTATTTAAATTTATGTTATCCTCTTTATAACTCTTTGTATGGTGGTGTGGTTGGAGACCCACCCTCGATCATGATTTATTAAGACGCTTATAAATCTTATATTAGCTTCACCTGTAAGTATGTACATATGCATGTAATGTATGTAACCTTTAGACTTGATTTTGATCTAATTAACTGTATTAATTCTAAATTTTTACACTTATCAATATTCTAATCTAGGCCAATATAATAATTTCACGAATCTAACTTGAACTCACTTAAATCAGTCTGTTGTAAAGAAATATTGAAAAAGCTTGGATCTTTATAAGTTAGGCGGGCCAGATACAATACATCCTGTTTAAAATGTGAATTGTAAAGAGATAAGTATTCCCTTATCCTTATTATTTAAGAGATCTTTGGCAGAGGGTAATTTTCCAATTTAATGGAAATCAGCGTTTGTTACTCCGGTTCATAAAGTCGGGACTAGAAACAAAATTGATAATTACAGGCCCATTTCAAAACTTTGCCTATTTGCTAAAGTTTTTGAACGTATTGTATATGACCAGGTTTATGCTGCACTTATACCATACTTTACTGAAGACCAACATGGCTTTCTAAAACACCGTTCCACAGTATCTAATTTGGTTTTGTCAAATGAGACAATAACCAGTGGTATGGATAGGGTAGGGATATGGGTTGCAGGCAAATTGTATAAGCACCGATTACAGAGAATGTTTCGATCGCATTGATCATCGCATTCTAGTAAACAAACTTGAAATTGCCGGCAATCATGGTGATTTGCTAAGATGGTTCTTATCTTATATATCAAATTGGTCTCATCAGTTGCTTTGTGTGGTTAGGTTTCACCTTGGCTACCAGTACCATCAGGTGTACCGCAGGGATCCCTGCTGGGGCCTTTGCTATTTATCCTATTTATGCGAGGGGCATACCAATAGAAGTTAGATAATCTTTTCTCTTTTTTAATTGACACTGGCAAGCTATACAACATCTTATAGGCTGGTTTTTTATTGACATATTTGAATAAAGAACACACTTCTTTTATTAATTTTTTATTTGAATGAGCATCATTTTTCCGATAATCTGGCGGGATTTCACTTGCAACAATGGAGCTCAGTCGATGTGATTTTCGCGATATGATTTATTATGACTTTAAAAAAAGTTTAAAGCCTCAAGAATGTTTTAAATTTTTGGCTTCTACTTTTGGTGAGTCTGCTTGTTTCTGAGCAACAGTATTCAATTGGTTTGCTGAATTTTAAAAAGGACGGGGATGTCTCGAAGATGAAGCGAAGACAGGACGGCCGCCAACCGCGGTCACGCAAGAAAATGTTCTTGCAGTCGAAAAATTTATTCGCGAAAACCGACGTATCACATATGTAGAGCTAGAACGAGAACTAGAAATTTGATCAGCAGCGATGCAAACCATGATTCACGACCACCTTTCTCTCCGTTAACGTTGTTCGAGATGGGTGCCGCACAAACTTAGCGATGAGCAGAAAGACCGTCGGGTGATTTGGTGCCTATTCATGATAGATAAATTCAACGGAGGCGAGAAAAAACGTATATGATATACTTACTCATGACAAAACATGGCTATATAACTATGCTCCCGAATCAAAGCGACAGTCGACTGTATGGTGCTTTCAAGACGAGCCAACTCCAACGAAATGTCACCATGCACGAAGCACACAGAAACAAATAATCGCCGCGTTTTTCTGCAAAACGGGTCATATTACTACTGTTGTACTAGAGAATGAAAGAACAGTGAACTCCAAATGGTATGTGACACTTTGTGCGCCAACAGTAATATCAGCTTGGTGTGACAAGCGGCTGAAGTCAGGAATCCGGCACCACGACAATGCCAGAGCACTAGACTTTTTCAACTCGAAAAATGTGTCAATTCTTCCTCATCCGCCATATTCCTCTGACCTAGCGCCTTGTGATTTTTACTTTGTTTCCAAAAATCAAAGAAAAACGAAAGGGGGAGAGGTTTGAAAGCAAAGCAGATGCGCTGGTTGCCTATAATTTTGAGATTTCTGAGGTATCTAAAGAAGAGTGGTCACAGGTATTTTCCAATTGGTTCAGATATATGGAAAAGTGTCTATATGCTCAGGGTAAATACTTTGAAAAGATCGATACTTTTAATAAAGAATAAATTTTATAATTTTTTAGTATCTAGTTTCTTTTGGCATGCCCCTCGTATTAAATAAATAAAACTGTTTTAAAAAATCAAAAATTATATTATACGAGTATGCTGATAATATGAAGATATTAAAAGCGATTAGTGCAGATACTGATGTATCAGATCTTCAGACTGATTTAAATAGCTTTGTTGATTACTGTGAAATGAATAAGCATATTTATCTGAATATCAGTAAATGTTTTTATATTCTGTGTACTAAGTATCGGGAATTTGACAATATAACAAAAAATACAAATTATTCATCTAAATTTATTTCATCGCCTTCAAAGTAGGCCCCATCGCTTGCAATACAACATCTCCACCACTTCACCCAGTCTTCCATACATTTTTCATAGGCTATTTGCGGTATGGCCTTTAGCTCATTCAGCGAATTTTCTTTTATGACTTCTTTCGACTCAAAACGTTTTCCTCGAAGTGGTAATTTTAACTTGGGAAATAAAAAAAAGTCAGACGGAGCCATATCAGGTGAATACGGTGCTTGGTCGAGAACTTTTGTTGAATTTTTCGCTAAAAACTCTTTCACTATAATGGCTGTGTGTGATGGTGCATTATTATGGTGCAGCATCCATGATAATGCACCATGTATTGCCACAAATCTGGACGTTTTCAACGGATACTCTCACGCAAACACTTCATGACGCCTAAATAATATTTTTTATTCACTGTTTCTCCCTCTGGAAGGAATTCGGAGTGAACCACACCACGGTAGTAAAAAAACTGTCAGCATCACCTTGATTTTGGAGCGACTTTGCCGCGGTTTTTTGGGTTTCGGCTCGTTTTCGAGACGCCATTCTATAGACTGTTGGCTTGTTTGCATGTCGTACTCATAAACCTATGTCTCGTCCCCAGATATTACACGTTTCGTTTCATAAAGGTTGGATCCGTAGAAGTTCGGGAAACCATGTCTTCAGCGACATGCTTTCGCTGCGCATTGATTTTTGCACGTATTACTAATAAAAAAAGAAATGTTAAACAAAAAAATGAGAAAAAATAGACAAAAAAGATAAGATAAGATCTGAAAAGATAGACAAGTGGCCTTCCGAATTAGTAAAAATGCGGAGGTAGGAATCGCAAACACTACTTAAACGTGTAAAAGAAATAAAGGATAGAAGAATTTCGCGCTGGCAGCCACCACGGTACTCACGGTACGGTACGGTTGAAACGGTAGCTCAATTGGCAGAGCGACGAGGGCGTATACCCGAGGTCGCGGGTTCGATTCCCGCCTGTGTATAAATTTTTCTTTCCTTTATTGATTCTTTATTTATTAGTAATAATCCCCACATGAGGTTTTCAGGAACAAAAAGATTTTAATTTTGCACGTATTACGATTTAAAACGTTATGCGGTATATATATTGTTAGGATTGTTATAATCAGAGATAGATAGTAAGGTGAATTTACTTTTGTTTGACTGGCACCGACTCAAAAATTAATTTAAGAGAATTATAATATTTAGGTAGGAACTGACGCGTGTGGAATAAAGAAATTGCTAAGGTATTATATATCACAGTACTCATATTCAAGTAAAGGACTTATTTCGTGCTTTTTACTACTAGATTGTTTATTTTCAGTAGTTTTACCAATTATGAAGTTGGTTTTCTTTTTGTTAAAAAATATTTTATTTTATGAGTTTTAGAGATGGGTGGACCTGCCAAAGATGCCTCTCGGGTGAGAAAGATATGGTTACTGTATTATTCTATTATTTTGTGTTATGTTATTTATGTTATGTTATGTTTACGATATTAAATAGGCTCAACTATATCTAACTTTACGTTGTTCTATAAATTCCTCGAAACGCGATGGTCTACAATTCTACACCTCAAGAAAGACTCAAACGTTCACGCCGAATATCCCCAAAGGAGTTAGCAGAGGTAGTAATACTTCTGAATATCACGTGACATTGTCACCTGTTGTTCAGAGTACTCACGATTTGCTTGGACAGTGTTCTCACGTTATACAGGGCAGGTTTTGAACAAATACACTGTCACATGATTGTGAGTTTCGACAGTCCCCTCGATTTTCTGGGATGCCATCATCAGATCCTGGTCTCATGGTACTTTCTCGGTAACAATAACATAACATAACATAACATAAAACTCCTCTTCATAAAAGCTACGAAGAGGAGTATAAATCTATATAGAATGTTGAAAGAACTGTTTCCTAACTCCTAGTGATTGAGGACCCACACCTTCCATCATCAGCTCAGCAGCATAACAATATGATTTCAGAAGCAAATGCCAATATAAATTCAGAAAATATATAAAACGCGGTACATTTGCCTATAAAATTTGAGGGTTCCCCTCGATTTTTCCAGGATCCCATCATCAGACCCTGATATTATCATCATGGTACCAATTCGGGAGTATCTTCTTTCGAATAAAAATAATAATAATCAAAATTGGTTCATAAATGGCGAAGTAATCGGCGAACAAACATAAAAAAAAAAAAAATATACGGTCGAATTGAGAACACTACTTTTTTTAAGTCGATTAAAAAAATAAATGAGATTAAGGACTTAGGAGTGTCATGATTTATAAACTCTTATATGATAAGCACGTGGATTATATAGTCAAGAAAGCGTACAAAGCTCTAGGTTTTATCATGAGAAGCTCAGCTATATTCAAGAAAATAAAAATCAATAAAATCCTTTACTGCTCTTACGTAAGGCCTATTTTAGAGTATGCATCGGAGGTTTGGAACCCGCAGTACAAAATATATAAAGACCGCATAGAAAGCATTCAAAAACGTTTCCTCAGGTATTTGGATTATAGAGCTCGTGTCAAGTCTCCATCTTATGAAGCGCATACATATCGGACATGAGTTTTTACTTGAAAGTATTCAATAGTGCTGTTGACTGTCCACAATGTTATCCAAAATTAATATAAATGTACCAAACAGGCAACAAAGAAGGCATTTACCATTTGTGATTGAGCGTTATAATGCCAACTATAGGAAAAATAGCTTCATGACAAGAGCTTCCAGGCTTGTAAATATGAATGACATTGATTTGTTTAGCGACAGTGTGAGATCTACCAGAACTAAGTTGGCCCAACAATTCTTTGAATCAGTGAATATGTGAATAATTTCGTTGCATTCGTTTTTTATACAAAATATATATTTAACATACATACATACATACATATACTCACGGCTATAAATCCAATGAAGGGGTAGCCAGAGCTAGGGAATTATAAATTCCTCAGCCACTTTTGCAAGTTGAGTGGGGAAAAAATGGTGAAATAAAGGTTTTTCGTCGCCTCTTACGTACACCCACCGGAAAAAATGGTGTAGTGCTATTCTAAGCCAAAACTACACATCATATATTTTACTCTTTTGTTTATAATATTGTATTTTTTGTATGTGGCTGTATATGGCGTAAGTTTTAAATTTGGTCTTAGTTTTGTTTTTTTTTGGCATATTAGCAATATTCATGTTAACTTACATTAATATATTTCACCTATGTACTTATTATTTGTAGAGTCTAGGACCTTTTTATATTCATGATATAGATATGTAAATGTGAAGATTTTTCGAATGGGTTCCTGTAATAATTTTGGTTGTTTTAAATGGATATAAAGCTGTAAATCTTCCAAACGAAATAAAGTAAAATAGGATCATCCCATTTTCCTGATTAACGGTCTCGCCTAATTTCAAATGACTCAGTACAAAAAAGATAAAAATTAATATAGTTCATATTTATTCATTGATAATGAATTAATTTCTAAGTTGAATATGTTTCAAAAGCAGGACTTTCAGTTTTATTTTATTATTTTTTTGCATTTAAGTACGAAAGAAATTAGGACTCTTTTGTTGCTCTGACTAACTTATTATCGGATATATTGCAGTAATTATAGGCATGTATGTCGTGATAGCTCAGTTGGTAGAACACCGGTTGACGTGCAAACGACTAGTGTTCAAATCCTGGGTCGCGCCTACACCAATTTGTCTTTTCTAAAGACATGTGTGTTGTTAATTTATCACGGTTGTTAACGGTGAGGGAAAACATCGTGAGGAAACCCACATGGCTGAGTTTTACTTAGTCATGTGACAGTGTATTCGTACAAAAACGGCGATAGGCCTGCCCCTTATCACGTGAGTACACTGTCCATGCAAAACGTGGGTACTCTGAACACCAGATGAATGTCACGTGATGTTCAGAAGTATTAGTACCTCTGTCAATCCCTTCGGGGATTTTCGGCGTGAACGTTTATGTTATGTTATGTAAGTCTTATCACTCTTAATTTTAGCACGTTCACAGTCCTATGAGCCCAATGTGGGCTCATGTCTCGCGTATGGCTCCAAGTCCGTGAGCCCACATTGTACTCATAGCTGTTAGGTGGTTTGGTCTGTTTTTTTGTCGCGGACGTATGAGATAGGAAGTCTACAGTTTTCGGACTTATTATTGAGTATTTGTTGTGGAAAAACATTCAAAACAATTCTAAATTTCTTTCGGGAAAATCTATGAAGTGTGGTGAAACAAGAAGCAAAAAATAGAGCCAGTTATTTATTAATTCCATTTTATTTATGCAAATACAATTTTATTAAAAAAACTTCAGGTATGTGAGGATACAAAACAAGAATGGCAATAACCTTTTTTACATTGTTTACACTGCTGATGTACTCTGGTGGCCATTTTTGCAGACAACTTAGAAGATTTTCCTTGTGAAATCCACTTTTGTGAAATAACACTTACTGCATCACTTTCCTCCAGAATCCTTCGAATATCGTCATCAAATACGAAGCCAGACATTTTTCTACGTTACTTTTGAACACTCGGTACAACAATGCACTATAACTCTACTGACTACCCTCAAATGATATTATCGAACTTATATCAGAAGTCCATGAGCCCACTAATGGGCTCACGTAAAATCCAGTTCGCTATTCCGTGAGCCTAATGTGGGTTCACAAATGAAAATAGGAAAATTCGGGGAAAATTAGGAAAATACGACTCGTCATAATGATTTTCTATATGGTACTTGGAAATATTATGTAAATTAGTCATTAACCCGTTTGGACATATGTAATGGTTTTGTAAATTTGTGTGGGGACTGTGAACGTGTTAAAGGACATTATTCTTTCAATGAAAATTCATGAACTTTTCAAGATTAAACTGCATAAGTAATATGCAGAGGTTTGTGTTCATAACTCGGGATTATGTCCGATCCAGTATAATACCAAGAAGAGATCGCAGTAAGGCGCCCGGACCCAAAGTTTGGCCAAATTTCAATTACCACCCAAGCTCGATTTAAACTTGGTTCATATCAAGATAAGTCCAATAATTTACTTACAAAACTAGTTAGGTGTTGATGACCGTGTACCGTGGATACTGTAAACTTATATGACAATTTATACAATCTATAGAATATTCCATAGAATTAGTCTAGTCAACAAGTTATATATACTAATAACTCATTATGTTTTTTGTAGGAAAAATGTTAAAAATTTCCACTAGGGATAAAAATTGAGTGCAAATTATCTCATATCTGCACCTAGAAACTTGGTATAAGGGTATCTTCTATGATATAAATGAGCCATTGTCTTAAGAGGACAGTTTGGGTTTTTAAGTTTATATGTATTTTTTCTTATTCCTTAACCTGGCAGTATGAAAATTTGTATGTTTGTAGTCGATCAAAATTTAAATAAATTATTTGCGTTAGCGGGAAAAAAACCTTTTTGGCCAAAAAAAAAAACACTTTAGTGACCGTCGATTGTGTCATAAGTAACAAGATTTTTGCTGCCAACGTTAAACATTTGTATGCACTTTGACACTTAGGACAGCGATCATATTGCAACTTGCGACACAATCGTGGTTGCAAATGATACGTAATCAGGGCACCGGTAATATATAGAAGTTTTTTGGCTTGATGAGATGTTTGGTTCTCAAAATCGCCTGAGCTAATAGCAATTTAAAGACTTAGGTAGATTATCTCCGTAATTTCGACAGGTACTTTGGACTAGGTTTGTAAAAAATAAAGATATCCTTTATTACCTGATCGCAAATGCTAAACAAAGTTGTTAAACTAATTAATTTATGTATGCATAATCCATAATATCAATATTGTAGACTGAGTTTTAAAACAACTCTTTGTTATCTGTTTCATAAACTTAAGAAAGGGAATCGGGATATAAGGAACAAAAGAGATCGTATAAAATTAACAGTCTTTGACCATTATTTACTTCAGGTTATGAATATGGTAGAGAAAGATTCGCTTTTAATGGGTTTCAATTTCAAACGACACCTCACGAGCTCTTGACTAACAAGCAACAGATCCCTTTACAACTAAGTGAAAAAGCTTTAATATGACAATGTCAGTGCTATATTAACTTAAGCATTAATTAGTATACCATCAATTAAAGAAAAAAAGTTCGATTAGGTGATTTCATAATCGCATCGATCGCCGCTATAATCCTAAAGAGTGGTATTCAGATCTTTGGAATGAATAAATTTTACAGCCGTGTTTACTGTGTAGCGTCGGCTTAGAATAGCAATATCCCGTTTCTTCCCGTGTGTGTACAAAAGAGACAACTAAGGGTAGTGGGGAGACCTACCGCCAATAACTTTTGTTTTACAATCTTTAACCATGGCAATTCTAAAAATGTAGCTCAGGCTATCCCATCCATAGATTTATGTATGAATGTTTTAGAAGCAAGTGCGAAATATAATGCAATTAAGTAACGTTAGATTTGGGTTACAAATTGCTCACCAGTTATCCGATTTCGAACAAAATTTGCAATTGGTAAACAAAGTACAAAAATTTAATTTACCTATTCAGTTTATTGAAATTTTTCTCTAAAAATTAATCAAATCCAAATCGACATTATAGGATAAAACAGTTTTCGATTTGCTTAGCAAACAAATTATTCTTCTTTTCAAGTAAACAGTAATGGCCGAAAGAGCTTAGCGGCGAACCACTAGGGCAGGGCTCACTTCAAAAGACTTTTGAGAGCAATTACTACATGCCCAACTAAACCCGGTAATCGAATGTAAAATCAAATATTTTTTTAATGAAATGTTAGTACTAACAGCTCTCAATATGTTTTAATGTGACTTTCTAAAAAATGCTTTGATTATTTAGTGATGTAATAGATTCAGACGTTTTTTGATTTTGTTGTTAGTAATTTACGCTAGTTAGTTAACTCTGCGTAATGTCCGCTTGGAATATAACTACTCCGTTTATTCCGTGCGTATACAAAAGAGGAAAATAAGGGTATTAGGGCATTAAATATATTTTTGGGATGCGGTTGGAGATATATCACCAACAACTTTTATTTTACCTACTTTTTCCCACTTAATTTCCAAAAGTGTTTGAGGAATTTCTCATAAATTAGCTCTATTAGGGGGTAGCCTTCTAGAGATTAATAGCCATTTTATATCTGAAGTCGCGGCAAGCCAATAGGTGAGGGCGGCACAGGACTGGTCGTTGTGGAGATCTTTGGGGGAGGCCTATGTCTTGGCTGATTAATTTTTTCAATATAAAATATTTACAATATAATTTTTTTCAAGTATAGATATATATTTAATTGTATAATTGAGTTCACCTCTATCTCGAATCTATGAAACTCGATCATCAATAAACCATTTTGTTGAAATCTTATAAATAGTTCGAAATAGAAATTTAATATTTAGTACCATTGAGTTTCCGATTTCAATAGAAATACACCAAACCTTCTTAGGTGAGAGTAGGAGGAGCCTTTTACTATACGCAATTCCGATATTACTTATTACTAAATATTTATTAATAGTTAGCTTTATAATCAAAAGAGCGGAATATTTATTAAAATCAAAGTAATTACTAATAGTTCTTCGCAAAGGTCTATTCCACGCTATAAAAAATCAACAAAATTATTACTATCTTATTTATCTTCACTATGCAGTCTCATTAGCTTGAAAAAACCTCTGCAACCAAAATACTTTGAAATGTTCAATAAAGTTAGTTAATCTCTTAATCGCGGTAAATACCAGTATGCCTGGAAGTTTGTTTGGAAGCTTCGCTAAGGAAGGGAGCTACTGTGGCCGTTTGCATAATATCGTCCGGACATTATCGGCAAAGGCTCGAATTGTGCCCGTTTACCGGCGATTTACGCTAACTTCTGATATCTCCGAACGCCAGTTGTCGAATTGATGATTCCTCTGCAGCTCTTTCTTAATGTAATATTGATCTGAGTGACGCTTCTTAGTTCTAGATGGTGTGATAATAGTATTTTAAGATTGAAAAGTCGATATATAATGCTACAAAATAAATGAGATGGTCGGTAAAGAAAAAGTCACAATATATATAAACATTAATTTCATAATTTGAATGTTTTTGTTCATGAAAACCTCATGTGGGGATTACTACTAATAGATAGAGAATAAATAAAGAAAAGAAAAATTTTGACACAGACACGGTAGCTCAATTGGCAAAGAGACGGGGGCATATACCCGAGGTCGCGGGTTCGATTCCCGCCTGTGTCGAAATTTTACTTTCCTTTATTTATTCTTTGTTTATTAGTAATAATCCACATATGAGGTTTTCATAAACAAAAATATTCAAATTATGTGATAGTTAAGCGTTCTCAACATTTGCATTCTATCTGAAAGGGTAGACAAGTGGCCTTCCGAATTTGTAAAAAAATCGGAGGTACGGAACGCAAACACTACTTAAAAGTGTATAAAAAACAAAGGATAGAAGAATTTCGCGCTGGCAGCCATTGACACGGTAGCTCAATTGGCAGAGCGACGGGGGCGTATACCCGAGGTCGCGGGTTCGATTCCCGCCTGTGTCGAAATTTTTCTTTCTTTTATTTATTATTAATTTCATGCTAATGTTAGCACTGCCCCATTTTTCGTGGGGATTTTAAAGTGATTTTTAGACGATGTGGTGGAGACCCATCTCTTACCATATTTTATTTTTCTTTTTACTAGTTTCTAATTTATCAAAGGGATTGCCAAATTTAAAATTGAACATAAAAATAAATGTTATGTAACCAAAAAGCAATTATAAATTTTGAAGGAACTGTTATGGTATTGTGTTTCGATTAAAAGACCAGTTTCAAAAGAGGTCAAGTCAGTAATACCGTCAAAGCTGATAAGGTTGGCTGCAACATGAACTATGCATTATTCGACGAAAGTTCAAAATTAATCTACAAGTTGTTCAACTACTCAACCATGGCTGCTGGCTAAGTAAAAGGCGAGTGAGGGTATGAAAAAACTTCATATTTCATCTTTGAAACTTGATTTTTGCTGTTCGCTATAATTTTTTTTTTCGTTTGACAATATAACCGGATATCTATATGCTTGATGTGAGAGAAAAAACTTTGTTTAACTTAGTTAATTAATGCTATATCATCTGGCCCCTATTTCACCAACATGACAATTGTCAGTGATATATGTCTGTTGAAATATGTCAGTGACAGGAAAAAACTAATAAATTTGAAAATATTTCGTATTAAAATACTTCTTAACATGACAGGCATAATGGTACAATTGTCGATAACTTAATCTAATTACAATTATGTTGAAAAACAAGGATAATTTGTCCAACTCGACATATTTGTAGATTTGTCGAAAATTATTGCAAGAGATCGAGGCTGCGTCAGGCTAGCGTGAGGGCTAGCGTTAAAATTGCCGTATTTTTTTGTTACAAAATGGCGCTCATAGTAGTGGCAGTATTAGTGGTTTAGATGAATTTGCATATAGGAGAATGAATAGGGAACGAATAAACTTCTCCTTCAACATAACTGAATTTGCGTTTAGGGAAAAATTTGTGATAAGCAAAACAAGTGTCGAATATTTAATAAATGAAATCGGGGTAGTTATAGTTTTTCTTGAAAATTGTCTGACTTGTCAGAGTGGTGAAATAGGGGCCTGGTATCTTCGCTGTCACTTTGAATAAACACCAAACTCAATTTTACAAATCAGGACACTTTGAAAACTTTCATACGTAACAATCATACAAAACTAGCCTTTTCCCCGTATAAATATTTTATTTTATTTACGTTTATTGGATCTATCGAGTGGAGATTTCAGCTTAGATGAAATTTTTAACCAACACAAAACATAAAAATTCAAATCTATAAAGCTATAGTATAATAAAACCTATTTGTGATATGCTCTAATATGAAAAATCTTTTGATATGTGTTTTACATTATACTTATCGATAATTAAGTCTTTTTGAAAGATTACGGCAAAAAACTTTGTAATAGTTAATGAAACTCTGTTTTCGAGCTAAAAATATCTTCTTGTTCTACCCTTTTTAAGTAAAAAAATATTAATAAAATAAATTATGTTTAAAAGTACACAGAAGTAATCGTTACGATTTCTAAGTTTTTCTAGATTTTTTTTAAGTTTAGAATACATGGGTTGTCTGGAAGAGATCGTTCTTAGTGATAAGACCGCCAGTTGTACTTTGGCTTTTGTACCGATCTTTTTTTTGTAATTGTTGTTTTTTTTGTGATGAGCAATAAAGAGTTTTCATTATTATTATTACATCAATACTTATAATATTTTCACGCATCAAACTACTTTAAAATGTAAATAAAAAGGTACGGATGCAATCAGACGTAAACTCTTGCACCTTCACGTATCTGGCGCGTACATGCTTGCGTGAGTGAGATTTTGCTAGGAATGGTGTCATTATAATATAATCTTACATACATATACTTATGGCCATAAATCCCAAACAGGGGTAGCCAGAGCTTACGTGCTAGAAATTCATAAGCCACATTTGGAAGTTGATAGGGGAGAAAATGGTAGAAATAAAGTATCGTTGTTGATAGGTCTCAAACCGCATCTCCCAAAAACCACTTTAAAAAGCCATACCCTTAGTCGATCCTTACGACACCCGTGGGTAGAAAGAGGTAGTGACATTCTAAGCCAGCACTACACGGCTGGTACTGAGCTATAATCGTATTGCGTTCTAGGGATTTACTGCAGAAATAGTCCACGCATCGCATCCCTGACGTTTAGATTTCAGCTGAGGCAAAGGAGCCCATTATGAATACAGTACTCTATTATACTACATGTACAGTATAGATAGTAATTTATAAGACAAATCATAATCATAATACGCTGTGTAGTTTCGCCTTAGAATATTACTTCCTCATTTCTTCCTGTGGGTGTACAAAAGAGGCGACTAACGGTGTTGGGGCTTTTTAAGGGATTTTCGGGCAATGCAGTTGGAGACCCATCACCAACAACCTTTACCTTTACTTTAATTTACAACCTTTAATTTTACCATCTTTTCCCACTTAAAATAAGCTGAGGTATTTCAAATTCATTAGCTCTGGCTGCCCCTTCTAGGGATTCATGATAAAAATGAACGCCATGAATAAACTATGTATTATAATTAAATTCTACAATTGACATACCAAAAATTTGAAGTTTTAGTCACAACAATAGCTACAATACTGCTTCACCTCCATTCGAGGAAATTGAAGAAAGCAATTTCACTTTGAACGAATCTTTTATGAATTGCCCCAATCATCGGCAAAGTTCTATTTAATTAATAAATATCCGTAGTGCCACTGGGATTCACAATCCTAATAAGGCTTCCGTTCAATCTCTCTTAACAAAGACTGGTTATTTAATTCTACTTAATTTTGAAAACACAATATCGTAAATTAATCAGACTGGCGTATTTTGGCCTGAAATATTGCAATCTTGTCTTTTCCTGTGCTTCCTATGAAAATAAAAATGAAAATGAAAAAATCTTTATTTACACCAGTAAAAAACAAACAACAGTCGTATTCGTTAATTTAAAATGGTAATAACAATTAAGTGTTTGGTACACAGGTGGTAAGTATTTTACAAAATAAGATATCGGTCTCCCCTGCACTAGGCAATGCCTGTATCGCGGGGGACGAGGTAGGCGGTTTACAATAGCTTGTAGACAGGATTTCTCAGGTGGCTCATAATAAATTATTATCAAATTAAAACTAAAATAAAATATATGAGCTAAAAGTAAAAATTTTAACAAGTAACAAGTGAATCTTAACCATATGAGATCGTTTGGTATGTTGCTTATATTATGTAAAATTATGTATTCATAGTATAAATAACCTTATGTAAGTAGATAAAATTATGTTATAATAAAACAATATAATGAAATAAAGTAATATACAAATACGTAAATATAATGTACACATATACACATACAAATGTTATATATATATATATATATATATATATTTTGTTTTATTTATTGGGGTATATTTTGTAAATCCTCCGATTCTAAATATTCTAAGTTAGAGAGCCACATTTTCAGTTTTTTCTTCGCCTCTTGCGTTGTAGCGCATTTTAAGTCACAGTATTTTAGGACCTGGTTATATATAAATGAAATGAGAAATTTTGAAAATCTTTGTGCAAACCGCGTGGTAGTTGCTGGCACATTTACTCTAAATGTTCTTTTTTGCAGGAGTTTATTGTAATCTGGTGAGTTGACGATGCTGCAGCAAACATACCCTATAAATATAAAGACGACGTACAGAGAGAACCTGGCATTCTTTGTACAGTACAGTGGTAGGGAATCTTTTTGGTTTATTCAGCATTACCTTGATAACTGAGCGTTGGGTCCTCTCTAACAAAAGCATCTTAGTTTTTGAAGATCCTCCCCAGCAAGGAATACAGTAACCGAGAACCGATTGACAAAGCGCCGTATATACTTGTACGACTATGTCTTTACTTGCAGTTTCCTCGCTGTTCCTGATACATATTCGATGTGTTTCGCGAAGTTTAATTTTTCATCAATTACTATGCCCAGATATTTTATTGAGTTCACTCTTTCAATCGCTTCACAGGAGCAAACATTTGTCAGTGGGTGACAGGTATGCATTATCAGTGGGCTATCCAAGTTAGGTGGAGAAGCTTTAGTTTTATGAAAACTTAAGTATTTAGTTTCCGTTACATTAAGTGTCAGCAGATTGATGGAGAGCCAGTTTGCTGCTTTGCGCAGGCCTTCTTCAGCCTCTCTAAATGTTTCTTCCCAGTTATCACCTGCAAAGATCATGGCCGTGTCATCGGCAACAAACAGTATTAGTTTTGTTCGATCGTGGTACTGCCAATTGCAGATCGTTCATATAGATTATGAATAAACTTGGCCCTAAGATACTGTCTTGTGGCACTCCGAAGTCAATAGGAGAAGGGTCACTGACCATACCTTCAATTTTTGTTAGTTGTTTACGATTTGCCAAGCAATTTTCATTTTTCAAGCAGCTTGGACACTACAGAAAGCAATGAGATAGGTCTGTAATTTGATGGGATACTTTTGTGTCCAGATTTATAAATTGGTGTGACTGCGGCTGTTTTCCAGATATCAGGGAAGCAGCTGTTCGAAAGACTCATGTTACATATGTGCGTTAGAGGTGTAATAATGGTTTTACTTATGCTTTTTAGGATAGGATTTTTGATATCGTCGAGAAAATATGTAATAATATAATAATAATATATATGCAAGTAACACTTGATCATCAGCATACAAGAGGCATTTGATGACGAATCCACCCATTTTCAGTCCATAATCACTTTCACGCAACTCAATCAGACAGTCATCCATGAACAAATTGCCATGGAGAAGTTACACATCCCTGTCGGACACCTCTAGAGATACCGAAACAGTTTGTGTTTTCCCCGTTTATTCTCACACATGCATTAAAATCCAATAGAGTGATACCAATGCACATATAAGTTGGCTTCCCAAACCGCACTTGGATAACAGCTCCCACAAATACATCCTTACCACCCTATCATACGCCTTCTCTAAATCTATGAATGAGCAATACATCTTTCGGTGCTTGGCTAAGAACTTTTCGGTAATACTCCTTAAAGAGAATATTTGATCCGTACATCCCATTTTTTATCTAAATCCAGCTTGCATATCCCTAATTTTATCATCTGTTTCATTTATCACTCTTTCAATTAATACCTTTGCATACAATTTACCGACAACACTGAATAGGCTGATTCCTATAAAAGTAGTTTTGGGTATTTTAACATTTTCTAAATTAAATATTTTTAATCAATTATTTGATAATTAAAACAACTATTGATTTTTGGATATTTTAATCGCGTGTTTTACATTATTTTTAAAGCCAAACGTTTCGAAAACTTTTCAGTTATCATGGTCACGGGCAGACTGAGGTGTTATTTGTCATTATACAGTACTATTAAATTATTAATACTAACTACCTTCACAAAATTTAAGTTACATTTGCGTTTAATATTTGCTATGTACAAAAAGAAATTTTGTGAATTTAATTTTTGTGTGTGATGCGGTTGGAGACCCATCACCAAACACCTTTATTTTACCATCACCATCACCATTTTTCCACTCAATTTTTAAAATTGGCTGAGGTATTTCTAATTAAGCCAGTGGACTCATTTTTAAAGCTTCTGTGTATTTTTCAATACCATAACTTATCCCACAATTAACTCCCCGAGCTGCAACTTTAGATTGATAATAACTCGCTTCTATTTTCGAGTGAACAATTTAAGAGCTGTTTTAAGTGTTCCTACAAAATGACTTCCATTTTACCGAACAATAAAGTGTTTCAGCGTTAAGTATTTTCTCGGGCGTGGAATGAGTTTTCGCGTAGTTTCATTACATTATATCATTGAATTATTATTTATTATTGAATTATTTAACATACATACATACATATACTCACGCCAATAATTCCCATTGGGGTAGGCAGAGACTATCGATCGCCACTTCGTACGATCCTGACAAACCTCTCTAGCTTCGTTTACATCCATCAATCTTTTCATACATGCTCTTTTATTCTTCATACTTCGGACGCCAGCCTTTTTGAGCACACTCGCAATTTGGTCCAAGTGTGTTTTCCGTGGTCGTCCTCTACTAACATTACCATCCACACTAGCTCTATAGATCGCTTTTACCAATTTTCTATCATCCATCCTCTCTATGTGCCCAAACCATCTCAACATTCCTTTTTCTATCTTTCTTACAATATCATCTTTCACACCACACTTTTCACGAATAACACTATTTCTCACTCGGTCACACAATCTAACATTACAAATTTTTCTGAGGGACCTCATCTCTACTGCATTCACTCTGCTCTCATGCTTCTTCTGCCACACCCAACATTCGCTTCCATACATAAGCGTAGGAACAAGAACAGCATCATGCACAGCCATTCGGGCCTTTTCAGACACCGATTGACTGATCATTAGGCTATTCATTGCTCCATTTACCGCATTACCCTTTTTCACTCTTCTTTCAATGTCTTCATCACATTTTCCATCCCTTGTAAACAAACTTCCCAGATATACAAACTCCTTCACCTGTTCCACATCCTTACCATCAATCGCAATCACGCATTCTGTCACATCTTCCTGTCTCTCAAAAACCATCGTTTTGGTCTTATCCACATTCACCCTCATTCCCTTTCTTACAAAAGACTCACATACAATATTCATCATCTCTTGCAACTCTTCTGCCGATGATGCAAGTAGCACTTGATCGTCAGCATACAAGAGGCATTTAATGATGAATCCACCCATTCTTAGTCCATAATCACTTTCACGCAACTCTGTCAAACAGTCATCCATGAACAAATTGAAGAGCCACGGAGAAGCTACACATCCCTGTCGGACACCCCTAGAGATTCCGAATGAATTATTTAAATCTTTTGATAAACGTTACAGTTTGTTGAAGTCAGTTTTTAGTTAATTTTTCTTTTGTTGATTTATAAAGTATATTTTTTCTAGAGCACTGAAATACATACATACATATACTCACGGCTATAAATCCCTAGAAGGGGTAGCCAGAGCTATAATTTTGTTTTTAATATATAAATTAAGCATACAAGGAATATAAAAGCTTAGAAGCTCAGTTTTCTTTTCGTATAAATAAAATAAATTAAGGTATATGCAACAACTAATCAACACTTTTTATAGGTCTACAAATGTATTAAATTACCTAATAAAGTTTCTCAATTGCAATGTGTTGACCGCACAAAGCCGTTTCCCACATTCCCTAAACATTGATACTGTCAATATAAATTCTGCTATATCAAAATTTCAGGCAGGTAAGACTAATATTAAATTATTGAGGTTGAGCCAGGTTGTTGTTCTGTTGACCAGATTGGCATAATTCAATGGCTGGACAAACAATCCTTGTATAAGCCTGTGATAACAGAAGCCAAGCTATGCACGTGATTAATCTAAGCAATTGCTAAACCCAAGATTGTCATATCGAGTTCGTGAAATTTGTTTGCTAATGGCAGTTTCTCATTTATGTTTAGATTAATTTAAAGTGTAGTGTTTGAATAAGCGGTTTTAGAATACGCAAATGTAAATTAGTGAATTTATATTTTTTTAATAAAAAGCGTGATGGGAACATAAGAAACGCGAAATATTCGAAGATTTTTTATTAAATTTCTATGAAACGTTGACGGCAAATCGACGCTCACACATTTGGCAAGTCACGCGGGCAATACTCCAACTATTCTTAGGTAAAAATACCTTTTAGAACAAAAGCCAATTCATCCGCGCAGTTTTATACAAGTTAAAACTTAGTCCGTCAATTACCCCATAGAGTTATACGACGCAGAAAACAACGAGATAGACAGCTAACTCGATTCGAAGTTGAGTCGTTTTTGTCGAACACTCGGAGTAAGTAATCGGTTTCGTAAAAACTTGTGTTGGCAACGTTTGGTCATTGGCGTTATGCCAGCGTGAGCTGTCGCGAGATGTCGGCGCTCGCTTTCTAGAAACAAAAAAGCTTAGTTTTGCCTGCGTTTTATTACCGACTGATATGACATTTCTAATGCTGATTGTCGAAAGAGCTGGCCTATAAAAGTACTTCTTCTGCGCTCGTAAATATATGAAACTACCAGTTTTTACACCACCCCATGGATATGAAATAGTAATATTATGTGGGGAAAATTTTATTAAAGTTTTGTGGGGGAGATTTAGCATTTTATGATACATTCGTGAAACTTAGGGAGGAACTTAGGGAGTAAGTAACAACGTATGTACTCACATAGTATGTCTTATAGCAAGATAAATCTAGTTATAATATTTCAAACTTTAATTTATTCCATTGAATAATGAAAAAAAATATACTTAAAAGACTGTGTCGCATGCCATTTGGCTTTTTATCTTTTTACTGATTTCTCTTTGCATTTCAACAAAATCAGTGTGATTTGGATTACAATATATGTTGGAATATTTATGAAAAGACAGTTTCTTAACTTCGATAGATAAAGTTTGATCGCATATATCATTATCTTACATTATGTAAATTTTTGAGACCTACGATTTCGTACATATAAATAGAATTTGATGAACACTTGTAGAGGTTTGGCTTTTATGTACTTATAAATAATTTTAAGTTGAGGTTGGTGTTAAAATACCAAATCATCAGCCTATAGACATCCACCCTCAAAGGTTTCTGCAGATCACACTTCAAACTTCAAATCGTTTATTGCTTCATTGTGGTAGATTAAAATTAAAATCCTGTGCTGCTCTCATCAGCCGGTTTCACATGACAAGGCGTCTTCGTGCACTTTGTGAGAGGTCTACTCACACTGCATCTTCATGTACGTGGCTTACTCTTAAACCTCCATATCCCAATGGCCGTGTGCGTGTGCTCTGTCTATACCTATTTATATGTCGCGAACGTTTAGTTATGTCAGTTAACCTAGATCTACTACGGATCTTCTCGTTGCAGATGAGATCGGGTAGTGGAACTCCTAACATTGGCCTACTTATGCTACATATTCTACGCGAATCATCTTAGTGCATGCCGGCATAAAATCGATTTTTACTGGTGTTTGATAATTATGTGTCATATTCTTAATAAAGTTTTTTTAGTAATGGTTTCAGCTAAAATAATGTATTAAACAAACTTTTCTTTAAAGTTTTCTCAATGACACAAACCATTTTTTCGTAAGGTGTTTCGTTTTAGGATCATCGTCAATTATTGTGAAACACGTTTCAATTTAATAAAGCAATTTAGAAAAAAGCCAATTTATATGTAAATGAAGGAAGGGTTGTTTGAACGAGCGAAAAAATCAAACATTTTGCACTGAGACTGGATCGTAAAATGTTACGTTATGATGGTCGAGCTTATCTATCAAAAATGTGCCGCAGTTGCATAGTAGAAAAAAATCAAAATAATATTTGCTTTCATTACAAAAAGAGATCTATAGAGCCAATGTGGAAGGTAATGTTAGTAGAGGACGACCTCGGAGGACACATTTAGATCAAATAGAAAATGTGCTCAAAAAGGCAGGTGTCCGAAGTACAAAGAATAAAAGAGCATGTATGAAATGATTGATGGATGTGAATGAAGCTAGAGAGGTTTGCCAGGATCGTATAAAGTGGCGATCGATAGTCTCTGCCTACCCCAATGGGAACTAACGGCGTGAGAATATGTATGTATGTATATATGTATGTACAAAAAAGGTAATGATTTTTCTAACATCCTTTAGGTTAAGTTATAGCCACTTTAGATACTGGGAGCAGAAAGTTTTATAATTGAAACTTGTAAGAAGTTTTAAATGGATCCATTGACACATATGCTTAAAACACAAAGCAAAACAAAGTATTTTACGAATTTAAATAAATGTGGTGTTGCTTGCATAAGAGTTCGCTGGCAGCAGCAGCAATGTTTCGCATGCGCAAGCAACATCTCACAACTCAAAGAAAACGAAACTACCTTTAAATTTGTCCCTCTCAGGGTTAGGAAGATTAATTAAATAAATTATTGTTATTACATAATTTAAGTAATTTTTTATTAAACCTAAGATTAAAATCTATGACGCTGACAAAGGGGTAGCCAAAGCTTCAGTGCCAAAAACTCCTCAACTACATGTGGAAGTTGGTAGGGGACAAGATGTTAGAAATAAAGTAACCTAGGTGATGGGTCTTAAAAAAGCCGCATACTTTAAATCTTTTTGTTAATGAAAACCTCATGTGAGGATTATTACTAATAAATAAAGAATAAATGAAGAGAGATTTTTTTTTCTTTCTTTACCGCCTGTGTCGAAGTTTTCTTTCTTTATTTATTACTAGCTGACCCGACAGACTTCGTACTGTAAATTTGCTTTCTTATACCTAAGTAATTTATTTTAACCGAAACTTAACTACCTATATTTTACCTATTCAAGGTTTCTTTGTACAAAATTATTATTTAAAATGAATCACATAAATTAAATTTTAAAAATCAATTGTAAACTTGAAACTAAGCGCCGCGCCGCGTCGCACTGAAAGTTTTATAATTCGACTCAACATCATTAACGTTATCTGCCCTCACGTGTCTGACTGACCGACACAACGACGGAACGCAGCCGCCGCCGGCGCCGCCGTCATCTCTGCCCTCGGCATTGTAAATGCATCTTGTGTATTAATATTAACATAAAAGTGTAATGATATGTATATATTCGGAATTCCCATTTTATCAGCTTTAATTTAATATGCATTTTGTTTTATGTTCATTGGTCTATGTCGGTAGGAACATCGCGTAATTGAAAAAAAAGATATTTCGTAAATTAAACTTGAACACCACTAAAATCGTTATTGTGGCTAAACCTTAAAGGATAGACATATACTATTAACTATAACATATACTATAACTTTTTTATAGACCTTTTTGAGAAAAATAATTCCCCCATACATTGTTATTCTGTATTTTGAGTTATTTCAGCAGCGCACGCAATGCAAGCCTCCAAAAAGCTCGTTTTTCTTCCGTCCGTCTGATAACTGTTACGATTACTCTAATAATTTCTTAAGTAGGTACACCTAAATTATACACCTATAGAATTCCTGGAAGGTCTTCTTTCCATTTTTGAAAACCGCATAGCTATTGATATAGTAGTTTTTGAGATCCTACGTAACAAACACGTTTTGGGCGCCCTTTGCAACTTCATTTCATACTATGTATAGATTTATTTATTTTATAAGCCGCATACTGTTAGCCACCTCTTACGACACCCGTGGGTAAGAAGGGGTAGTGACATTCCAAGCCGGCACTACACGGAAATCTAAGCTGGCACTTAATGGTTTTTGTCCTTAAATATTAATTTCTGCTTTGGGCCCCTGTGTCAAATAAAGACTTTAATTCAACTTATTAATTATTATTTATTGATCAGTGTGGAAGTTCATAAAAATATAAAAAGAAACCATGTTGTCTGAAAAGAAAACTTGGTGAGTTGTTCGTTTGACTTCCGCTCACTGGTATTTGCGTAGATTTATTATGGAACGACGCAGAACACAAAATTTTAAATTCACAGTATTATGACAGAAAAGTTTCTTCCGTTTTGGAAATTAAAGTTTTTAAAAGCGTTATTCGTATATATTTTCTTAGAATAAGAATTTAGTTATTAAGTATTGTTGTTGTGCCCCAACGGGGTCTTGTTTGTCCTACACTATGATTTGTTAAGATCTTACCTGTAAAACAAGAATGCAAATAAATGAATTGAATGAATTGAATATAAATCTTATGTTTAAGAACACTGTGAGAAAACTGACATGACTAAATTGTATTTAAACATGCGACTTTCTATCTTTAAAAAACGGTGATAGGATTGCTAGGCTACCGTGATAGCCAAGTGGGTAGAACACTCGGTGATCGTGCAAACGACTAGTGTTCAAATCCTGGGTCGGGCCTACACCAATTTGTCTTTTCTAAAGACATATGTGTGGTTAATTTATCATGGTTGTTAACGGTGAGGGAAAACATCGTGAGGAAACCCACATGGCTGAGTTGTACTTAGTCATGTGACAGTGTATTCGTACAAAACGGCGAAAGGCCTGCCCCTTATCACGTGAGTACACTGTCCCTGCAAAACGTGGGTACTCTGAACACCAGGTAACAAAGTCACGTGATGTTCAGAAGTATTAGTACCTCTGCCAACCCCTTCGGGGATATTCGGCGTGAACGTTTATGTTTATGTTATGTTATGTTATGATAGGATTGCCTATATCACTAAAATGCAATATCCATCCAACAATTTGGTGGGTTACTTTTTTTGAAGTTCAGTTATTTTTGAATCTCTGACATACTGTAGTGTAGAGTGAGCGTACCATAACCCCTCTTGCCATTATACTATATAAGTTAATGTTAAGTCTTTAGTCAGTAATAAACCTGTATCTAATCAGCAAGCACATCTTTAATTCAATCATAGTAATGTATTATGGGTGTAAAAAATTAATACAATTGTTAAAAATATTTTAAAATGAGGAGATTCGACCTTTTTAGATAAAGGAGTATTTATGTGAAGAAACAGTAATATTTTATTTACTTATATAAGACATAAGACATAAACGTTCACGCCGAATATCCCCGAAGGGGTTGGCAGAGGTACTAATACTTCTGAACATCACGTGACTTTGTCACCTGGTGTTCAGAGTACCCACGTTTTGCATTGACAGTGTATTCACGTGATAGGGGGCAGGCCTATCGCCGTTTTGTACGAATACACTGTCACATGACTAAGTACAACTCAGCCATGTGGGTTTCCTCGCGATGTTTTCCCTCACCGCTAACAACCATGATAAATTAACCACACATATGTCTTTAGAAAAGACAAATTGGTGTAGGCCCGACCCAGGATTTGAACACTAGTCGCTTGCACGATAACCGAGTGTTCTACCCACTGGGCTATCACGGTTGCTTGTATATATCTATTGTTTACTTATATATATTTTTATTATATAGGTTGGAGCTCCATCACCAACAAACTTTATTTTACCATCTTTTCCCCACTTAACTTTCCAAAAGTGGCTGTAAAATTTCTAATTCCTTAGCTCTGGCTACCCCTTCTAGGGATTTATAGCTCTGAGTATATGTGTGTATGTATGTATTCATTAATATGGGAGTTCAGGACTCCGCAGAATCAAACGTTTACAACGTACATCCCTTATTTTATTTTACTAAAGAAGGTAGCTAAGGTACTAATGCTTTTGAACATCACGTGATATTGTCAGCTGGTGTTCAGATTACCCACTGAGTTAAAGAGACCTTTTTTAACATTTGTTCAAAGATCAGCCATATTATAAGCCAATTTATTAAATGCTCATACAAAAAATATATGGACATAGTTTTATGAAATCATTCACAAATATCCTACGTCCAGAATTAATCACTCTTGAAAAACATCTTAATATCTTATGTGTCTGATTATATCAAAATGACCTAGCCGATCAGGCCAATGATGATACTCTGGGTGGGAACCTTTGGTGGAGGCTCTGCCGATAATTAAACGATTCGCAGTTCGCCCGCCCAAATACCAATAAGCAAATTGCTAGCAGGAGCAGGCTTTTCCACAGTACGAGTGGATATTGATAACAAACAATAGGTATTCTTCACACCACGCGGCGGTCGACCCAGCTGGGTACGTTATATTCAGAAACACACACACAGACACACACGTTGGGGTTAAAGGTTCTTGCACAGATGTAGCGTAACACAAATTGTAAGAAAATAATTTAAAACATCTGGGAAAAATATTAAATTTTCTTGCCGACAATTTAAATTGCTGTACACGCACGGAAAGCAGCCATTACACTCCTCGCGGTAGCCAATAGTAAACTTTCACTGGCGTGCCCTTTGCATCGGGCGTTGCTGATTAGTTAAGTTAGCGAATGAAGATTTATCGTATATTATTTGGCGACTTCGAATAAAAAACGTTCACGATACACTGATACCGCATCTTTTCCTCAAAAGTGTTGAAATGAAAGTTTTATGAAGCATAAATGGATCTGATGTGTTTTGAGATAAAGTAGAAGTTTTTTTTTAGTCCTACATTCTGGCAACTATCGTGTGTATAAGGAAATTTATTTTACGTCTTATCATCCACTTGTCATCTACTCTTATATAAAACTATTCAACAATTGACATTTAGAGACAACATAGTGTTTCGAACATTTCTTCAAGGCTTTAAAACCATAAATACCAAGTACGTTTTGGAAACCATGATAACAGCCAAGGTAAAGGAAGTTATAATTAATTCTCAGTAAAACTGAGTTTAGAACTGAAAATTTACAGAGTTAGAAAAATAGAAGGTAATTGTAATTTAGGAGATTTCATAATATATGTTCAATATAGATCTAGTGTGGATGGTAATGTTAATAGAGGACGACCACGGAGAACACACTTACACCTAATTGAGTGTGTGCTCAAAAAGGCAGGCGTCCAAAGTATAAAGAATAAAAGAGCATGGTTGAAAAGATTGAAGGATTTAAACGAAGCTAGGGAGGATTGTCAGGATCATGACTTATAATGAAACACAAATATGCCCGAGAACAGACAGTGACAGATAGATATAAACTAAAATGGTTACTGATTAATATTATATTATATAAGAGATTGTAGATTTTAGAACACACTTGCTAAATTTACTAGCATACTGTGACTTAGTCAACTTAAACTTAAACGAGCACGCCTTATATACCCGAAGGCGTTGGCAGAAGTACTAATACTTCTGAATATCACGTGACACCAGGTGACAATCACCTAGTCTTCAGAGTACTCACGTTTTGCTTGCACAATGTACTCACGTAATAGGGGGCAGGCCTATTTGTACGCATACACTATCATATGACTAAGTACAACTTAGCAATGTGCGTTTCCTCACGATATTTTTCTTCACCGTTAGCAACGTAATAAATTAACCACACATAATTATGTGTTTAGAAAAGACAAATTAATGAAGAACCGACCCGGGATTGGAACCCTCATCGTTTGCACGATAAGTGGTTTTTTACCCACTAAGCTATCACGGTTGCAACTTAGTTTTTAAAATTAAATTTAAGCTTTCATTTATTAGGAAGGAAAGCTATAAGAAAAAGCCTTGTGAAAGTCTCAATATTAATTGCTTGATGTTAAAATAATTCAATTTATTATTGTAATAGCAACTAAGTCATCATTTAATCTTCAAACAAAGACCTTCTTGTTGAAACAAAATTAACTGACACTGAATAACCCTTGCACAGACTTATATATATCTTTCCTAGAAGCTTACTTTAGGTTTGTACCTTTATTTCTAGCTTGTAATATTAGCGGAGCCTTTTGGCTAGAGGTCATATTAAAATATGACCATTTATATTTACTAAAATATTCCACGAAAATTCCCTATTTTGATAATAAAGCAAGTATATGAATAAATGTATGTATTATATGTACTATCTATTAAGTATCTACTCTACCTTACAAATTGTGTCCGCAGAATTGAAATCAATCCATCTAAATAACTGCAACTATCGCGATATAAAATATAAACATACAAATCATAACGGCTTAATATAAAGAAGCTGGCTACTTTAACTTTTTTACCCTGGCTAGATTATATATATATATATATATATATATATATATATCCAATATTATTGATAGTTTAGTTGAAAAAAGATTGTAAATGAAACGAAGGTTTGTGTGACGTTTCCAATTTCTTCGCTCAAATAATTACTTAAAATCACAAAACCTCAAAAGTGGAAGTTGCGTGGGGAAAGGATGGTAAAATAAAGGTTGTTGGTGATGTGTATATATATAATACTTAACAAAAATATAAAAACATTACTCGTACTTAGCATATTAACATAATTTAATAAATATATCAACTCAAAAAGGTACTCAAACTCAAAAGAGTTGGCAGAGGTACTAATACTTCTGAACATCACGTGTCATTGCCTCATATTGTTCAGAGTACCCACGTTTTGCTTGGACAGTGTACTCACGTGATAGTGGCCAGGTCTAATTGCCGTTTTGTGCGAATACACTGTCTCATGACTTAGTACAACTCAGCCATATGGGTTTTATCACGATATTTTCCCTCACCGTTAACCACCATGATAAATTAACCACAGATACCTATGTCTCTAGAAAAGACAAATTGGTGTGAGTCCGACCCGGTATGAAAACACTAGTCGTCTGCTATAAGCGGTGTTCTACCCACAAAGCTATCACGTCGTTATATATCTATACTTATAATAAATCTGTAGAGAGGTCAATTCTGTACAAGAAATATATTAAGATACTGATGCCAAAAATGCAATCAGTAATTTTTTTGTCTGTCTGTCTGTCCGTCGTTTTGTATGTTCCTTATGGAAACAAAAACTACATACATACATACATACATATTCTCACGCCGTTAGTTCCCATTGGGGTAGGCAAAGACTATCGATCGCCATTTTGTACGATCCTGGCAAACCTCTCTGGCTTCGTTTACATCCATCAATCTTTTCATACATGCTCTTTTATTCTTCATACTGCGGACACCTGCCTTTTTGAGCACATTTTCTATTTGATCCAAATGTGTCCTCCGAGGTCGTCCTCTACTAACATTACCTTCCACATTGGCTCTATATATCTCTTTCACCAATTTACTGTCATCCATCCTCTCTATGTGCCCAATCCATCTCAACATTCCTTTTTCTATCTTTCTTACAATATCATCTTTTACACCACACCTTTCACGAATCACATCATTCCTCACACGATCACATAACCTTACATTACACACTTTTCTGAGGGATCTCATTTCTGCTGCATTCACTCTACTTTCATGCTTCTTCTGCCACACCCACCATTCGCTTCCATACATAAGCGTAGGAACAAGAACAGCATCATGCACAGCCATTCGGGCCTTTGCAGACACCGACTGACTAGACATTAGACTATCCAGTGCTCCATTTACCGCATTACCCTTTTTCACTCTTCTCTCGATATCTTCATAACACTCTCCATCCCTAGTAAAAAAACTTCCCAAATATACAAACTCTTTCACTTGTTCCACTTTCTTACCATTAATCTCAATCACGCATTCGGTCATATTCACCTCTCTCTCAAAAACCATAGTTTTTGTTTTATCCACATTCACCCTCATTTCCTTTTTTTCAAAAGACGCACATGCAATATTCATCATCTCTTGCAGCTCTTCCACCGATGATGCAAGTTGCACTTGATCGTCGGCATATAAGAGGCATTTAATGATGAATCCACCCATTATCAATCCATAATCACTTTCACGCAACTCTGTTAAACAGTCATCCATGAACAAATTGAAGAGCCACGGGGAAGCTACACAACCCTGTCGGACACCCCGAAAGATCCCGAACCAGTCAGTATTTTCCCCGTTTACTCTCACACATGCACTGGAATCCTCATAGAGTGATACCAGTGCACGTATAAGTCGACTTCCCAAACCGAACTTGAATAACACCTCCCATAAACACTTTCTTACCACCCTATCATACGCCTTCTCTAAATCAATGAAGGAGCAATACACCTTTCGGTTCTTAGCTAAGAACTTTTCGGTGATGCTCCTTAAAGAGAAGATTTGGTCCATTCATCCCATTCCCTTTCTAAATCCTGCTTGCACATCCCAAATTTTATCATCCGTTTCATTCATCACTCTTTCAATCAAAACCTTTGCATACAATTTACCGACAATGCTGAGTAGGCTAATTCCACTGTAGTTTCTAGCCTCCTGGTGTGACCCCTTTCCTTTATATAAAGGCACAATTACCGCTTTGCACCAGTCTTGTGGCAATTTGCCACTCGACCAGCATTTTTGGAAAAGGAAGTACAACCAGGAAGCCACCACCCCTTTACCAGCCCTCAGCATTTCAGTGTTTATCCTGTCATACCCTGCCGCTTTCCCTAGTTTCATACTTTTCATTGCTTTCATTATTTCTTCCATACTGATCTCACTGTCACTAAAGTCACCCATAACGTCGTTCCAATCAACATTACTGCTGATTGGCGAAGAAATGGATGAATCCTCTTTTTCAAAGAGTCCCTCAAAATAGTTCTTCCATACTCGTCTTATGCTACTTTCATCCGTCGCCAATTCACCCTGTTCATCTCTCACAACATTCACTCTCGTGTTTTGGGAAACTCCCTTTTCTTTCCGGATATATTTCCAGAACAACTTTTGGTTATTCCGGAAATTATCAGAGAGTTTCCTCTCACACCATTCTATCAGATCACGCTTTTTCTTTTCTATTTTCTTCTTAACCTCATTCTTAACTCTCTTATATTCATCTTCAATATTCTTCACTACATCATCTGTTACTCTCGCATCCATTCGTTTACTAGCTTTAACCATTAAAATCTCCTGACATAACAATTTTCTCATTTTCATCACACCCATTCGCAACATCGTCTAACTCCTCCCTCTCGGATAGTGATCTGGACATGTCCGGAGCATACACGCAAATTATGCGCAGCCGGACAAGCCCTACCTTCACCTTTATCCATAGGAGCCTTGGACTCACACACGCATAATCTTTCATGCACTTAGCCATCCTTTCAGATATCAGAAGTCCCACGCCTTGGCAAGCTCTGTCACTTTCGACAACTCCCGACCAGATAGCTGTAACTTGGCCCAAGTTGTGAAACCTCTTTTTCCTTGCGCTTCGTTTCATTTACACACAGAAAATCTAGTTTTCTTTCTTCCATAATCAAACATACTTCATCTAATTTTTCATGCATCCCTCCACACACATTCATCGTACTAAAGCGGGTCTCTTTAGCCCACTTTTCGCCCCGTGAGGAACCACGGCGTGATGAGTGGCGAGCCACATCGCCGCCACCACGTTTAATTGTAGTTTCCAAACTTATTCGGTTCCCACGTAAAGCAAGGGAAATATACTGTCCGCCTAGCCAGAGCCCCGCTTGACTAGGTAAGGTTATTTAGTACCCGGAGTTCACCAGGCTCCAGGACGGCGCGGCGGCACGGTAACGACCAGGCTCACCCCTGGCCACGCATCCCTCGGCACGGCAGACCTTGGATTGGTGTAGGGGCCAAGATGAAAAAGCCCTTTTCCCTTAGTCGACTTCTACGACACCCACGGGAAGAGATGGGGTAGTGCTATTCTATGCCGACACTACACAGCGTAGGAAACAAAAACTACTCAACGGATTTCAACGAAACTTGCCACAATTATTTTTCATACTCCTGGGCAGGTTATAGGATACTTTTCAGCAGAGTAGTGAAGGGGAATTTCGGGAAATATTGGAAAAATGGGAGAAGTTACTCCATTTTTAAGCTTCGGTCGCGTGTATAGCCTTAACGGTTAAAGTTACATTAAAATCATGTGTAACGGAAACAGTCTTTATAAAATTGTCTAATAAATATCTAGTAACAGCATTTGTCTATCTTTTATGGTTGACTCACAATAGCACGTGTAACTTTTGATGGCTTAGCGGTTCGGGTCATTCTGTTTGTATTTGTTTACTCTTACGCTTATAATACTATTTTTCATCCCTAATTTAAAAAAGTTTACATTATCACCTTTTCAATAAAAAAAGAATCATAGAAATCGTTAGAAAAACAACAAAATTATACATGAAATGATATATCGCGCCCGTGACCAAATCAAATCCTTACTAATTTACATATTACATACTAGATGGCGTCAGTAGTTGCATCCTACATCGCGGGATGGTTTCTTTTTTAGATTGTTATAAATTCTTGATAGCGTTTTACTCAACTAAACTTAACCTGAAATTTGCTTAATAACGGAGATACTGAACCGTTAACTAAAGCGCATTCAAAATCCCAAAGCTACACTGTTCAGGAGTGCTAAAAATCGCAATCATTGCGCTAAATATCGGATAAACAACCTCGAATATTTAAAAACCAACGCTACCCGTGCGAAGCTGGGCCAATCCACTAGTATATCATATTTATATTAATTTCACATATTTATATTTATGCACTGTTACACAATCAAAACTATAATATTTATTATATAAATTAAAATGATTCATGCTAGTTTTTTGATAGTCGATTTCGATATGCATATCGACACGCAAGTCGATATGACATGACCCCAACACTAGTTGTCAGGTTCAATTTTTATTCTCGTGGGTATTTTCAAATATCCGCGGTGATTGTTCGAGTGTGATTGGCTCGCCAGTCGAGAATCACTTATCACGAGTGAAGCGCTCGCTATAATTTAATATATAATTGTTATTATTGCTATCATAAACTGTTAATTGTTATTTCACTTCTTTATATAATTGTCTTTCTGTGCTGTGCTATTTATTAATTCTTCATTGTGCCTTCTATTTGTTTTGACTTATATCCTCACCCACTACACCCTATAAGCAAATAATAATATTTTTGGCACCCAATCCTGATCGCTAATAATGATACAAAAGATATGACGCATCTGCTAAAAATAATAACATAAAAGGGAACAAAATCGATTTCAACGTAATGGATTATTTTAATAATACTCAGGATTTCTTAGTATTGGATGTTATTAATATATATTTTTTTCTATATCGTTGTGTTAGTATCCCATACCACAAGTCATAGAGTTGTACTTAGGTTAGGGCTAACTTGATCTGTGTCATATGTCCGTGTAAATTTTAGAGAAAGAAAAGAGGGATAGAAAGTATCTGTATTTTTCCATAGATGTAAGTAAATAAATTAAAACAGTGCACCATACATACATAAATACGTAAATATACTCACGGCTTTAAATCCCTAGAAGGGGTAGCCAGAGCTAAGGAACTAGAAGTTTCTCAGCCATTTCTGGAATGTTGAGTGGGGAAAAGATGGTAAAATAAAGGTTGTTGGTGATGGGTCTCCAACCGCATCGCCCAAAAATCCCTTAATAGTCCCAATACCGTTAGACGTACCCACGTACACCCACCGGAAGAAATGGGGTAGTGCTATTCTAAGCCGACACTACACAGCAAATATACACTACACAGTATGTATACACTACACTATATATATATATATATATATATATATATACTACAGTGTATATATACTTTGTATATATATGTATATATTAATAGGCTTAAGGTAAAATAAAAGTCAGGATCATGTGCGGCCACACTACGAAAACCGAAAACATTATAAGTTGCCTATGTACTAAACGTATGCATTGTAAATTATGCTAGGTAACGACTATATAAAGTCTAAGCGAAAACAGTTAAGCTTTTCGTTTTATAGTTATTAACGTTGCCGTTAGCCCTCTAAAAAAGTTATTCCTAATTAAATTATCACAGTTTTCATGCCAGTAAATATTGGCCTTAAGAAACACAGGCGTATATTCAAAGTATAACAATACTCGTGCAAATCCGAAATGGTCCACTAGTAAATTAATAAAGAAACAAGTATCAAGAACATATTATTTATTATATATTTGTAACTAAAGTATAATCACTAAGACGAGCAAAGAACTTTTAATACAAGTTTTGGTATGATAAATATACGCTTTATTATTTGTTAGCTTCTCCTACATGATTTGAAATATAAATGTACATTCTTGGGTAATTTTCAGTTGGTTGATATCTTCCGCAAGGAATTCTTATAAAAAAGAAACACCATATGAATGTTCCAGTTCGAAAACTTTAATTAAGCTTCATCGTCACGAATAATTGGTACCAAAATCACTGATAGCATATTCATCGTTAAGTTCGTATCGTACGAATAGTTCCGCAAACAAATAATGTTTGATATTAACCAGTCCGTCAAATTAATTATTATTCGGTATAAGAAATTTATTCATTAGTTTTCAAAATATGTAATAATGAAAATGAAAATTGACTATAGATCCACAATCTTTTCTTGGCCGGCGGCGACTCTGGTACTACTGTCGCCATTTTGAAATTTCGGCCTGTCATTGTCAGTTAGTTCTTAACTAAATAAAAATTATAGGGTGACCTTCGTATATAATAAATTATCACTTTTATTAATATGTTTTGTAGTGGAAACTTTTTTTCATAGACAATTATTTTTATGATGTATCTTTGCTTATTGATAAACGCTTTTATTTCCAGTATTCAATATAAAAATTCATGAAAATTATTATTTATATTGTTAAATTTTATCTAAGTAGGCTAACACCGTTCGAAAAGTTGTGCGCGCATCGATAGTCATGCGGTGCGGGTTACGGGAAGTGGGGAAATGCTCCTGAATAAGATTTCACTTCGTATACACTGATGCGTGGGTTCTTATCCTAATGCGGGGATGTACCAATGTGTCATTTCTTAAGTCATAACTGTCTGACATATAAAAATACAAGGCAAATACGACGTGATAGCTTAATGGGTAGAGCACCGGTTAACGTGCAAGCGACTAGTGTTCAAATCCCGGATCGGGCCTACACCAATTTGCCCTTTCTAAAGACATATGTGTGGTTAATTTATCACGGTTGTTAACGGTGAGGGAAAAATCGTGAGGAAACCCACATGGCTGAGTTGTACATGGTCGTGTGACTGTGTATTCGTAGAAAACGGCGATAGGCCTGCCCCCTATCACGTGAGTATACTGTCCATGCAAAGCGTGGGTACTCTGAACACCAGGTGACAAAGTCATGTGATGTTCAGAAGTATTAGTAAGTACCTCTGCCAAACCCCTTCGGGGGTATTCGGCGTAAACGTTTATGTTATGTTATGTTATATGTAACAAGGTTGTTAACAGCAATAAAAAAGTGTCCATAAATTCACTGACCCAGCAAAATGAAAGACCCAAACGATATCTGATGTTTAGAATTATTTTTTCTGTGCCACCTTTTTGGGGGATCTATGTGTAAAAGACAGTACACGACAGGGTAAGCCTCTGATGTACAGGATTAAAAAAATGATTTTATGTAGTTACCCACTTATTAACTCTGAGTGTCACAAGTAACAAATCCTTAAGTATAAAATCATGAGTTTGCAGAGAAGAACCATTGGCAGTGTTATCGCTAAAAGCGATCTCTTCTAGACAACATTTGGGAGGTAAGATAAGCAACACAGTCATTCGGGTAGACATACCAGACAAGGGCAAAAATAAATAAATATAATTAGCTTACATTAAAACGAACTTGCTTACTTACAATAATAGTTATTACATACATACATACATATACTCACGGCTGTAAATCCCTAGAAGGGGTAGCCAGAGCTAAGGAGTTAGAAACTCCTTAGCCACTTTTGGAAAGTTGAGTGGGGTAAAGATGGTAAAATAAAGGTTATTGGTAAGGTTATGGGATGGGTCTCCAACCGCATCGCCCAAAAATCTCTTAAAAGCCCCAATACCGTTAGTCGCCTCTTACGTACACCCACCGGCAGAAATGGGGTAGTGCTAATATACGCCGACACTACATAGCAGCTAGTTATTAATGAAATGAATATAATATAATTTGTTTTATTAAGACATTTCAATACTGTACTACATAAATTAGCCTGTATGATGTAAAATTATTTCCCTTATAATGGTTAATTTTTATTTACTGGCAATACTAATATCGATGACAGCGACGCCCATACCGGCCAAGATAAGATTGTGGATCTGTAATTATAATTTTTTGTTTGTTTATTGTTTTTTTTTATTTTTTTTTGTTATTGGCGGTATCTGCCGAATATTTTTTTAGCAATTTCGCCACAAACAGCGTGATTTAGTCTCGCATGTGAATTTTAGTTGTAAGGATTTTTATCATTAAAGCGAAAAAAAAATTATTTATAAAGAATGAAATTATTAAACAATTAGATCTTGAAGGTATTTAATCAATGGTTAAGTAAAGACTAAGTTAAGAGTTATTTATATTTTGGGAAGAACATAAAATTAAAGAAAAAATAATAATGCAATCCCATTATCACGAATCCCAACTAATTATGTCATGCTTAGTGTTATTTTCCAAAAATTATCTTTCTTCTATTTTTTTTCTTTTTAGCTTTGGGTATATTTACAAGCAGCCTTTGTGGCTCAATTTAAATATAATTTATTTAATAACCTGACAATTCATACTTGGTAAACAATGGAAACATATTTCAAATCATTTACAATTAAATTTTGAAAAAATAATTGAGATCTAGTTACAAAATTTGGGGATGATTCTAGATTAAGAGCATAGGGTACATAATAAATAAAGTGGTAGGTATTTGCAATATCAATATTAGAATAAAAATGGCAATACTGGATTTAAAATCATTCAACTCAATGACCGAATGAGCAAGAAACTGGGCTAAAACGTCAAATTTGGATCACCATACCAGAGACATACACCTAAGATACATCTTAAAAAGATTGTGATTCAATTAATTCAATTTTTCTTCAATGGTCTTTGACAAAAGATTGTGAATACCCATTAAAAAGTTCTATTAAGTTTGCATTGTGACGTTTAGTGACATGTGACAGAATTTTGACGGTTTTATGTCAAATTATGACAGTTGGAAAAAGTTTTTTTTCTTAAAGCGAGTTCGTGTTTGGCCAAGAATTTGCGTAATGAGTTTGTAAGAAAAAGTTTGACTTTACTTTGAACAGACCTCAAAAGTCTTATCTTATAATCACGACTTATTATAAACAAACATAAGGCAAACTTAAAAAAGTCTAATATTACAAAAAAAAAATGTCTTGAAATAAAACACAAAAAACTCTTAAACGTGCCACATTTTATCTGACAAATATTTATTTCATCATTAATTAAAGATAAATAATTCAATAAAAATAATAATTTCAAGATTTTGTCTATCAAAATAAAAAAAATATAAAAGAAAATGATACAAACCTACTTGCGTAAACTCACGAGATTAGTTCCTATCGGAGTAGGCAGAAACTATTAATTTTGTTGGATTTGTACGACCCTGGCTAACTTATCTAGCTTCTTCTAGTTTAATGAATCTTTTATACATGCTTTTTTATTCTTTACACTTCGGACGTCTGACAGGTTGTGTGAAAAAATTAAATGTATTTATTTTGTTTATTTGACCAATTTGCCACTGGCACAATTATAACAATTCACTACTAACTTATCTGTAGAATATAAAACAGAGCAAAAGAGAGGTGTCATTTTCAAAACGCAGGGTACCTATAGAGACTTTGAGGAAAAGAAAAAACAATTTTTTTACTAACATTGAAAACAGCCTTTAAATTCGCGCTTGTACATCAATAAAAAATTAGGGATAGGTTTGTTTCAATGAAAACTAGTATTTTTCCATATGATAAGGATGGGCATGATAAGGATAAATAGGTAAATTGGATGTGTAAAAACCCAATGTGGAAGGCACTGGAAAGTGGTGTTAGTAGAGGACGATTACGGAGGACACAATCTGACCAAATAGAGAGTTTTCTCAAAAAGGCAGGCGGCTTCTGTAATAATGTCATGCCTAGAAGACATTCCATTAAAATAAATTATAGTTACGGAGTAGGTACATACATACATAAATACATATACTCACGCCATTAGTTCCCATTGGGGTAGGCAGAGACTATCGATCGCCATGGAGTAGGTACCCGCATAAATTTAACCATTTACGTATCCATACAATTTTAAATTTTTATAACGATGAAATCAAAACTCAGATCTTTTTTTTGAGACTTCACTTCATCGGTTTGAGTTTAAATTCCCGTTGGGCCTTGACCAATGTCTTTTTTATTTATTGAGGACGTTAACCGTGAGGGAAAATATCGTGAGGAAACTATTATAGCTGAGTTATACCTAGTCCTGTCATGTAACAATGTATTTGTAGGTACATTGTTACAGGTTTTTAATTTTGCTATACATATACTCACGGCCATAAATCCCTAAAAAGGGGTAGCCACAGCTTTAGAGCTAAAAACTCCTCAGCCACATTTGGAAGTTGATATGGGAGATGATGGTAGAGTTAAAGTATCGTTGGTGATGGGTCTTCAACCGCATCGCCTAAAAGTCACTTTAAAAAGCCCCATACCCTAGTTGCCTCTTACGACACCCATGTAAATAATTAACCTATAATAAAATATTTCGGTCGAATCTTCTAGCAGAAAGTACTCATAAACTGTACATAAAATTTAAGTGATATTTCTTTAGTCTTGGGCGATGGTACAGAAATAGGTACAGTTATTGCGGTAGATTTTTAAGATCACTGAAATGACAACACTTATTTGACTTATTAAAGAATGAATAAATGACTGATTTGGAATGTCAAAATTGACAAAACCATGCTCCGGCAGCTAAGATAATAGAACCGATTACGTTGTAACGACTAAAAATAGAGATACAGTCTTAGATAAAAATAAAAGAAAGATGCGGCAACCTCTGCCCGCGCGTGGTCCTACTAAACTGAGTACAATGTACTTGGTTTGCTTCAGTCGAGTTTAGTCCGCTACGATACTTCAAGTCGACGAGCTGACATAATCTTTGACATCGAAATTAAAATTTTCATACAATTCGCGCTTAAAATGCCTGGCTGTGCCTTTATTCAGTGCACAAATCATTCAAAGCGTAAAAACAAATCACAGGGAATCACGTTTCATGCGTAAATACACCAAAAATATATTTACAAGCAAAATATTATTAATTTCGGCCATTTTATCCTTGAAATCTGACATGTTTAAGTGACAGAGACAGACTATACGAGCCCATCGCTCTATCTTTATCTTTGCGTCATGTCGTGTGTGTTTGTATCAGTTCGTATGGATGTAGTGCGGTGTTGTGATAAACCGATAAGGACCATATTTAGTTGACAATTTGTACGCTCACGCCGCACCTTCTTCTTTTATTTTTATCTAAGGATACAGTATTGTACTTATTTGACCTACAGACTGTATCAAAACGGTGACGTTTCTTAAAATTGTAGAATTGGGCCCCTGATATGTATAAGTATGACGGACACACCGATTGACACAACTGAATTTTCATTTATAAAACAAATAAACCGAAGAAAACTCAACAAATTGTTTGCGTTTTCCCTTAACGTTTATACAAAAAAGAATTGTCTTCCGAGTCCCGAAATACCTGTGAGGACACATTCGATTAAAGGGTCTGTTCGATAGGTGCGAGTCCATAGCAACAAAAAGCGTGGGTATAATGGGCGTCCGGGCAAGGTTGTAAATCACTACGCGACGACGCACTGCCGATAATTTACTTTTTGTCCGTATTCACCCAAACTTGAGGCGACAAGGGGTATCGGCCCACTCAAACTGAGATTCATATAGTTCAAGAAATAGCAGTGTAATGAAACGAGGTCCTGATCTTTTGAATAAAGATTGTGTAAGATATTGCAAGTTCTGTGCATCTGAAAATAAAATAATATTAATCATATGTTTAAGATATACTCAATCAACTACCTCTCACATTGAACGTTCACACCGTATAGTCTCAAAGGGTTGGTATTATAATGAAACTCCAATTCTTGAACACTGACTTTATTTCCACTTGGTCATATAAAATATTATTACAACTAACAATGAACTATTTGGATTATAATTACGGGCAGTAACTTTAACTAAACGTCTTTATTTCTTTCCTGCTAACGATAGAATGACTAAAAATAATGTCCCGCCTCAAAAGCCGTCCTCGTCCCCACCTATTATTTGTCAAACCGAAAACAGTCACTTTAACCGGAAGTTAAGTGAAACACTTTACAAAACTCATTAAGAAAAGGTACTCATATTAAAAATCAACATGAATTAATAATATATGTTTTCCAAAGAAACCATTTCAATATATTTTAACAAGAATCATTACAGTATATAGTCTCCAAAACTAGTGCACATCACGTAACATTATAGTCAACTGATGTTCAAACTCTGAACTCAGATTTTTAGTGTACTCGCGTTTAGTATAGTACATTCATGTGGTAGAGGGCCAGTCACTTGTTGTATTGTACGAATACGCTGTCATATAACTAAAAATACCATGATAGCTCAATGGGTAGAACACCGCTTATCGTGCAGGCAATTTCGTTTTCGTTTCAAATCCCGGGCAAATCATAATAGGCATACATTAATTTGTCTTTTCATCGTTGCGAACGGTGAAGGAAAACATCGTGAAGAAACCCACATGGCTGAGTTATAATTAGTGATGTAACAGTGTACAAGCAAAAAGTAAGTACTCTGAACACCAGGTAACAATGTCACTGGCTACCCCTTTTTGGTATTACTACATGTATAAGTAAGTAAGAAACAATTATATAAATATATTGAATAAATTCAACCATTCAAATTTTCAAAGCGTGAATATGATCACAGCTTACATCTTGAAACTACAATATTTAAGACCTATTTACTTTGAATCAAGAGAGAACAAACGAAGTCGAAACACAGATCGGATATCTCATTTCATATCTCAATGAACATATGTTATTCTTGCCTCTTTCTTTTCACTGGCGGTAACAATCTATCCACAAACTTGCGAAATAGATAGATATTTACAATGTGTAAGTATTGTCACGGTTTGTTGTTGCAGAAACAAAGTGTACCTTTGAGAATTAGTTCTACAAGCATGAGTTTCTTGAGGACAATCAAATATCAACCTAGCTGCGCAGTACTTGAAAATTATTTTGCAAACAACGGTGTATATAGGAATGGTTCCCGTTCGCACAACAGATAGAGTCAATAAGTTATGTTGCAAAGTTTTTTAGACATTTCGATTTCAGCTGCAGAACGGTGTTGAGGGCATCGCTTGCGATGTATTTATTGCGCAAACTTTTCACAATAACAACATTTTATACGCGACGATTTGAGAATACTAGTTTGAAAACGATTTAATAGGGCAAGAGTCTGAAAAAAAAAGAGCATGTATGAGTATAATAATGAATGTGAGAGAAACAAAAGACGTTTTTCAGGATCGTGCGAAGTGATGACTGATAGTCTCTGCCTATCGCAACGGGAATGAAGGGCGTAAGTTTAAGTATTTGAGAATAGCTAGAATTCTAACTTTTGGTTTATCAGCAGATAAGTGACCGTTATCATATTGACGGGGGTTCAATTAGTGACGTCTGTCGTATTGGTATTGGAGAATGGGTTCTGAAATCATATCTGAATATTATTAGATATTCCGATGCTAGATTTATCCTGACCTCAAATTTAAGTTACAGTAAATAATTAAGTAGCTAACAGTAAATTTAATGGTCTAATAGTGTTCTAAAGCCTCATTTTATCAAGCTTCTCTTCATGTTATATAGCTGCGTTGTGTCGTCTTGTATTTCATCCTGTGATGTCGCTCGAAGTGATTTAGGGTATTGAGGCTTTTAAACTATTTTAAAGTGATTGTTGGGCGATTGGTTATGCCCATCACCAACTATCCTTTATCCAAAAGTGTTTTTCACATACATAAATATACATAGGGCTGTAAATCCCATAAACAGGTAGTCAAAGGTAAAGAATACGAAATCCCATATCCATTTTTATGAGATGGAGGGAAAAAATTCGTAAAAATCAAGAATATATGCTGATGGAATACCAGCCACATCGACCAACAAACACTTAAACGCCCTCGAACCCGTAAGTCACCTCTGAAATCAACCACAAAGAGAAATATGTCAATGCTTTTCTTAGCCGACAATACACAATACACTCAATAGTATTTGTATGGGCTTGAAACTTCACCTGAATTGAAGTTTAATCTGAAAGCATACAGCTAACTCAGAAATGTTGTAAAAAGAATAATGTATATGTTTTTCCCTGATTATATTTTGTTTATTTGATAGAAAAAAAGTGATGTTTCTCAACATCTGATCATTTAGTAATAGGTAACGTAAAACTTAATTACGTAGTTGACGTCTAAATTGAATACTAATATTAATAAATTTCTTCGCTTAATTCCGCTAAATAATAAATAATAAATAATATTTAGCGGAATTAAGCGAAGAAATTTATTAATATTAGTATTGCTATGGATTTCCGCAAAGTAACGCCTGATTCAATCCAATGTCTAAATTGAAGTTCAAATATTTCCCCGCATTAAATTTTCATATTAATTAAATAGCCAGCGTGAGTAATAGTTTTCAGTTTTGTGTGGACGCTACGAAACAAGTAATCAAAGTGCATTAGAAACTGCATACAATGCTTCCTTAGTCGAGCTTACTGAAACATTTACCACCTTTAGACGAGTTGAACAAAATTAAAATTAAAGTATGCACCAGCAATTTTGGTGCCTTTGTATTTACTTGTGCACATAAAGTATCGCAAAAAATTATAATTAAAGAAAGAGTACAAATAGCTAAGTAGGCTTAGAATAGCACAACCCCGTTTCTCCTCGTGGGTGTACGTAAGAGGCGACTAAGGGTATTGGGGCTTTTTAATGGATTTTTGGGCGATTCGGCTGGAAACCCATTACGAACAACCTTTATTTTACTATCTTTTCCCAACTTAACTTCGAAAAATGAATGAGGGATTTCTAACCTCTGGCTACCCCTTCTAGAAATTTATAGATGTGAAAATATGTATGTAGTATAAATAAATCAAATCAGTTAAAATACATTCGCCAAATATGACTATACTCAGTTATAGCTTTTAACAAAATGCATTGAAAACGTGCTCTTATTTTAACTAATTAGCTTTATGAGTTGCACAAAACTTTAGCAACTCGGTAGACATGACTAACTAATGTACGAGAAGTTCTTGGTATTTGACATTAAGTAACATTTGTTCGGCGATTAGTTTAATCTATTAAACGGAGTAACAAAAAGTTGCACATATTTATTAGGCCGTTAAAGTATCAGTACGTATGTAGGCGTAGTATTGTGGTTTTTACGTATTTTTAAATCGGAAATAGTTAATTATACAAATATAAACATACCGGTTTTAGAAAATCTACTGTAATGCAATGGGTAAGCTGCCTAAATGGGTAAACAGGAATACCACTCTTCCTACATTTGAGGCTACGAATACGGTACTAAACTACTGCAACCATGGCTGAATGACTTCTAAAAAATATTTATTAAATTAACCTTAATATAAAAAATCTACGAACTAACAAACGCTTAGATGCGTATTTTTTAAAATTGATCATAACTAAACAGCAATCATATCATATGGGTATAATAATCCTTACCGAACAATTATTTAATATTTCGGATAGGATTATCGTATCGTAAGCGTTGTATTGTATTGTCAGAAGCAACCTTGAGATGGTTTTTAATCATAGTTGTAAAGAGTTGTCAAGAATAACATAATATATTTCGCGGCAAGAGCTACGGCAGGCTTCTAGGTAAAAGGTGTTGTCATAGAGTCAGGTGCGTATACACATTACACATACATATACTCACCTCATTAGTTCCCATTGGGGTATGTAGGCTATCGATCGCCGTTTCGTACGATCCTGGCAAACCTCTCGAGGTTCATCCAAATTCATCAATCTTTTCATTCATGCTCTTTTATTCCTCTCTTTTTGCCCAAACCATCTCAACTTTCCTGTTTAAATCTAAAATGTAGCTTTATATATCTAGTCACTTTTTTATTATTATTTAAATTATTATATTATTTAAGCTCAATCTATTTCATATCTTACACAAAAACTCATTTGAGGATAAGTGTAAGTTATTCATTGTCAGTCTCTTTCATTAGTTATCTCACAAACACATCACCTGTAAAAGAACTCATATGAAATAGAAAATAACAAGGGAGCAAAACATACAAACGTTGTTAGTTTGTGAATATGAAGAAATAATAAATTATGATGAATGCACGGTGACACAATTGGTTTATGTTGTGAATAAAAGAGCGAAGCTAAGTCTGGTTGTATAAAATAAATTCCAGGACCATGAGCTGAACATTTATTTACTTGCATTTTTATGTTATGCGTGGTCGGAATAAAGCACCGCCATTTTGCTGCTTTTACTGTGGACGTGAAAATATAATTGTCCACGATAAAATATACATTTATTATCTCTTATGCTCTCTCTTTTTTAACAAATTTTAATTCTGGTAACTAGTTTTACACAAAAATAAATTTTGATAACTGACAAAATATTCAGAAGCAATGTGTAACGTAGAGCAATTCCTTTTTATACATACATACTTACACTCACGGCTAGAAATACCCAAAAGCGGTAGCCAGAGCTTCAGGATCAGAAAATTCATCAGCCACCTTAAGAAGTTAAGTGGGGACAAGATTGCAATATAAATGTTTTTTGTGAGGGTCTCCAACCGCATCGCCCAAAGCCACTGTTACGATTACCCATGGGAAAAAATAGGGTAGTGCTACTCTAAGACGACACTACGCAGCAGAACATTTAAATATGTGTAGTCCCATTGGTAGTCTTAAAGATAATGAGTAGTTTAGTTAGCAATCCACTTATTAACCCACACTTTTACCATTTTCATTCTATACCTAATAAAAAAAAGAAACCGGTCTTCATCAGTTTTCATGGACCTACTCAACTCTTTTTTTCCGCCTAATCCACTTCACCTATATTTAATGCATAAGTTATTGTGAAAACAGCAAAGATATACTGGCCAGTACACCCTGCTGTGTACCAACTTATAATTTGTATCTATGCTTAACTCGAAAAACACTTACACTCCGCGATGTAGGAATACGAGTGAGACGCTGCTATGTGCGTTTGAGTCCGCAGTAGTGTGCGCTCTAACATGACTCCCACATTATCATTAAAAAAATTTAGAGCTTTATACAAACATCGGTTTTTGTTTCCAAGTTACTCGAACGTTCACGCCGTATATTCCCGAAGGGGTTGGCAGAGGTACTAATACTTCTGAACATCACGTGACAGTATACTTACGTGATAGGGGGCAGGCCACGTCACATTACCAAAGAATTTTTATGAAAAATATTTATATTCACACCATTTACATTTTTCCTTTCCTCCTTCTATTCTTTTATCCACACTTTGAATTAAAATTTAACTTTGTAATGCACAACATATACATCCCAAAAGTAACAGAAAGTTCATATTACAGAATTATTTATTTAACTGATCTTAGTTATTTGTAAATTACTATACAACATTTTCTTGGAATCATTTTCATATTACCGATCATTACCACAATAACTTCGATTTTAGGGAAACGTAATTTAGAACTTTAATTAAACTGTCCAAACCACAACGATATAGTTTATATTATCAAAGTAGCATTACATTTATAAACCAGTGAGGTGTGAAATATCACATATTGCAGGTAGCGCCCCATTGTGAATGTACGAAAGAAACAAAAGCTGGCCGCAATAAAAGCAATCGACAGGCAGTAAAGCGAAACCCACAGTCATAGGCGCATATCACGTATGAAGGTTGCCACACAAAGGGGAATAGGTAATCCAATTACTGTGGCTCCCGATCTGACTTCTAATCAGGGATAATTATCCTAAGTTAACCTTTTCAGTTGCAAAAGTAAATGTTGATACATTCATGTAGCTATTCGATTCAATTCATATGTTAATGAGCTAAGGAATCGATAAGTATATCGTGAACAATTCGGCAAGATACAAAGACGGTCAAATCAAATGTGAATAAATAATGCTTCGTTCATATTAAACTAGCAAAACGATCTATTGTGGTATTGTATTGTTGATGACGTCCGCGGCCGAGTGGAAAGGTGTAGCTTTTCGGTCCGGAAGTGGCGGGTTCGATGCCCGCTGAGAGCGTTTATATGTGATGAGCATAAATGATTATTTCTTAGTCTTGGATGTTATTTATATGTGTAATATATAGTATTATATATATCGTTGAGTTAGTATCGCATAGTGCAAGTTCTATTTAGTCTGGGCTAACTTGATCTAAGTGTAATTTGTCCGTTTATATATTATTTCTGTAAGCCTCTTTCTTGCCCGGATGTCTGTGACGCGATGAGTTAAGCTAGAAATTTGGTTCAGGTATTGTTTTGTATAGTTCGCGGCCGTGGTGTGCACAAAATTCAGACATCTGATGTTACTGGATTAAGTTAATTGTTACAGAATTTCAAAGTTTTCATTTTGGCCCATAGACTTTGCTTGAGTGTCATAAGCGCGCGCAAACTTTAGTCGATCAGAGATGCGCTGTGATTGGTCGGGATTTTTTCTAACCGGCTAATCAGAAAAATTCACTAGAAATTCAAAAGAGCTGCTCTGCTGCGCTGTGATTAATCGGAAAATTTCAAAATAAACTCATCTTATAGGACGCGACGTAGTCGCACCAGGGTTACCCACTAGTACTTATTTATTGTAAAGTAAGTTATAGCATAAACTTGTTTATAGTCACGCCATTAGAGTAGACAGAAAATATTGATTGTGGGTTTTAGTATCCTAACAAGCCTTTGTCTATTCCTCATATTATTGTCAATCTTCTTATGCTTATTCTTTAAAGGTGTTTGCCAACGACTGATTTTTGTAGGAGCGGTCATAAAACTTTTAGTTTAGAGATGGGTAATGGATAAAATTTTCAGTGAGATGACATGGTAATGTAAAACCTAATTTGAATCTTTTTGTTCATAAAAACCTAATGTGGGGATTATTACTAATAAATAAAGTAAAGAAAAAAAAATTTTTTTTCGATACCGACTGGGATCGAATTGGCGACCTCGGGTATACGCCCCCGTCGCTCAGCCAATTGAGCTACAGTGTCAATGGCTTCCAATGCAAAATTCTTCTATCTTTTGTTTCTTTTCCATTGACATTGTAGCTCATTTGGCAGAGCGACGGGGGCGTATACCCGAGGTCGCGGGTTCTATCCCCGCTGGTGTCGAAATTTTTCTTTCCTTTGTTTCTCCTTTATTTATTAGTAATGTAAAAGCTAATAAAAAATAATAATCTTCGTTTAAGTTTTGGGTGACCTAAATGCTGCCATTTTGCCGAGCATGGACGTCAGAGGACATTTATTAGATTAAATCTTCGAAAAATACCTTTCAAACCTTAAAGCATCATTTTATTAAAATGTTCGAGTTACGAAAACATGATAGAAATACTTTATTCTGTAAAATAAAAACTACATATGTAAAAAGACTGTAAAATACTTTCTATGAACGTGACTAAAAATAATTAAATGAGACTTAATATTAAGACGAAGGACTGTATGTCATTTAATTATCCCCGATATGATTTTTAAGACAATTAATAAAACTTTCTTATTTCGAGTAAGCTTGAAGTGTAATAAAATAACCACTCTACTACACATCTTATAAATATGAAAAAAAATACTTAGTGTTGAATAATGTTACACTTATGTTTAAAATAAAATGTCTACTCAGTTATGATAGGATTATTACAATTTTTAAAAGATGTAAAATCAAGGCTTTAAATGTAACTTTATACATGAACCTAACTCACGATATATGTTTACATACATACATACATATTCTCACGGCTATAAATCCCTTACCGGGGTAGCCAGAGCTTTGGATTTAGAAATTCCTCAGCCACTTATGGAAGTTGAGTGGGGAAAAGATAGTAATAATAAATGTTTTTGGTGACGGGTCTCCAACCACATCGCCCAAAAATCACTTAAAAGGCCCTTATAATAACCTTAGTCGCCTCTTACAATCACCCACGGATAGAAACGGGGTAGTGTTATTCTAAGCCGACATTACACGGCGATAATACTACTCACAATATATGTTTGTTGCAACCAAATAGGATCCGTAAACCCAATATCAACAAACACGGTATTCCGCAGCTTATTAAAACTCTTTTATTACTTCCACGTCCAATCAAGCAGCGAAATATTCCTCAATTTGACTTAGTTTAGTTCAATGAAAGTTCCATCATTCAGTTTGAATGAATCGCCGAAATTACAGCTAACGCGAACAAACCACAATGCTTGCTCATCACAAAATGATGGACGACTTCAATGAACAAACATTGTTTAAACTACTAATTTATGAGTTTGAATTATGATAATTTGTTATTGATGTTGTTCGTTTTGTTGTCAGAAATTCAGAGCTAGATTATTATTTACATCATAATCATTTTATTCATGCTGTTTTATTATTATCAAAGGCTTTTACATAACATAACATAAACGTTCACGCCGAATATCCCCGAAGGGGTTGGCAGAGGTACTAATACTTCTGAACATCACGTGACTTTGTCACCTGGTGTTCAGAGTTCCCACGTTTTGCATGGACAGTGTACCCACGTGATAGGGGGCAGGCCTATCGCCGTTTTGTACAAATACACTGTCACATGACTAAGTACAACTCAGCCATGTGGGTTTCCTCACGATGTTTTCCCTCACCGTTAACAACCATGATAAATTAACCACACATATGTCTTTAGAAAAGACAAATTGGTGTAGGCCCGACCCAGGATTTGAACACTAGTCGTTTGCACGATAACCGAGTGTTCTACCCACTGGGCTATCACGGTTAGTCAATCACGGGTATCAAGGCTTTTATTTATTTTATACTAAATTGAGATGAAATTTCAATTATAATCTTCTGGAAATTACATAACATATAACATAAACCGAATATCCCCGAAGGGGTTGGCAGAGGTACTAATACTTCTGAACATCACGTGACTTTGTCACCTGGTGTTCAGAGTTCCCACGTTTTGCATGGACAGTGTACCCACGTGATAGGGGGCAGGCCTATCGCCGTTTTGTACGAATACACTGTCACATGACTAAGTACAACTCAGCCATGTGGGTTTCCTCACGATGTTTTCCCTCACCGTTAACAACCATGATAAATTAACCACACATATGTCTTTAGAAAAGACAAATTGGTGTAGGCCCGACCCAGGACTTGAACACTAGTCGTTTGCACGATAACCGAGTGTTCTACCCACTGGGCTATCAAGGCTATATCTGGAATATCTGGAAATTACGTTACTGTCTTATTATGATTATATGCGCAATCTGCAGTTATATCGCATTGATGGATCGTCCAAGCTTCGCATGGGTATTAAGAGTATGTAAGACAAATAACAAACGTGGTAGCTTATTGGGGCGAAGAACTACCTGATAATAAAATACAATGATATAAAATATAATGGTAATAAAAATACTACTATTCTAATATCACTACCAAAAATGGTATATTTGGTATATATTCAAGGCTTACCACTTGCAGTTCACTAAATAGCAATTAAAAGTGCAACAAAACACACTCATTCCGAGTAAATAATTAAGTAATCACACAATTGAGGCACGTTCACTGGACACTGCAGTTATTAAATAAGTTCCACTAAAGTTTCACGCGAGCTCTACTCCTCGCCTTAACAATTATTTATAGCAATTTTATACGCGAACGGCGACTTAATGAACGCTTGGGCCATTTCGCTTTCCCATTGACTATTTTTAAGATACTGCACTAGTAAGAAATTGAAAAACTTTAATAAGTATCTTATTAAAACTTTGTAATGGGATCTGTCAAAGTCAAGCTGAACCATTTCGCGGATACGGCGGATTTCAATAGATTGCATTCACTGCTGTTTTAACTTAGTTCTGAATAAGTTATTCAATTTTCTTTTTCATCCACAAATGACAACTTAATTATAATGGATACCATTTTTTTTTACTTTCTTAACTTTAATTATTATTTAGTCATGTTTGTATTTTAAAGAAGGTTAAAATTCTAAAATTAAGCAGCAATAGTTAAGTTTCGCGTAATTCATAATATTGAGTATCGAAAAATTATATGGTGAGCATCTTTTAGTTCTGTAAGTATTATGTATTTTTTTGATAGGTGAAGATTTGTAAATGGCATTGTGTATTCATAATTAGTATTATATTATTTGTATCTTCTAAAGAAAATAAAATTAAATAATAATAAATGATTGTGTACTATATAAAATTTAATTAATCGTTGAGTTAGTATCCCATAATACAACTTCTACTTCGTTTGGGGCTGACTTATATCCGATCTATTAGTTATTTATTACTTATGCGTGTAGGACACCCACTAATATAGGGAATTTTTATTCGAAGACCGAATTACTCGGTTTCTGAGAAAGAGAAAGCGGTTTTAAACGTAATAAGCGTCCATATTGGTTATGATTAAATAGAAAATTATTTGCTCTCCGATTTGCTCTTATAAATAGTCACGTTTTTTATCGATACCTTTTGATATCATACATTTTGATTACTAATAACAAGTATACCTTTTTATTTTTTAATACTTTTATAGCAAAAAATATCTTTTAATTCTATTTGAATACTCCGTGCCGTGTAGTGTCAGTTTAAAATAACACTACCCCATTTCTACCCTTGGGTAATCGCAAGAGGTGACTAAGGGTATAGGGACTTCTTAAATGATTTTTGGGCGATGTGGTTGGAGACCCTTCACCAAAAACATTTCTTATTTATTACCATCTTTTTAACCGACTTCAAAAAAAGGAGTGTTCTCAATTCGACCGTATATTTTTTTTTTTTTTTTTTATGTATGTTCGCCGATTACTTCGCCATTTGTGAACCGATTTTGATTATTATTTTTTTGTTCGAAAGAAGATACTCCCGGATTGGTACCATGGTGAGGATGTCAGGGTCTGATGATGGGATCTTGGAGAAATCGAGGGGAACCCTGAAATTTTATAGGCAAATGTACCGCGTTTTACATATTTTATGAACAAGTATTGGCATTTGCTTCTGAAAATCATATTGTTATGCTGCTGAGCTGATGATGGAAGGTGTGGGTCCTTAATCACTAGGAGTAAGGAAACAGTTCTTTCACCATTCTATAAAGATTTATGCTCCTCTTCGTAACTTTTATGAAGATAATACAGGTTCACTCAACATTTCTTTTGTTATGTTATTGTTACCGAGAAAGTACCATAAGACCAGGATCTGATGATGGCATCCCAGGAAATCGAGGGGACTGTCGAAACTCACAATCATGTCACAGTGTATTTGTTCAAAACGCCGATAGGCCTGCTCTGTATAACGTGAGAACGTGGGTCCAAGCAAAGCGTGGGTACTCTGAACAACAGGTGACAATGTCACGTGATATTCAGAAGTATTACTACCTCTGCTAACCCCTTCGGGGATATTCGGCGTGAACGTTTGAGTCTTTCTTGAGATGTAGAATTGTAGACCATCGCCTTTCGAGGGATTTCAAGAACAATGTAAAGTTACATATAGTTGAGCCTATTTAATATCGTATAATAATAGAAATACCGCAAATACGAAGAATAATAGGTACAGTAACTGTCGCACTGCCTAATACGAGAGGCATCTTTGCCAGGTCTACCCATCTCTAAAACTCGTAAAATAAAATAACTTTTAACAAAAAGAAAACCGACTTCATAGCGGGAAAAACAAACGAAAATAAACAATCTAGTACTAAAAAGTACGAAATAAGGTTTTTAATTGAATATGAGTACTGTGATTAATACCTTAGCAATTTCTTTATTCCACACGCGTCAGTTCAACCTACCTAAATATTAAAATTCTCTTAAATTAATTTTTGAGTCGGTGCCAGTCAAACAAAAGTGAATTCACCCTACTATCTATCTCTGATTATTACAATCAAAACAATATATATCTATCGCCTAACGTTCTAAATGGTAATACGTACAAAAATAAATTTACCCTACAACTACAAGGTATCCTATATTGTACATGTGTATGAAGTGCGAAATACACACTTATTATTGTCAATCATCCCGCAGGCTGGCACCGGCTCACAAATTAATTTAAGAGAATTTTAATATTTAGGTAGGTTGAACTGACGCGTGTGGAATAAAGAAATTGCTAAGGTATTAATCACAGTACTCATATTCAATTAAAAACCTTATTTCGTACTTTTTAGTACTAGATTGTTTATTTTCGTTTGTTTTTCCCGCTATGAAGTCGGTTTTCTTTTTGTTAAAAGTTATTTTTCCCAATCAACTTCCAAAAGTGGCTGAGGAATTTCTCATTCCAAAGCTCTGGCTACCCCGTAAGGGATTTATAGCCGTGAGAATATGTATGTATGTATGTTGAATACGCCAGCTGTAGGTAGTCATTTTCGTTTGAATGGTCGGTGTGGGCACATCCATAGTCATAACTCCCTTTTTTCTAAACCGTGCGTATATACATATACTCACGGCCATCAATCCCAAAAAGATCCAATTCGGAAGTAGGTCTCCTACCGCATCGCCCCAAAACCACTTAAAAAAGCCCCATACCAATAGTCGCCTCTTACACCCGTGGGTAGAAAGGGGTAGTGACATTCCAACATAACCATTTAAAATGCAATGATAACGAGTCCAAAAATAGGTAAAATAGTTTACTTTTCGATCATCGTATCACCAATAAAAAGTGGCCAGTTTTTAAAAGAGACAGGAAAGGCATTAAAGACATATATAAAACATTCATTTCCACCACGCAGACATTCAAAGTGAAACAACATGATGAATGAATGATGATGAAAAATATATGACACAACAAAAACATAAATAAACGACGTGATAGCTCAAAGGATACAACACCGGTTAACGTGCTAGCGACTAGGTGTTCAAATCCCGGGTCGGGCCTACACCAATTTGTGGTTAATTTATCATGGAAACCCACATGGCTGAGTTGTACTTAGTCGTGTGACAGTATATTCGTACAAAACGGCGATAGGCCTGCCCCCTATCACGTGAATACACTGTCCATGCAAAACGTGGGTACTCTGAACACCAAGCGACAAAGTCACGTGATGTTCAGGAGTATTAGTACCTCTGCCAACCCCTTCGGGGATATTATGCGTGAACGTTTATGTTATTTATGTTATGTTATGTAAAAACATAAATCTCAACTTACAACAGCCATTTTGTGTATCACAGCTATGAAAATGGGTACACGCATGAACCTATTACATTAGTGGTGCCACTGCTTGAAGATACTAGAATACGAGTTGTGGACGTCTTTGGCCTAGGCGACAGATTATCAGGGAAAAACCGCCAATTTTAATGATGAAACTGAGGACTTGCTCACTTATTTAAAATTATATTCTACAAGTACTATGTATATAGATATATTTACATAGAAAATATATATTCATTGATATTACCTTTATGTATATATAATCTCTATATATATATATAATATTTGTATTCTATTTATTAATTATAATACTAACCATGGTTTTTTTCTTTGGTAATTGATATTATGTTCTCTTTGTACATTTTCTTTTTGTTGTATAATAAGATAGAAGTTATTTACAAGCACTGTAACTCTGAGTCACTTGGAAGGTTTGATGGCTGTAATACAGGTATAACCTAGTACAGCATCAATGTCACTATTTACTGAATTTATGCTAATTCGTTACTTTTACTGTCGTTATTGTAAACAATTTGTATTTTGGTACCAAATAAATATTTCTATTTCTAATTTTAATAGTCAATAAATGATCTATGTTCTATTACGAATCATAAGATATTGCAATGCATCTAACACATTTGTATTGGAACGGTCGACTAGTTTGAGTTTATTTATTAATACAATACTAGTGAAGAATGAGACCCAAAAAAAATTAGAGTACCAGTAACTTTTTCTTCACTTTAAAACTTCTAAGTTATTTAGTATAATTTAAAATTAATTTGTGAAATAAATATAAAATTAAGTCGTTCAGTATCATGTTCAACCAAAAATTTTAGCATGACTATGTAACTTTGTATGTATAAACAAGTAATATTAATATCATATATTTTCTTTACAGCTTCACAAATCCAAATAGTCGTATGACACACGTCGGTAAATAGTCATTACAGTGCTAGGTTCCTTATAGTTATAGCACTTGCCTTCGGCTCGGCTAAGATTTCCTCCCAGCTGTAATAACCAACTTTGTCGGCTTATATCCTACTGTAGTATTACTCATCATCAAGAATTAAAATCTTTTTATATTACGTTAGTCCAAAAGGCATACTTTAGTACAATATGAGCTATCGTCATGTCACATCCATTAATTTAAACTTTAATATAGTTTGAGACAGACGAAAGAACAAAGTCAGGAACTGAATAATCAAAACAACATAATAAACACCAACTTTCGTAATTATCAGTTTCTGATTGAATCGATTGATCAAAAATTATTTTGCCCCAGTATTTATTTAATATCTTTCAGGTCGTTATAATAAAACTAGTTACACTTGGACGGGAAGTTGAAAGTTCCATACTGCGGCCGACTGTAATTGAATAACTTGTCGGCGGTATGTCGGGATTGTGACCACGTGACCTGCATGTTAGTCACGCATACCTGCGCAATCACGTCTTGAACAGTTTTATTTCAATAAATATATATTTAAATCAAAATATTGCAAAAATTAGGTCAAATCCTCAAATGAGGAAATAGTGACTCGTCATCGCCATAAATGGTGTTTCATAGTGTTGGATATGATTTAAATGTTTATTATATAATATTAAATATATCGTTGAATTAGTATCTACACCACAAACCATAAAGTTTTACTTACTTTGGGGCTAACTTGTTCTTTAACATATATCGATATACATTTATTATCATAATTCATTTATTTTTTGATAACCTATACTATTTGGCACAAATTACATACATACATATACTCACGGCTATATTACCCCAGAAAGGATAGCCAGAGCTAAGGAATTATAAATTCCTCAGCCACTTTTGGAAGTTGAGTGGGGAAAAGAAGGTAAAAATAAAGGTTTTTGGTGATGGGAACCAACCGCATCGCCCAAAAATCCAATAAAAAATATATTATTTGACACAAATTATTTATTATTATTAAAAATATATAGGTGCTGATAAATATTAAAATCCTAAATCATTAATCAATCTGTGAAATCATCCGTTTCTTAATATGGATACTAAAGCTGTGAAAAGTCGGCTTTAAATAGCACTGAGTAATCTTTTTCACGGGTGTCATACGAAGCGACTAAGGGATAACTTTTTAATTGATTGTTGGGCAATGTGGCTCGACACCCATTTCCAATGATATTCTATTTTAAAATATTAACATAACTCAAATTTTAAAACTGGCTGATTTTATATTTCTGACAATCTAGCAATCCTCGTTAGAATTTACTGCCGTGAATTTTTTTATGTATTTATATATCATTTTTAATAACCATCTAAGTGATCTAAATGTTTCTTGTTCTAATAGTAAATCTACAAAGTGATTAGAATGTCACTACCCCTTTCTACCCACGGGTGTCGTACGAGGCGACTAAAGGTAAGGGGCTTTTATACAGTTGGAAACCCATCACCAACGGCCCATTTTGGTCCCCCATTAGTAGACGACTCGTGAGACGAGGCGGCCTGGCGGGCTGTTGAGACATCGAATCGGACGTAACGATGATCTGAATATGTCTCCACATCCATGATTAATCCATCTCTTATAAAAGAAAACAACATTTTTAAAGCAAGTATAAAAAAACACAGTAAAAATAAAGTATAACTAGAAATAAAAACAAAACAACATATTCAAATTTAGTTAAAAAATAGTGCAATGCGAATAAGAGGCAAGAATAGGAATCTGGCTCAGCAATATAGCAAAGGCATATATATGTATATATATATATATATACCTTTACCACTGATTACCCTCCAGCCCTTAATTAGGGCCCACTGTTCGGGATTAGCAAACATCCTCACAGCCCATATCTGTCCCCACCAAGGGGCTCGAGCCTACCTCATATAGGGTGATTTGGCCTTAGTTCACCACGCTGGCGAATTGCGGGTTTGCAGACTAACGACTTCTACCGCAATAGTAGCCGGGATCGACGGTTTAACGTACCCTCCGAAGCACGAAATTTTACCACCCTCCGGGATCGAACCCGAGACCTCCGTACTTGAAGTCAAGCGCTGAACTGCCAGACCACGGAGGTAGTAAACTTTAGTTATTTTAAAATCAAAGAAAATAACTGCAATTAAGAGAACACAAAAGGTCTCTACTGTTATTTTACCTTTTGTACTTTGGTAAGATTGAATTGTATTCAAGTTATTAGTCAGATAGAAGCAAATACATTTATAGACTATATACTAGTATATACTACTAGGAAGGTAATACAATACAAATATATTTTTGAATAGTTTTAATTAACAATATCATCTTTTTGAACAACAATGGATCTTGTCCCCTATCAACTTCCAAATGTGGCTGAGGAGTTTCAAGCTCTAAAGCTTTGGCTTCCCCTTTTTGGGATTTAAGGCTGTGAGTATCTGTATGCCCCAAGTTAAAACGTATCGTCTTATTACTGTTTATAACTCATCTCATAATCAACATTATTTTATTGTATTTTATTTCTTCTTACCGTAAGTTAAAGACAAAGCTATTTACAAGCGCTTTCGAGATAATACCTGTAATTAATAACATATATTCACGGCTTTAGATTCCTAAAAGGTGTAGCCAGAACTTCGGAATAAGAAATTCCTTAGTCACTTTTGAAAGTTGAGTGGGGAAAATATTGTAAAATTAAGGTTGTTGGTGATGGGTATCCAACCACATCGCCCAAAATCACTTCAAAAACCCTTAAACTTTTAGTCACCTCTTACGCCTCTCTCAGGTATAAATGGCGTAACTCTATTCTAAGCCGACATTACACAGCTAGTACCTGTAATCAAAAAATTAATGTAGAATGAAACCAACTTAATGCATATATAAAGTATAAACTATTTAGTACGACCCAGTTTCTGTCACCAAATTAAACAAAGACTTTAATTTGGCAAGCAGCGCCGTATAAGTAGGCTCCAAGATCCATAAACTTTATTACGTTGACTATCTTCTTCATGACCACTTAAGATCTGCTTCGGTTTAAACTATTTAATTTATGTGGTAAAATTTACGCTTTTATTTAAGGACATACATACATACTCACGGCAATAAATCTCTTAAACCGGAGCTTCATCATTAGAAAATTCTTCAGCCACTTTTGGAAGTTGAAGTGAAAAGGTTGTAAAATATTTTTTTTTGTGATTGGCCAACCGCATCGCCTAAAATTGACGTAAAAACCCCAATACCCTAGTCGCCTTTTACGATCACCAATGGGAAGAAATGCGGTAGTGCTATTCTAAGCCGACAACACACATACACACTTTATTTGAGGATTGTAAAAAAAAAACCACATACATACATTTATGCTCACGGCCATAAATGCGGCGTATTAGACATTCCTCAGCCACTTTTCGAAGTTAAGAGGCAAATAAAGGATGCTTGTTAATAGGGCATAAGGGATGTCTCATCATCAACCAGTAGACTGCTAGACATAGGCCTTCCCAAAAGATCTCCACAACAACCGGTCCTGTGCTGCCCTCCCATCAGCTTCCCGCGACTTTGACCAAGTCATCGGTCCACCTAGTGGGAAGCCTACCCACACTGCGTCGTTCGGTACGTGGCCGCCACTCCAGAAATTTTGAGCCCTAACGGCCGTCGGTTCTGCGTGCAATGTGCCCTGCCCATTGCCACTTAAGTTTAGCAACTCTTCGGGCTATGTCAGTGACTCCGGTTCTTCTACGGATCTCCTCGTTGCGGATTCGATCGCGTAGTGAAAATCCTAACATAGCCCTCTCCATTGTCCTTTGGGTGACACGAAGCCTTCTGATGAGGCCCATTGTGGCTACGTCTCTATGTCGTATGTCATGACTGGTAACACACACTGGTCAAAGACCTTTGTCTTTAGACTCTGCGGAATTTTGGACGAGAAGATCTGGCGCAGCTTCCCGAACGCTGCCCATCCGAGCTGGATTCGGCGGTTGTCTCATTCTCTAAATTGGCTCCTAACCAAATGGTTTGTCCCAGGCATACATATTGGTCAACAACTTCGAGTGAAGAGTCTGCAAGCTTGACAGGACTGGGTACAACATGGCTATTCGACATAACTTTCGTCTTGTCCATGTTCATTTTGAGACCCACTCTCTCAGATACTCTATTGAGGTCATTCAGCATTTTATTAAAATCTACCGTGGTTTCAGCCAAAACTACTTTATCATCAGCGAATCGAAGATGCGTGATGTACTCGCCGTTGATGTTGATGCCGAGCTCTTCCCAGTCCAGAAGCTTAAAGACATCTTCCAATGCCGCAGTGAATAGTTTCGGAGAAATCACATCTCCCTGTCTCACTCCTCGCTGCAATTGGATAGGATTCGTGCTTTGGTCCTGGAGTCGGACCGACATAGTAGCGTTTTCATACTAACATTTTTCAAAGATTCAAGTATAGCCCATCGTTCTACCGAATCGAAGGCTTTTTCATAGTCGATGAGCCCTAGGCACAATGGCATATTATACTCCTCGATCTTCTGTATAATCTGGCGCAGGGTGTAAATGTGGTCTATGGTACCAAAGCCTTTTCAGAATCCGGCTTGTTCGGGAGGCTGGGAATCGTCAAATCTATGAAGCAAGCGATTCGTGATGACTCTGGAAAACAGTTTATATACATGGCTCAGAAGCGATATAGGCCTGTAGTTCTTAAAAAGGATATTATTACCCATTCTTAAAGAAAAACACAACCACACTTCTATTCCATGATTCTGGCATGGTCCCTTTGTGAAGGACGCTATTAAATAGTTTTTGAAAGGCCCTAAGGATCGGTTTTCCACCCGCCTTCAAAAGCTCAGCCGTCATTCCGTCCTCCCCCGCTGCCTTGTTATTCTTTAACTGTTTCAGAGCCATTCTAATCTCGTATAAGCTGACGTCTGGGATATCTTCTGTGAAATGTAGGATCAATCTGTCTCTCGGGTTCAGTGGCAGGTCTTTATGCTCAGAACCTCCGGCTTGGAGGAAACAATTCTGCCAACATCGGTCTTTAGTCTTTTCATCTGGCTCTGCCCAATAGACAAATCTCTTGGAGCCTTTGTTTTTCTCAATCATAGATTTTATTCACTCGGTGTTGTGTCGCCTCAAGTCGCGTTTCGCGTACTTTGAGATCTGCCCATTGAGCTGCCGGTATATAGCCGCGTCGTCTGAAGACTGCAGAGTTATATTCCGTCTTTGCTCCAGGAGCCGGAGTGTTTCATCAGAGAGTCGTTTGGTTTTATTGCCCCATTGGGCCTTTAAAAAACTTAGACCCAACCTGCTGGACAGTTTCCACAAAATTGCCACTGAAATCGTCCACATTCGAGCTGACATTCGAATTGGTTTTTAAGCTCGAGTTGAAAGTGATTGTGATCCTAAATTTGGACTTGCAGCCAACGTCGCTCCAGCTCTCTGTTGATGTCCAATGTGCTTCTTAACATTGGGTGATCGCTTCCGGTTTTAACCGCACTAATTACAGAGACATCATTGAATATATGCTTCTTGGTCGACGAAATCAATCTCGTTTTTTGTAACACCGTTGGGACTCATCCATGTCCACTTTCACTGATCCTGTTTCTTGAAGAAAGAGTTCATACTAAAGAGTCCCTTCTTCTCCAAAAAACTGGCAAGCATATGGCCACGGGTATTACGTCTTCCAAATTCCTTACTCGCAACTCATTACCCTCTCGTTTGCCCAGTATTGCATTAAAGTCCCCCATAACAAAGGTGAAGTGAGTTTTGGACGAATGCATGGCTCGGTATATATCCTTATACATATTCTCCACCTCTTCGTCAGAGTGCATAGAGGTTGGTGCGTAAACGTGTATGACCTTCCAAGAATACCTTTTGGTAATTCGGAGTATAAGGTACACTACCCTCGTCGACACACTCTAGATCTTCACCACATTATTTACCAGGGACTTGTGGGCGATAAGCCCAACACCACCTAGGGACTGCTGGTCGCCCTCCCGGAAATAGAACAAGATACCAGAGTTCAGCGTTATCGTGTCCTCCCCCACTCTTCGGACTTCAGATAATCCTATAATGTCCCATCGCAACTTGCCTATCACTTCTTCCAGCTCAACCAGCTTCTCGTCGGTTCGCAGTGTCCGCATATTGTGTGTTACCAGGTTCAGCCAAGTTCGTCAATTTTGGCTGCCGGATCGCTGCCGGGGATTCTTAGCACCCCCTGCCCCACCGTTACCATGACCGCTGCCGTAGCCAGGAATAGTGGGGCCGCCGGGGACTGGGGGCCGATTCGTTTTCGTGCAAATAATTTGGGGGAATATGCCATAATCGCCACGCTTGGCATGCGGGTTGGCGATCGCAGTAAGATGTTAGTATTACTCAGTGTAATGCTGCTGCCCATTCACTGGTAATCCCTTTGTCGCCTTTTACGACTCCCATGGGAAGTAAAGGGGTGTTGATATTCTTGGACGCCAACACACGGCAAGGGATATCTACATCTCCCGAATTCTCTAAGTCTCGTTCTATGACACCCGTAAGGAGAAATTATTTAGTGCTATTTTAAACCAATACTACACAGCATATTAAATAAAATAACATAACATAACATAAACGTTCACGACGAATATCCCCGAAGGGGTTGGCAGAGGTACTAATACTTCTGAACATCACGTGACTTTGTCACCTGGTGTTCACAGTACCCACGTTTTGCATGGACAGTGTACTCACGTGATTGGGGGCAGGCCTATCGCCGTTTTGTACGAATACACTGTCACATGACTAAGTACAACTCAGCCATGTGGCTTTCCTCACGATGTTTTCCCTCACCGTTAACAACCATGATAAATTAACCACACATATGTCTTTAGAAAAGACAAATTGGTGTAGGTCCGACCCAGGATTTGAACACTAGTCGTTTGCACGATAACCGATTGTTCTAGCCACTGGGCTATCACGGTTAAATAAAATGTTTGAAGATATATAAAGCATCACATTAATTCCATCTTATTACATAATATCAAAGCATATTGATGCTGAGTGTGTCAAGGGACATCAAGACGTAGCATTACTAATGTCAAAATGAAAAGTATATTTTTGTTTCTCTCGCTGTTTGTACTTATTATGTGATACGGATGCTAATATGGCTTCCCAATAATAACTTTTGATATTTTTACTTTACTTACATAACTAAGTATTGATATTATATGTCATTTAAACTTATTGTTCCGTTACAGTAAAATTTTGTCCACATCAAATCAATACAATTTTAATGAAAAAGATTTTCTATACCTTTAAAACTCTAAATCAAACGTTGTATATTCACAAAAATGGAGTACGTCGGTAAAAAAACAAATCCAAAACGTACAATAGACACAATAAAACCTACAAAATTTATATCTCTGCTCAATAACAGTAGAGAGAATACGTAATGAACATTACACTGAACAAAGGCGTCAAAGAGATCCGATATTGAATACCGAAGGTGTGAATCGCTGCTTTAATCTCCTACAATATACATTAACAACTTTAGTATTCTTAAAATAAGAGTCAAATTCACTTTTTAATCGGAAAACGCGTTTAGCTTTATTTTTTATAACTTTTTCGCCTTAATATCACATTGAGTGACAATTTGAATCTTACTTGAAATGTTTATGACAATTGCGAAAATTACTTCGTGTTTTGGGGAAGATTGTTTTAAAGTAATGTTGTGGTTTTGTTTTGCTAATGCAATAATAATATCAAGTATTCATTTACATCTCAAATATTTTAACTAGAAATTGAATTGTATTATAAGCGTAAAAAGCACTATACCATGTCTCCAGTGAGTCTCGTATGAAGTAAATACTAGAGATGAAACTTTTAAACTGATTCGGAGATAAAAGCCAAAAAAGCAGGTAGGTAGGTATACTCACTTAATAAATCCAATCTCAAATCACTTCATAGAAGCATATACTTACATATTCTTGATTATGATAGATTTAATAGTTTTGGATAATCACAAATATAGGTAATAATATTAAAAACTTTTTTTTTATTTTAAATTTAAAGAAGATTTCAGAATGTGCTACGAGTTTATGTCAGCTACTAATTTACTTCGTAGCTTGTTGTGAGTGGCGTAGCCAAGTCTATGTCGTAGCAGAATAAACGTATTGCTTGGTAAACGCATGTCTTTTTAGTGTTTTCTTCACTACTTCAGTATTTGAATTTAAACATAACCAAATATACATTTAAAAACAAATTAAGTTACCAGTCTAAAAAAATATTTCAAAAGCAATTTAACACTACTAATTATACACTTATTATAAGATATAATTACAGTCTCCAACAAAAGAATCGCTTAATGTCTAGTAACGATTAACTAATATCGAAATAGAAAGGCTAGTACTTTAAATAGGGGAAAGAATTGTCTATTGAAATCCAGTGAAGAAGAAAGGTTTTCTGATGTGATTTTTTGGATAGAATTGCAGTGGTTGGGGGTGAGGGAAAATGGAGGGGGATGTGGCTGGGTTCGCGCTGCGCAGCTGTCAGTACCGCGCTGACTACCGATGAGACTAGGTCAATGTTCTAAGCCCGTAGACTCACTACATCGGCCCCACGTTGGGCGCCACTTAAAAAAATATTCCGCGAACCGGCAAAGTTTGACTGTTACTTTGTGATTTAATTACTAAAAGTGTATGTGATATGAATACTTAGTGAAGTGGAAATTTGTGACATCTTCTTAATAAAAAGGGACATTTGTCGCTGAGATTTGTGATTAATCTTGTGATTGATCTTTTGATTGATACACGGTATATTATCTCATAACAAATAGTGTCAACGCATATTTCATTTCATCCTACGGTTGATGTAAGTATTATATTTATTTATACTAAATATTGTTCGGTAAATACATGAAAAAATCGTATTTTTACGTTTAAGTAATATCCATTTTGTTGACATTTGGATGATAAATGGTCATTTTTAATCGGAACTAGGCGAATATACTTCCGCTTCATTAAGTTTCCAACTTTTTACTCCAAATATCGTGTGGCAGCAATATTGCCAATACGATTTTGCTGAATCTTAATTTTCATATCTTTCCTAAGAAATCCATTTATAGGACTTGCCAAGTTTTGATGATTTGAGATCTTTATGATTTTGAATAGTTTTAGTTTATGCAAATGATATGACAAATATGTAAGAACAATAGACTACTGATTATTTTTGTTAACATTTCAAGATTACATTTAAAGTTCTGTACTTGCTGACTTTCACAGTTTATACAATTCTGTACCATTTTTTGGAAAAACTTGATTACATACATACATACATATATTTACATATATTTACGGCCATAAATCCCAAAAAGGCGTAGCGAGAGCTTCAGAGCAAGAAACTCCTCAGCCAAATAAATCTTATCTTATTATCTTAACTTAAAAAATACAATTTATTGGAATAACAAAATATATCTTGTGAAACAAAATAAAATAACATGGCTCTTATTCTAGCAGCAATAAACAGTTTAGATTAACACGGACACATTTCTACCCGAGGTCGTCGCAAAAGATGACCTAGGGTTTTTTTAAATTTTAAGTGACACTTGGGCGTTGACGCTGGAAATCATTACTACCTTTCTTTTATTTTTACTATATTTATATTCAAGTAGTCGTTGGCTGAACAAAAAATCCTTTTCTGACGCCCTGGGTATCCTTCTTGGACGTTTTTGTATGGGTATGGAAAGGTATTTAATAGGTGACTTAAAATGTGACTTTGAATAGCTCATCAACGATAACTGACGATCCTTTATGTCAGTAGTTTTTGTTCTTGGGGTCAAAAAAATATTATTTGTGAATCTCTTGTTTAATTTATTGGTGATTAAAATAGTCTATTATCAAAATAGTTATATCATTGCAATTAAAAAAGTACAACCTGACAACTTAATTGTTAAAGAGATATTAATCCATTAATGTATTTCTCAACTTAACTCAACTCAAACATTCACGCCGTATATCGCGCCGAAGGGGTTGGCAGAGGTACTAATACTTCTGAACTTCACCTGACATCGTCACCTGTTAGTGCTAGTACCCATGTTTTGCTTAGACAGTATAATCACAGGATAAAGGGCAGGCCTATGGCCGGCCTGTCACATGATAAAGCACAACTCAGCCATGTAGTTTTCCTCACATGTTTTCCTTCAACGTTAACAACTTTGATAAATTAACCACACATATGACTTTAGACAAGACAAATCGGTGTAGGCCCGATCCGGAATTTGAACGCTCGTCGTCTAGAAGATAAGCGGTGTTCTACCCATTGAGCTATCACCGTTATTGTTGTTAATGTAAATTCGTTAAGCACAATATAACCGAGCGTGACGTGGGATCATTGCAATACGTATTATGGACGGCATCGGTAGTCAAAGTGTAAGGACTATATGGTATGGATGTTTCATAATCGTTGATATGTTATTTAAATGTTTACTATTCATGTGTGATATCATTATTACAATCAGTATCTAATACCACAAGTTGCATTAATGTAGTAATTTCATAGGACACTTTGTTCATGTGTATGTGTTAAAATGTATTTTAGTAATCATCTTTTATTTTACAATCTTTTCTCCATAAAATTTCCATAAAAGGCGAAAGATGTTAGAGGATAGGATCTGACAATTTTTTTAAGATATATAATCGGGATTATTAGTACAAGTTAAACTATTAATCTATATATAGAAAACATATCACATGATAAAGTAATAGTGTCTTAGGGATTTGATATCCCTAATACATAAACGCGTTATCCATTGGTTTGATATCCAATAAAACTATTTTTTTAAATATATCACCTGATTATCTGCTGCGTAGTGTCGGCTTAGAATAGCACTTCCCCATTTCTTCCGGTGGGTGTACGTAAGAGGCGACTAACGGTATTGGGGCTGTCAAAGGATTTTTGGGCGATGCGGTTGGAGACCCATCACCAACAACCTTTATTTTACTATCTTTTCCCCACTCAAATTTCCAAAATTGGCTGATGAATTTCTAATTCTTTAGCTCTGGCTACCCTTCTAGTATATGTATGTATGATTATCCGAAAATTCCGTCGCCGGTCTTGGCTACTATCAGTATCGGTAGAAGTCGTTAGTCTGCCAACCCGCACTTGGCCAGCCAGGTGGATTAGGGCAAAATTACTCTATGTAGGGTAGGTTTGAACTCCTGGTGCACACATATGGGCTGTGAGGATGAGGATATGTAAATCGACGCATTTCGAAAATAAATAGAAGAAAATGCATTTCAGGTCATCATTGCGTATTAATTGTACTAATTGGTGGAGTGTATATCATTTACCTGTGCTTTAAGGTAAACAATACTGATGTTGGCCAATATATTTATACTATACTGTATACGATCATACATACATATACTTGTTGCTATAAATCCTTAAATGGGGTAGCCAGAGCTTTGGAATAAGAAATTCTTCAGCCACTTTTGGAAGTTGAGTGGGGAAAAGATGGTAATAAATATTGTTGTAACAACAAGTTCAAAACTCATCACATCAAATCGCCCAAAAATCACTTAAAAAGCCCCAATACCCTTAGTCGCCTCTTACAATCACCCACTGGTAGAAATGAGGTAGTGCCATTCTAAGCCAACACTACACATCCATAACAAACATAATGGCTAAATATGTTAACTTTAACTAGCTAGAACAATATTTTTTTCTTCCTATGTTTGTTTAAAAAAAGACATATTCATACAGCTGAAACGTGAGTCCTATATGTATGTTACTTCCAAATGACCTATTTAGACTTTTTTTCCTGCAGTCAATTTCATAAAATTATTTTATATTTAATTTCGATTAAACTCATCATTTAAATAATCTTTTTAAATTAAAAATCGTAAAATAAAGGTAGAAGCGCCAAGATTATCCCAGTTCAGAAACTTATATAAAAATCTAATCGTCTCAAATATCATTACTAACTTCTTCCTTCACTATGAAATTTCATATTGTAAATTAATCTTTTAAGTTCAAAACTCTAAGGAGTTATGAACTAGTTTAGTTTACTGGAAATAAAGATAAGCCCACGATTTCCACTGAATCTGCGATTTTCTATCGCATTGGTTTCTTTGCGATTCACAAGTCTGTAAGTACAAGTTATACCGATCTGAAAGTAGCCGCAAATGTTTAACCCTCAATAGCCTTCACTGAAAACGTCGATGATATTTCTACTTCATTTCATATTTTTCCGATTTCATAAACTTAAGATATCAGTTATATGAAATCCGAGTATTTGAGAAGTTGCTATCAAATTTCCTTATATTTTTAATGGGGTATTTAAATATACAACCTTATTTCTTCTCATCACCTTTACATATAGAATATAAATGTCATTGTTTTAAACGTTGTGTTTCCACTTCCATCCACCTGATAATTTTGTTATGATTGAGAATCATGAAATTTTCTGACTGATTCATATTGATTTTGGTATGATAATGTGTTTATAGTCATTATTAATTTTGTACCCTTAAAACAGCTCTCATTTAGTAAAATTATGTAAGAAACATCAACAATTATGCTATGGGCCGCTATGTTCACGTATTGTGAATCACATGAAAACCTAAGGCCACAAGAATTAAATATTATATTTTATAAGCACTACGTTCAAAAGCAGAAAATACGATTGATGGTTTATGAACTAGCAGATCTCTCTTAGATATAAATATTCGTCTGTAAAAAGTTATTTTGTAGTAACTCTAAGCATATTTAATAACAACCTTAGCTAAGCATAAACATCACTGCTTCTCATGCAGGAGACGTTAGTTCCAATCTTGAGTGAATTCATCAAGGTTGTTAACAGTAAGGGAAAACTCAACTCAACTCAAACGGCACGCCGTATTTCCCCGAAGGTGTTGGCCGAGGTACTAATACTGGACATCACCTGACATTGTCATTTGGTGTTTAGAGTTCCCACGTTTTGCTTGGACAGTGAACTTACTTACGTGATAGGGATACGTAGGAATACACAGTCACATGAAAAAGTACAAAATAGCCATGTGGGTTTCCTCACGATATTTTCCGCCACCGTTAACAACCATGATAAGGGGAAACGTCGCAAGAAACCCTACCACATGTGTAATGAGTACTTAGTTATGTGATAGTGTATTCGTACATAAGGGCGATAGGCCTGTCTCCTTCATCCGATAAAAATGTGCGTGCTCGTAACATCACGTAATATTCAGAAGTATTAGTACCTCTGCTATACTTCAGGGAGTTACGGTGTGAGCGTTGAGTTTATATCTTGGAGTTGGTATCCTCTGCCACAAGTCATAATTAACCCTAGACACCTAACGCTCACTCGCCTTATATAAACCCTAACCATACGTCGTTACGACGAGCATTTTTTAAAGTGCTTGATTTTAGTAATTTAATGTCATTTATTGTAATATTTGTTATTGATTATATGAACCAACTACTATTGTTAAAAAAAATAAAACAATCAACTGTATTTTGCTGTAATTATATTGATTTGATTCGACTTTAATTGAGGCACTATTGTCATTAAAAATCGTTCAGACATAATAATAAAACTATAAATATTAAAACTAAAAAACCAACATTAAAAATCATTTTTTCTTTGGGCAATATGAAAAATAATTATATTATTATTTAGAAAAAAATAAAAACAAAATGTTTTTGATGCACATCTCTTGCAGAAATCAACCTTTTGTTTACCGAAAATTAAAACTGTAATCTGTGTCATTCTGTGCATAATGACTTCACCATGCGGCATTTTTTATAAATATATTGCCACAGTATCTTCTAAGATTTTCACGATTAACATAACATTCACATTATAATTGAAACAACTAATGATTTTCTGATATTTTAATCGCTTGTTATAACATTATTTTTAAAGCCCGACTTAAACAATAATGTAAAAAATAATGCTTTAAAAATAATGTAATAACACGTTTCAATATTACCACAGACTTTTCCTTTTATATTATTTGGTGTTTCTGCCAATTCCAAATCACTTCCAGGTGCTAACTGACCTTGATCGTGAGTTTCATTCTTGAAGTGATATCTATTATGTGCGACTGAATAGTAAGAATTTTCAGTATGATTTTCAGCCACAGTTCAACAAGCTGTGAAAGAAGATTCTTTACCTGTCATGCTAAGTTAATTTTTTTTCGCCCTGTACAGAGGTGTTATGACATACTAATGTACTTTTTGATAGATGCTATATTCATCATCCCATAATAAATTTACATTCGCCATTGCTTTGTTTCTCTGTTGCATAACATAACTGAGCACGTTTGCTTAAATGGGTCTCTATCACCATTAGTACCAATGTAAAATTCAATGATGCATGGCTTCTTTTGTGGTCCAAAATAATAGCATGTAAACTATCTAAGATTGCTTAGGTTTGTACGACAGAAATGTAAGGATTTTTCTGATTGATTGTTACTTTGAATATCATCTTCTTCAAAATTTCCTTCATTTTCGCTATTAAACAAGTCTTTTTTATGGATTGTTTTCTTCCTCTTCTAATAAAAAACACGTTAAACACACATCAAACAGAACTTTTCTTGCATCTAGGAAAAACTGCAAAAATGTATAAACTTAAGTTGTGAAAAATTTATACACAAAGCCTACCATTCGAAGGAAACGACGAACATTATTGGAATATCTCGTAAAATAGTGTACAAACCTACTAAATATGGTTGCCTACCAGAAGAGGTCGACGAACACTGAGTTAGACATGAACATTGTCACTATAGCCATAAGAGCAGAAAAGAGACAACGTTTTTTTTTTGTCGTGTACTCGTCGCATCGACGAAGGTTAGGTGTCTAGGGTTAAAAACCATATGTTTTGTTGCGTCATGACAAAACCCACATAGCTGAATTTATACTCATATCATCATTAAAAAAACGATTATTGAAATTTCAGAAAAGAGGGCTTTTCATAGTTCGTCCGGTTGTTGGAATATAAAAGACCTGAATAAAGTCTCTGATTAATTTATAATTATCAATAGTTTTGAAAAGGTTACGATGTTAAAATGCGTTCTCAGCTCATATGAATTTTTATAATGAAATTCGAACCGTTTGGACAGATGGTAGTCTGGCTTTTAATTCTCAGACAATGTCAATTGTTCTAAGTTATCATAGCAGTAGATATAAAATAATGTAAGATGAAATCGGACTCCTAGTTGAGATAGTATAGCTTCGGTGGCCGCAATTTATTGGTTCGCTTGAGAACTGAGCGTTTTATGATATATGGTGACGCTCCTTTTACGATTTATTGCAGGCGGTTTGAAAAATTGCAGAGTCCCATTTGTGTTTTATAGGCGGATTCTAGCAAGCTTGCGTAACACAATGATTTGAATAAAGTATTAAAATTAGTTTATTCAAATTAAGAGCGGTGAAATCTGTTAGTTATGGCTTCAAACGTACAGATACCTTGCTTTGATATGAAATATAACTATGTCAGCTTATCCTCTATTACAGACAGATGCAAGTAGGAATTTAGAGTTTTGAAATCAATATTGTCTCAGTTATTTAGAAATTAATAGACTCACGCCTGTGTATCTTAAAAAGGGGTAAACAAAGCTTTGGAATTTCTTCTGAAACTCTTCGGAGCTCAAAGAGCTGAAGAGATTGGAAAATAAAATGGTTAATACAGGCTCTTCAGCTGCATCAACCAACAATTACTTAACACCATTACCACAGAACATTATGTACCACGCAAAAGAAATAGATTTGTACTATTTTATGCAGACACTACACAGCAACGGTTTAACATACAAAAAAAAATGTTAAGTCACTTATTCAAAAACCACAAGAAAAAAAAGCTATCATATTCACAATCTATAGAACTCTATACGTTACTATCAGGTAAAATCATAGGATGGTTGTGGCATAGTACACCACGCTATCCCTGTTCAGGAAGCTAATTGTCTAAACCTAAAGTGTCAGACCACGAATACACATAACCAAACAGCAATCTTCATCAAAGTGTCAGACCACGAATACACATATCCAAACAGCAATCTTCATCTTTAAATAAAACTATAATCGTATACAACTAACGGTATGGGGCTTTTTTTGGGGGGTTTTTGGTCGATGCAGTTGGACACCCATCACCAAAGATACTTTATTTCTACCATCTTGTCCTTTATCAAATTCCAAATGTGGTTGAGGGAGGAGTTTTTAGCTCTGAAGCTCTGGTTACCCCTTTTTGGGGCCAATAGCCAAGAGTATATACATGTATGTACAACTTGTGATAACACAAATCAGATTGACCTTACTTCGTTCGTTACCAAGACTGAAAAAAGGGCTTATTCGAGGCTTTCCTTATAAGGATAACTTATCTGTATCATAAATAAAAGTCATTTTATAGCTTAATAGCAATGTAAAGCTGAAATTATCGATATTTCAACCATACAGAAGACTGAGCCTATTTAATTTATTGAGTTCCCGAGCAATGCTTGTAAAATATTATTCGGTGATGGTTTCCCGCAGTAGACGGTTACGTGTCTGCTAATAAATTTAAAATTACCCTTTGTGTTTTCTCTTGGGGCGTTTCGGCTCTGTTTATACAAATGATTGAATAATGATTTATTTTTAAACCAACTAAATTATTTATATGGTTCTATATTATACGGCGAAAAGATAGGTAGTAGATGTTACATCTAATCCTCAAATAATTAATTTAAAATAATTAATTTTTAAGTGATTTTTGGGTGTTGCGGTTGGAGATACCAAAAACATTTTTTTTACTTTCTTTTCCCCAGTTAACTTCCAAAAGTGGCTAAAATATTTTCTGATTCCGAAGCTCTGGCTACCCCTTTTAGGGGTTTATAGCCGTGAGTATATGTAATAATACCGAGATGAATAAGTACACTATGAATTCCAAAGCTGAACATGTAATATGCTGGAAACAAGATTAAACATAAGAGTAATTAAGCATAACGCCACATTAACGTATGTAATTAATTGCGATTACGATGTGCTTCCATTATGGGGACCGATAACTTGTATTAAATCTTGATTATTTATCTTAATGTATCTAATGCAATAACATTATATTATTTTTGTGCTAATAAGGTAGTGCGGAATGGTGGAATAGTTTCATGTTATGTTCCTACTGTAAGAGTTGTTTTTGTTTTTTGCTCTTTCTATTGTTTTCACTTAGTTTTGTTCTTTTTCGTTAAAATTCTTTATGAGTTTTCTTTTTAAATATATTTTGTAAATTGTGTTTTTGTTATTTAAATTTATTGATTGGAGTCGCCAACAAATAAACCGTTACCGAAAATAAATGTTTTACAGAAAGCAGCTCGGCAGATATATATATATATATATATATATATATATATATATATATATATACTACACTCATTTCAATATGACAGCGAACTAAATAGAGCGGAAATCAAACTTAGTTCATTCCGCTATAAACTAACTGTCAAAATAAGTTGTCCTTATATCTTGATATTGACATTCCTCGTTTCTTCTCTATTTAACTAAGTTCTCTATAGATGAAGTTCTCAATCATATATTTACAAATGCTTCACCTAACAATGACTCAAAATGCCCCAAAATCTCAATTTATCTATTACGACTACCATGGTAAGATATGGTTTGGTCTAACAAGATACTACACAGCTTGCAGCCCAGCTAGAACGAGCGACGTTTTAACTAGATACCGCGTGGTATAAAACAGTCATCTTTTCTGGTATATATCGTTTATTTTTACCTCATTCTAACCGACTGTGTTACGATAGATTAACGCTCATGCTAGGCGTCCAGAAATCAATGAGAAAGTGCTATTCTAGTATGGTACCGCGCGGCTTACTTAACATAAAACACAGCAGGCAAATTTTCTCCCAACTATTTCACTACAAAAACATATCTGTAAACAATATACATCTTGTTACGATATGGAAACAAATCCCGTTCATCAACTTTATAACACGTATTATCAAAGTTCCCGAGAATCAGCCCCCCGGGTGCCAAATGTCTTGAGCGCTACCTACTTGTATAATGCGAGTTGTCATTTAACGTCGACATCAAACTTGTCGTTCTGCTCAACTGATTCGATTTCCCTTCGGTAAGGATGGAAGGAGTTTCTCTCGCAAGTCAATTTCCCTCGAATTTCCCGCGCCACGCTGATACATAGATACTTGCATGCATCTCGCTTTAACTTGTTGTTGTCCAATTATTTGTCTCTGTTTAGTAATTTGTTTGAAATGAGCGTTCGTTGAGCCTTTTTGTTCTTTTATTAGGCTGGTTTTGAACTTTCTTTTGAAATAAGTGCCCGTTGAAAAATATTTTATTGTGATTGCTACGTTTTTATTACAATGAGTAAAAAAGAAATTTCATAATTATTTAATGATCGTTAGGATATTTTGGAAATCAAATTTAGGTTTGATGTGATGTGATGTAATAGAACAAAATCATACATACACGTAATTACGGCAGTAAATCCCAAGAAGGGGTAGCAAGAGTTTCAAAATTAGATGGACTCACAGAAAATTCTGGGTAGGTAAACGATTGAAAGAATATACATTGTTGGTGTTAGATATCTAGTTACATAAAGCAACACTTACTTTAAAAGTGTTTATGCCCTAAGTCACCTTAGACGATACAAGCTAAAAAAAATATTATTATTTTTCTAAACCGTAACTTTTTAGCAAATAAATGAAAATATTGCAGAAGCGATATTTACAGAACAAAAAATCTTTAGCCACTTTTGGAAGTTAAGTGGAAAAAATAATGATGTTAAAAATTATGAAGTAAAATACAGAAAAAACATGTTTACTTGGAAACAAATTGTTCAGTATAATAAAAATATTTGAGTTATAATTTTGAGCTCTGTACTATTGCAAAGAAGTAACATTAATAAAATATACTGAAAGAATATTTATCTGAAGACAAATACTTCTAAATGACTTAAGCAGAGAAAATAATTTCTTAGAAATCTTTTTGATTTAATTCGCAACCGTTCCTTGCAAACCGTATTTTGATAACAAATTACAAGAAACAAGATTTCGATGTCTCTAAGTCAGTATTGATTTACTTTAGGAAGCGTTATTTTTTTGTAAGAACTAAACATGAATATGGTTATAACATACTATGAATGAATAAAAAGTTTCTTGTTGAAACCACCGTATAATTTTTGAATATACATAAACTTAGAAGACTCAAGTGTTCACGTCGTATATCTCCGGAAGAGTTGGCAGAGGTACTAATACTTCTGAACGTCACGTGAAATCGTCATCTGATGTTCAGAGTACCCAAGTTTTGCTTGGTTTTATCAGAAAATTTGTAGATTCATTGTTACTATCCAAATTAAATATATACTCTAAATCTATATTATTGTTTGAACATACATACATATACTCACGGCTATAATTCCCTAGAAGGGGTAGCCAGAGCTAAGGAATTAGAAATTCCTCAGCCACTTTTGGAAAGTTGAGTGGGGAAAAGATGGTATAATAAAGGTTGTTGGTGATGGGTCTCCAACCGCATCGCCCAATGTTCCCTTAAAAGCCCCAATACCGTTAGTTGTTTGAAGGTTGTGCTAATTTGTCTATAAAAGTACCAATCCATTCGTCATTCTTAGATATATTTCTATTTGTATTTATTCTTTTAAATCTCCTTATATAGTTCCAAACTCTAGAAATTGGGGTATATCTATCTATTAAAAGACGAACATAACTTTTTCCAACTAGAGCTTTTAGCTTCTTTAATAATATATTTTTTCCTAGCATCTAATCTTTTGTATTCAATATATTTTTAATGTACGAACGTGATAGGGGGCAGGCCAAACATAAACACATTTATCAAATTATCGATAAGGTTTCACGTTATTTACTAAGATACCTGCATATATACTTACATACACTCACGTCCATAAATTCCAAAAATGGGTAGGCAGAGTTTCGGAGATAAATACTCCTCAGCTCTAATAGGACATTTACTGAGATAAGTTTTTTCATATATTCTGCTGAATAAACTAAACTGGCTACACCCACCGATGGCTACTCAAACCGATGTGTCTATTTGAATATCGTTTTGATACTGAAATCATGAAATTTATTTGGTAAAAATTACTACTAATTACAGTAAAGACAATGATTCTCTATAATTAGAATGTTTTTGTTCATGAAAACCTCATGTGGGGATTATTTCTAAGAAATAAAGGATAAATAAAGGAAAGAAAAATTTCGACACCAACGGGGATGAAACCCACGACCTCCGGGTATACGCCCCCGTCGCCCTGCCAATTGAGCTATAGTGTAATGGCTTATAGTGCAAAATTGTTCTTTCTTTTGTTTCTTTTACACTTTTTAAGTAGTGTTTGCGTTCCCTACCTCCGATCTTTTACAAATTCAGAAAGCCACACTGGTGTTGATATTTTTCTTTCCTTTATTTTTATCCTTTATTTATTAGAAATGAGTCTCTATATTCATTATTAACATAGTAACGTGTGGTTTATTTACACAATAGTAAAAATTGGCTTAGTAGAACGCTAAAACGACAATGCTTAGTCAGACGCCATTCTGTTGTTTTCGCGCATTTTGTGAAATCATCACTGTTTTTTATTGTAAACTGTACATTTTTTACCTTTTCTTATTTTGTAAAAATATTTACGTGTTCGTGTGCGACTAGCAACGAATAAACGTTTCTTCTTCTTCTTCTTCTTCTTCTAAAACTAAGCAGAACGCCAATGTAATATTATGTATTATGTATTATTATGTATATTACGATGTATAAGACATAGAAATAAGCTACAAACAAAATTACGACTAGATCCACATAATGAGATCTCAAGAATAAGCTACAGAAGGTATCGCAACTTCTGCAATAATTTAATAAAGAAACTTAAAAGACAGTATCAACGAGAACAATTGGCTAATTCTACAAAAAACTCAAAAACACTATGGAATAGCATTAAGTCCATAGCAAACCTTAACAAAACTAAAACAGATAATACTAAACTACTAAATTTAAGACCATCTCCTGCTGAAGCAGTCAATCATGTAAACAGCTACTTTGTGAACATTGGAAAAGACCTAGCTGAAAATATTATTACTAAAACTAACACAACTACTTGCACATCTTCCACCGATAGACCAGCTGCCCAAATAAATTCTTTTGCTCTCCTAGAGACTGATAACGAGGAAGTTCTTGCTGTAATAATGGGCCTAAAAATTGACAGCGCCCCAGGATGGGACAGTATACCCACACATTTTCTAAAATTGGCTAAATTGGAAATAGTACCAGTCATTACTCACTTAACTAACCTATGCTTTAGTCGCGGCATATTTCCTCAATTACTTAAACACTCAATAATAACACCAGTTCATAAGAGTGGGGACATTAATGATGTCAATAACTACAGACCAATATCTGTTCTATCCTCAATTTCTAAAGTGTTAGAAAAGTTAATAAATAAAAGGCTAATCTCTCACCTAGATCAATATAACATATTATCTGACTCACAGTTTGGCTTTCGGACGGGTAAACCCACGGAAGACGCCGTAACAGCTATTACCTCACATATCGTTGACCAGGTTGACAATAACAATAAATGTCTTGCAGTGTTTTTAGACCTTAAAAGGGCTTTTGATACTGTTAGCATTCCCATACTTGTGCAAAAACTTGAAAATTGTGGGATTAGAGATACTTCTTTGGCTCTCTTTCGAGATTATCTTAGTAATAGGAAGCAAAAAGTAAGGATCGGGCTGCACACTAGCGAAGACTCCGAAATTGTTTATGGCGTGCCTCAGGGGAGCGTTCTGGGGCCTACCTTATTCTTAATCTACATAAATGATCTATGCAATCTAAAAATTGAGCACGCTAAAATTGTATGTTACGCCGATGACACTGCTATAGTATTTTCTGATAAGGCCTGGGCTGGAACTCGTATGCAGGCTGAGATAGGCTTACATAGGATTTCACAGTGGCTTAGGTCTAATCTGCTGACTTTGAATACTCTAAAGACAAGTTACATGTGCTTTACTAAGACAAATAAGACTCAACCGACAGATGATTTTACTATCAGGATTCATAATGATTGTGCCAACTATGGTTCTGACTCAAATTGTGACTGCACAATAATAAACAAAGTAAGTACAATTAAATACTTAGGGGTCACAATTGACCAAAGACTGGGGTTGTTTGCACAAATTGAACTACTTAGCGCTAGAATGAGAAAACTTATCTGGGTCTTCAAAACCCTACGAAATGTTGCTCCACCTTTGTTGCTCAATCAAATATATGTTGCCCTGGGTCAATCAGTTCTATGTTATTGTATCACCATCTGGGGGGGATCTGCCAAAACTAAATTAATCGAAGTAGAGAGGTCACAACGAGCACTGTTAAAAGTCATGTATTTCAAGCCATTTAGATTTCCGACTGTAGACCTATACTCACTATGTCAAATGTTAATAGTAAGAAAGCTATACATATTAAAAGCTACTCTAAGAGTACAAAAAAGTCTACGTTTTGATCCTAAAATACGCGAAAAAAGGAGAACTCACAATGCAATTATAATTAAAGCCAGGAAGTCTAAGTTTGCTATGAAACAATTCGAAACACAATCAGCCCGTTTATATAATACACTAAATAAAACTCTAGACATCTACCCCAAACCACAATATGAAGTTAAAAAACTTTTAACTAATTGGCTAAAGACATTAAAATATGACGAGATAGAATTGCTTATAAGTACAAACACTTAGGCTTAGGTACCTAATTGTATCAAGTGTTTGTACTAAGTACTTATTATATTGGTATAAAATTCCCGAACCCATACAGTTAGGTGGTATAGCAATGCTGGACTTACATCAACACACACACACACACACACACACACACACACACACACACACACACACACCAAACAAACACACACCACACAAACACACACCACACACAGAATCACTTTGCATCTTTGTATATTACGAGTGTTTTTTCTTTGGTTTTCATTCTCAAATTAGTTTCGTTAAAAAAAAAAAACCTATCTTTCATCTTTTATTTTGTTTTACTTAAAGTTATTTTTAATTTATATTTCGATTTATGTTTTTAAAATTAGCGCCTTGAAGTTGTTAATTAGTCACGGACGTGAGGGAGCGGGGTCTTCTGATACAGGTACTATTACTTAATAGAAGGCCCCAGCAGAAACTTATACTGTAATATCTGGTTTTTGAAATAAACATATTTTATTTTATTTATTTTTATTTTATTTAAATGTATTGTAATGTATTGTATAATAAATAGAGATTAGAAGTAAAAGAGCAATTGCAAGATAAATAACAAATGTTTGTTCAGGAATACCTTAAAAATCCATAGCCCTTGGTGTCCCCGTACGGCAATAACTTTCTTGTGTAAAAACTATTTTCTATCTATGGATATCAAATTTCTCAATAGCTATGGTTTAACTCAGCAATCTATAATAGAAGATGGTAAAACATGAAAATATTCAGGTTCATACACTTAGGATTAATTTCCTTGTTACAATGACGAATGAAGTTCGCTCATTAGCCTTGGACACTGCGTCAAGGGATTTCTTAGTATATTCATTTATTCCTGTATAAAACTGAACAATCGTGGCGAATTTAAATTCAAATACGAAAAATGAAATAATTATAAATCAATTAGCAATCAATTCAGTCAATTTAGATGAAAACGAATTACATGCTTTTTAAATATTTCTTTGGATACATTTATGTCACCAAAAAAAACCTTAAACTGAAAGTCAAAGTAGCTCAATATGAAATGGCAGCTTCGCACACAAACATAAGTGCTTATAACACACATTGCAGCGTTTTACACCACAAATAATTACGATTTACGATTTTACTCAATACTAGTCTGTAATTGTGAGATAAAATTTTAAGCGTACATACATACATACATATACTTATAGCTATAAATTCCTAAAAGGGGTAGCCAGAGCTTCAGAATCAAAAACCTCTTTAGCCACATTTGGAGGTTAAGCTAGGAAAAGATTGTAATATAAATGTTTTTTGTGATGGGTCTCCAACTGCATCGTCCAAATATCACTTAAAACCCCCTATACCATTAGTCGCCCTTAACGATCACCTATGGATGGGAAGAAATGGGGTAGTGCTATTCTAAGCCCTACACAGCAAATAAAACAATACCTACCTATAATTTTTTTAGAGTCTAGTTACATTAACAAGAGGATTTCAAAATTGTTCTATACATGTATACAATTTTTATTCGCAGAGCCGTTATGTATTTAGGACCATAGTCTAAATGTTATTGCTTCGATCCAATATATATGGGATGTATCGCACAAGCTCCAATATCATTTATGTACATGGATATGAGCTTGATTAAGTGAGTCTTGATGACGAGTGCGAGTAATGAGTTATATGTAGGGCGCTTTATTATGTACAGTGTAGAATAAATTATAAATATATATACTTACTAGCTGACCCGACATACTTCGTACAGTCAAATTTGCTTATAACAAAATTTTAGGTGTTTTTTCCGGTTCGAAAAGTATCCTATTACTTAATTTGGGTCATTGTCCTGCAATCTGCCAAAGTTCATTCATATATATTATGTATATGAGGAACCTTTTCGCCTCAAACACACAAACATCCGAACATTTAAACAAGATCTAGCAATTCTTCAACCACTTTTGGAAGTTGAGCGGGCGAAAACAGGAAAATATAAAATGAATATAAATATGCTGTGTAGTGTCGGCTTGGAATAGCACTACCCCATTTCTACCCGTGGGTGATCGTAAGAGGCGACTAAGGGTATAGAATTATTAATAATTATTATTACCATCTTTTCCCCACTTAACTTCCAAAAGTGGCTGAGGAATATTTTATTTCCAGCATATGTATGTATAAAGAAACTTAAAATTTACGTAAAGAATAATAATCAAAATAAGTAATTCTTCGTCCACTTTTGGAAATCCAGTGGGAAAAAGATTGTATAATAAAGGTTATTGATGGCGACGTGATAGCTCAGTGGGTAGAACACCGGCTAACGTGCAAACGACTAGTGTTCAAATCCCGGGTCGAGCCTACACCAATTTGTCTTTTCTAAAGACATATGTGTGGTTAATTTATCATGGTTGTTAACGATGAGGGAAAACATCGTGAGGAAACCCACATGACTGAGTTGTACTTAGTCATGTGACAGTGTATTCGTACAAAACGGCGATAGGCCTGCCCCCTGTCACGTGAGTTCACTGTCCATGCAAAACGTGGGTACTCTGAACAACAGGTGACAAAGTCACGTGATGTTCAGAAGTATTAGTACCTCTGCCAACCCCTTCGGGGATATTCGGCGTTATGTTATTGATGGGTCTCTAACCTCAAGTCCAAAATCACTTAAACACAACTGTTGGGGGTTAGGATTGAGATTAGGGGATGTAAAATGATAAGATAGAGATAAGTTCAACTAAGATATATTACAAGGTAGGAAAAGGTGCAAATGAGGTGAAATTATGTGAAATTATGTGAGTGATTAACCCTAGAAGCCTTATCTACGCCTCCGAGGCGTACACGCATTCGGAAATTGTCTATCTCTTTTTAATGGGCGAAGTTACAGGTTCGTGCACTTTTGCCAACTCAGTGGCCGCCGGGAGCTTGCGAATGGTGCCCGTATTGCTAAGGTAAGTTCCACCATTTTTGATATAGACTTGTAGTACGCCTGTGAGACGTATGTTTAGGCTTTGCGTAATTTTTAACAAAGAGTGGGACATATTGATATTGGGTTTTTTTTTTGTTGTTTCATGTGTTAATTGGCTCTCTGCTGTTATATACGGCCACAACATGATACAAAACAACAAGAAACCTCTAAACAGAAGAGAATTTATGAAGCAGCTCAGTACAGATTTGGTGAAGACTTGGATGGAGAAGAGACTTGAAGCGCCGACTTTGAAGAGATCTCTACGCGAAAATATAAATCCAATTCTCGTCAAATCAACTGATTCTAGTCAAGAAGTTCTGGCAGAAGAACCAGAGCCTAAAAAACGAAGATATTGCTCCTTTTGTTCTTACAAAAAGAAGAGAATGTCAAAATTATGTAATATGTTGCGAACACAAAGTTGATGAATGTGTAGACTGTTCAAAAGTTTAAGCGAGTAACTAAAAGTCTGATTAAATTTAATAATAAATCTTAGAACAATTCAATAATAGTAAAAAAATACATTAAAAAAAAAATAGTAATAAATGTTATCGTTGATTGAAATATGTTACGTTTTTGTTCGAATTTAAGGAGATTATTTTATTTTGTTAAAAAAAATAACTGAGATTAAAGATTTGATTGATTTATTTGTGTTTTATTATCTATTGAAATCCAAACTTGACAATAAAATAAAAATGTACTGATCAATAATAATATTTTACCCTAAAATTGTTATTTACGTATGTACGCCTCTGAGGCGTATATTAAGGCTTTATGTATTTTTTAGAAAAGTTAGGCTTCTAGGGTTAATGAGTAGCGCGCGGTACGAGGTCAGTAAGCGAACTGTTCTAAAAAGGTTTGAGTAAAAGAGTTACAGCGTAAACTGCTGACGGAACTTAAAGTACGGTGATTGAACCGTACAACAACTCACCCAATATTCGCCTGTTACGAACACCAACAGTAAGCAATGGGGTAGTGCTCGTCTAAGCTCAAGCATGAATAAACCATCACAGAACCACTTAAAATATACTCACGCCATTAGTTTCCATCGGGGTACGTAGAGACTACCGCTCGCCACTGTGTATTAACAGGCGTACATTCATATGCTTTAATAACATTTCTGTAGTAGTCTAAACCATTTGAAATTTTAGATCCTTTGTGTTAAAAATCATAAATAGTTGCACAAACGAAAAGAAATCATAAATCAAAGCTATAAAAATGACGCAAATGTTAGAAGTATAACATACATACATATATTCACGGGTATAAATCCCTTGAAGTGGTAGCCAGAGCTAGGGAATTGGAAATTCCTCAGCCACTTTTGGAAGTTGCGTGGGGAAAAGATGGTAAAATTAAGGTTGTTGGTGATGGTCTTCAACCGCATCGCCCAAGATCCCTTAAAAGCCCCAATACCGTTAGTCGCCTCTTACGTACACCCACCGGAAGAAATAAGGTGCTATTCTAAGCCGACACTACACAGCTAGAAGTATAACATAATATCAATATCAATATAAAATTTCATCGTCCAATAAATTTACCATTAATGCACTAAGAAACATACATAGATAAAGAAAAAGAAACAACGTACATTTAATTAATAGATTGCATTTTCAAATAAATATTTCCTTTTACTTCTTCAGAATATAGTTTTAACATCCAACACTCTTCTTAATACTCCTACTATAATAAAAATTGTTTCAATACAATAATATTGCATAAGATACGTCGAAAAACAGTAATACAGACAGTGTAAGATCCTCATTATATATTTCTATTAACAATAAACCCACGTCATGATACGAACAATACCTTTTCATTTAAATACCGCAATTCTTATAAAATAATAAATTACTGGCAAAAGCTTTTTTGCTTTTGCTAATTAATGAAGATTGAGCTGTCGTCCTAAATAGATCTAAAATTAATGAAACGGTTACAAAGAAACTTGAGGGAACTTTTTACTTTAATCAGCAAATAATTATTAGGGATCCTTTGGTGATATCCTTTTAAATAAAAAAAAAATCGGTTTGTGCCACATCCGTGATGTAATAATAAGGGTTTTTGGCTTGGGACCCAAAGGTCTTGAGTTCAATTTCTGGAGGGATTCAATTTAATTTGTAAAACATTTCGGCTTGGTCAGGATCTTAGGAATTCACCTAAATTTATATTATTTATATAATTTTGTCGAGATTTAAGATAATAGCATGGTTCAGAGAGCCCGTAAAATCGTGAGTCATTCCCTTCTCCTGTCTATCAACGTAGTAGACGTTATATTCTATCAATTAACACAAGTCAAGATTGGACTATGTCTTGTGGGTATGAGCTCCTCGATAGAACGTAATATATACCTAGGCATACATAGTTTAGTTATTGACAGTGAAGGAGAAATTAGTGAAGAAATCCATTAAGCTGAGTCGTCTTGCATTACGTAACAACGTATTCGTACAAATCGGTGATATTGACCTGCCCCCGGTACAAAAACGTACAATCATAGCCACAGTATATTTAGACAGCATTAGTAGGAGTAATCTAAATGCATGGTTACAAAAAACACATGTAATGTACATACAAGCATATACTCATGCCATTAGTTCCCATTGGGATAGGTAGAGACTATCGATCGCCACTTTGTACGATCCTGACAAACCTCTCTAGCTTCCATCAATGTTTCCATACATGCTCTTTTTTTCTTCATACTTCGGACGTTTGCCTTTTTGAGCACACTCGCTATTGTTCGTCCAAATGTTAAAAGTTTTATTAGTGTTACTACCATCTATTGATATACGGAAAAAATATTTGATAAGTTAAGTGATTTATCGCAATGTATTATATTTTATCAAAGCCAGATTCCTAGACAACAGATTCCTTCACTAAACATCGCTTTCATACAACTTATTTATTTATAAATTATAGAACTCATCTGATAAAACATCAAATGCTACTGAAACTTATGTTACCAGGCCTAGCACAAGCGCTATTTTATCGTCACGATATCAGTTAGAATGAAATGACAGTATACGATACTGAGTAAGTGCGAAAAAGATGGCTGTTTTTTACCACGCGATATCTTAAAAGGGCGCTCGTTATAGCTATGCTGAAAGTTTTTAAGTAGAAGAGTGATGTGTGTCAAAACTCAATGGAAGACAAAGCTGGGAGTAATCAATCATATGGATAGATAGATTAACACCTGCTGCTGTAATTGAAGTAGCATATCATTAGTAAAGGAGGCAAATCGTCTGTGAAAATTTCGCATGTAATTTTAACAGGGTTTTAACTAAACGGCAGGGTTTTTATTATAATTTTGGAAGGCTGTGGCTTTTTAACAGTGCTTAAAGAACTTTACAGTTGCAAAGAGTTATCTTAAAATAAGGAGTCCGATACTAAATAGTTTTGAATAAAAAAAAAACACTAGGTTTTTGGTTTTCCATGTGTAGGTGTGGGTGTTACATTAAGAAAACTATAATGTTATTATCAGTTTGAAATCAGAACATTTTTTAGTAGTATATACAGAATACCCCTTTTTTAGTAGTATATACAGAGCTATAGAGTCTCTAACTTTGAATAAATCTTTATGTGGAAGCCAAGTTTCACTTATTGGATCTCATAGTTTGGTTTTATTTTATGATAATTGTAAACATACTCGTAGGCATTATAAATATGTCTATAATATTGTTATTAAACGGTTTTTGTTTTTTTTATTATTATTTTGGCATTACTTTTAGTTCCTCGCCTCTCCCATGGCCGAAAAAGAAAATATAAATTTGAAATGGGAGAGGTGGTACTCCCCGACAAAAGAACAGTCGGTGGGGGTCAGGGAGTCAGGTTCAAGAACCGACGGACGATCCGAGCCGTATCGAGCAGCACCGCTTTCTGCATTTGTGCTGGAACCGACACGCCACAGAAATCCAACCGCCTCAAGTTGGTCGCGAGGCTGGTTGGAATTAACCCGTTCGCGGACAAAACAATTGGGATTATTTCTGTCGAAGTCACACCCCACATGTCGGTGATCTCGTGAGCCAGATCGAGATATTTCCGACGCTTCTCGGTGTCGGCTTTCACGAGACCCTCGTCATGAGGGATAGTGACATCCACTAGAAATACCCTCGACTGCGACCGATCCCATACCACGATATCAGGCTTATTCGCTAGAATAGTCCTGTCCGTGATAACGGATCGGTCCCAATAGATTTTGGCTCGGTCGTTTTCTAGGATTGGCTCCGGCAGATACTTGTAATACGGCAGCCTCTGTTGCAAGAGTCCGTATTTCAGAGCGAGCTCCTGATGTAGGATTTTGGCTGCTTGGTTGTGTCTGTGCAAGTACTCAGTGTTAGCAAGAGCCGAACAACCGGAAATAACATGCCTAAGTGACTCTCCGGGACGGCCACATGCTCGACAGATGTCTGTGGTACCGTCCTTTAGGATGTATTTCCGATAGTTCCGCGTCTTGATAACCTGGTCCTGTATTGCACAGACAAAACCTTCGGTTCTCCCAAAGAGGTCCCCGAAACGCAGCCAATGCAGGGAGGCTTTACGGTCCACGAAAGGTTCGTGAAGTACCTTGTAAAACCTCCCGTGCAGCTCCTTCTCTTTCCATACGGACTCCCGATCAGAGGTGCTAAGTACCTCCGGGGTTCGCCAATCCTGTGAGGCCAACGATAAGGGAGTCAGTCCTTTATCACTAGCGACCACCTCTCCCCGAATACTATCATCCGTCATCGTCAAAAAATAGTTTCTGAGGTTGCATACCTCGCGGTTGTGCATGGTTTTGGCACTCAAGAGGCCTCGACCACCACACTTCCGCGGGATATACAATCTCATAACCGACGACCTCGGATGATGCATTCGATGAGCAACAAACATTTTGGTAATAAGAATTAGCCATAAAAGAGTTGTTCATGAGTGATTTTGGCAAGCCAGAGTTCTATAAAAGTTTTAGAATTAGGAGGTAGAGCACGCTCTAAACCCTTACAAACCCTCAATCAGGCCCACGTCTTATAGCGCTATAAGTAATATTATGGTAACAATGCTCACTATTTTGTAACTGAGAGTAACACAACAGTAATAGAGTGGTGTTAGTGGCAAAAATTTTCTTGTATCTATAATGGTGATATAATAAAAATCTTCCTACCTAAATCAGCTTAAAGTCGGTACTATAGTTATAATAAAAACTATAGGTAGTACAAAGTCTGCACTATGGTAATGATAAAAACGATTGGTAGTATTTAAGTTGCAAAGTCTGCTGGTGTATTTGCTATAGTAATATATTAGTTCTTTTTTAAGCTCCAATGTTTCTTGTATTTGCTTTTTGTATCTTAATTAGTATTGATGAGCAACTCAGGGTTATATCGTGTTTTCTTTTTCAAAAGATTGGCATGCACAAGCACATTTTTTACTTCCACAAGTATTGTTTGTTATGTGATGGCGCTTAAGGAATAATAAGTGAATAATTTTACGGATTACCAATATTTCGGTATTTGGATTTCTTCGATATACGGCTTATATTTATTGCGACGATAACTTTATTGAGAATAATATATATGTTTTTCATCTCAATTTTGCTGGGCATTGAAAATAAGGGATATTTGAAGTTAAAATAATTTGCATTTTATTACACGGAGCAAACATTTAATTTACATTCAAGTAAAAACAAGATACTGGCCCTGTCTTTAACATTCATTGTGTAATGTAGCAAATATATTGCGTTTTAAAATATGAAAATGATACAAAAACTGGGTCTAAAACTAGTTATTTACAAGATTATTTTTAGGTTATGTTTGATTTATCATGGCGTCTTTTCCATATTACTTCAGGTTCATATTATTACTATTAATTAACACCAAGTGATGGATGGTCTGAAGTTAGAACTATTGTAACACTCGTTATACCAGAATATAGTTTTAGCGGTAATAAGAGTACAAGTTGCGGGGTTTGGGGTTACAACGGTTAAAATTGGATGTAAAAGTAGCGGTGTTTTAGGGTTACGCTTTTCAAACGAAAAATCCCTTTCATCGAGAAGGGGAATGTAGTAAGAGTCAAATTGTGAGTGTACCATAGTAAATCCGATCTCCTTTTATACGAAACAAAAGTACATAAATTGTACAATTCAGTACCTTTGCTCGAATAATTGTACCTCCAGATGAACGCTTTCTATATATAATCATGAGGTCTTAAAATTAAGATTATATTAAAACTTACATTAAAATTTACTTTTTGCGATCATAATAAGTTCATTATTTTCTTATGTTTAGGTATTTCAGCATTCTCGCTACTCAACTCACGCACAGCACCCGCGCGCCCCACGCGTTGTTGAGGCTGACCTGACATTTTGGTTTAGTTGGGTTCGAATCGAACCCTCTTGACGTGTGGTTGTGTTCGCGTTCTTAATAAAGCAACGGCGTGCGCTAATGCTTGGAAAAATGAATAACTGCAAAGAATGCACAATAACTTATCCGGCCAAAGAATTCAGAGGTATCCATAAATATTTGTATATTTAAGAGCTTACGAAAGATCTAAAAATAATAATTTAATGTATTCCAAATGTTAATCCACAAATATTGAATTATATATGGAACAAAAGCACTAGAAAGAAACTGTAAGAAATTAACATCGAAAAGTTACATGTCTTGGTCAGATTTTATAGAGCATGACAGAAGAGTAAAACTGTTATATATTTTTTTTATTATACGGTTGCTTGGCCATAACTGGTGCAATATAATATAAAACAGGAAAATATAAAACGGCATGTTTATTAAATGGGGTCTATGTAACAGTTAGCATACAAGATATATGTAACTTACAGGTTAATACATACATACATACATATACTCACGGCTATAAATCCCTAGAAGGGGTAGCCAGAGCTAAGGAACTAGAAGCTAAGAAGGTTAAGAAGAAGAGAAATAAAATATTATAAAAATACTGTCCTTTTATTTATCTTTTTGAAATTAACGATGTTGTCTGGTACTAAACTAATATACTTATCGATAGAGGCATCACTAAAGTTTTATCGATATCGACAAAAAAAGAAAAAGGTAAACATTGTTAATAATTTTTTTAAGGCAGCTTGGCTAATATTTTTCTGTGTCGCCCATACTCTTAAGTCATTTTTAAAATTTTCATTTTTTGTATGTTCGCTTTCCTGCTCTTCATCTGAGCTATCAGAACTACTGATAGGATAATTCGTTATACAGGCATCTTCTGTACAGTTAAATTCTCGATGTACAGAATTTGATGTATCATCACATTCCTGACCTGTGAATTATAAAAAGGTTAGTTTCTAAAATTATTAGATACCAACTTACTAACAAAAAAAATTGTACGGAACCTTGTTGAATTTCCTGCACTTGACCGTCATTTCCGATGGAATCGCTGCAACAGCTCGAACATTTTTCTCTTCCTGGCTGTACTGAATGAATACGTTTGTTGTAGATCTGACTGATACAGCTCACACTGGCATCTTTAATATTTCCAATACAGGAAAAAATATGATGCTCAGTTTCATCAATGGTAACTGTTTGCAATGTGGTGATTTCAGCGCAAGATGACACTTGTTGAGACAATCTAATTATTTTGTTGTATTCGTCTGATATATTTTTTTAACGACTCCACATCTTTTTCTTTTTCTCCACGAACTCATGACGAAAAAGGGCGAAGAACACAAAATTCTGACTATTGTTTCACTGTATTTTGCACGGCATCAGATCAGAAATCATACATTTAGACGTTAGAGATATTAAACATCTATTTAAGTAATAGTTTATATGTTTTATGATTTCAGATGAAAAAAAGAGTTACAATGTTTTAATTACATGTTAATATTGCTTAGAATAACACAAAAGTAATTTTGAACCCCATTGTAACGATTAGAGCTCTCAAAATTACTCCATAATAACAATAAAAAGTTATTGTCTATAGAAAGAGTTATAAGAAACTTATACTGTTGTGTTACTCAAAGTGTTTTTTGTTACTTTAATTTTTAAGACCAGGTGCTATGATGGTTGCAACTATAGACTGCATACTTCCTTAACTAATACTAGGTTTCCTTGCCAAGTTAGGTGGTATGAAACATGTACTTACCACTCTTTAGGAACACTCCAAAATAGTGACTTACTAGAAATCTTCTAGAAACTTTACTTTTACTTAAAGTAGTTTCTGTTACTTCAAGTAATATATCGTCTGCTTACTGGTAAAATGTAGTAAATGCGATTTTTACAAAAAAATAGTTAATAATGCATTTATATGTAATTTTTGACGCTCTTTCTACTGGAAAAACGCAATAAATGATAGGACTGTTAATTACAGGTCATTTCTCAATTACAGGTCAAATATGATAAGTGCATACCCATGCTAAATATAATATTTTTTTCCACAATATTTATTACAAAATGACCTTTAATATGCTACCGCAATTAAGAACGTTAAATTTCCAATAATTTATTAAATAAATTTCTGCAAAATCTTATTTAGATGTTAGTTAAAAAAAATACTTTAACTTTGAAAACCCTATATCTCCGTTTAACAAAATATGTATTTACTACATTTTACCAGTAAGCAGACGATATGATGGTTGCGACTAAATCTTTCATACCACCTTTAGTAATATTACGTTTCCTAGCCAAATTAGGTAGTCTAATTTACACAGCACTCTTCGAGATCACTTGGAAGTAATGAATTATAATATTACTTCAAGTATTATCTGTCACTTAATTCAAGTATTATCAGTCACTTGAATAAATAAAAACAGGTGCTATGATGGCTGCGACTACACCGTTTATACCTCTATTAGTAAAAGAGGTTTCCTAGTCAAGTTAGGTCGTAGAAACATTTACTTAGCTTGAACACTCCAAAATAGTGACTTACTAGAAACTATACTATTACATAAAGTATTTTCGGTTACTTCAAGTAATTATAAAAATCAGGAGTTATGATGGTTGCGACTAAGTCGTTCATACCACCTTAAGTAATATTACGCTTCCTAGCCAAATTTGGTAGTTTAAAACATTTACATAGCACTCTTCTAGAACACTTGGAAATAGTGAGACGTAATAGAAACCGTAATATTACTTCAAGTATTATCTGTCACTTGAATATATAAAGGCAGGTGCTATGATGGTTGCGACTACACCGCTTATACCTCCATGAGTAAAATTATGTTTCATAGCCACGTTAGGTGGTATAAAAGATTTAAAAAGCACTGTTTTAGAACAATTGGATATTGTGAGAAAAATCAGAAACCTTAATACTACCCTAAGTAATTATTGACACTTGAAGTTAGAGGACCTAGTGTTACTGTGGTTCAGCTCTCCGCTTTTATGCCTACTTAAGTCATATAATGTCTTCTTGTTACTGTTACTCATCTTGATGAGTTATTTAGTTATAGTCATGACCACTGAACAAATAAAAGTTTTTCTGGATGCTTTTATAGACCTGTTATACCAATACGAACGATAAGAGAGGTAGAAATTAGCGCCAAAATGTTTGTTGGGAGGTCATCGTAGTGCGGACTCGTCTGTCCAGAGCGTCTAGTTCGGACTGAGTCCATCTGAGCACGCCAAACGTGTACATCAGTACAGGCATGACCCAGGAGTTAATGGCTCGGATTTTATTAACGCCTGACAAGTAGCTATTAAGCACACTTTTCAGGCGTTCATAAAACTCCTCGCAAACACCCTGTTTCACGTCTGCCACCTTCACACCGATGGTTTGTGACATGCCCAGATACCGGTATGTTTCAGCCTCGGAGAGTGCCCTCAAATGATTGGTGCCGACATCGACACCATCAGAGTGCACGACATGCCCCTTCTCCACATGAACGACCGCACACTTATCGACCCCGAGCTCCATCTTGACGGAACCACTGAAATCATTAGTGATCGTCAGTAGCTCCGCCAATCTGTCAGCCGTGGGGGCGTAAAGCTTCAGGTCATCCATGTAGAGGAGATGAGGCAAGCGTGGTCCGCCTCTCCGAAACTGAAAGCCTGTCCCCGAATTCTCCAAGAGTGTACTTAGAGGATTCAGGGCCAAGCAAAACCAAACTGGACTCAGGCAATCGCCCTGGAAAATCCCTCGCCTTATATCAATTTGGTCATCCGCATCCGTCATCCGCTGACCGTCTAAACTGTGTCGAACTGCACTATCAATTTTGTACAGCTCGAGGACCCTCATGAGCCATGTATGAGGTACCGAATCGAACGCCTTCCTGTAGTCTATCCAGCCAGCGGAGAAGTTCCGACGGTTGCGTTTGACCAGTTGGCCTACGACCGCATCGATGAGGAGTAGCTCCTTGCTACCGCGACTACCGCCCCTACATCCGTTCTGAGCTCCAGATATCACATTGTTATCAACAATGTGTTGAGTAATCTTGGAGCTCAGAACGGATGTCAAGGTCTTGTAAATTGTACAAAGACAAGTAATGGGGCGGTATTGTGATGGATCCGCGGTAGCATCGCTCTTTGGAGCTAAATGAGTGACCCCAGTAGTTAAGAAGTTCGGGAGCGTCCCACTCTCGAGGGCGCTTTGGAACTGACGGGCGAGAGTAGCGTGACAGCGCGTGAACCCCTTCAACCAGTAATGGTGCAATCCGTCCGGCCCCGGACTTTTCCAGTTCGGAGCCTTACGGATCGCAGCCACCACATCCTCCTCGGATATGTTAACGGGGTTCATGGGCGCTATGGGCTCGCACGCTCCCTCGACCGCCTCGAACCATCGGCCCTCTTCGTGATCAACAGGCAGCGACCAAAGCCCACGCCAAAAGGCAACTACATCGGCTTTTTCCGGTCGCTGACCTGTCGAAACCACATCGGGACGCTCCAAAGTTCTGTAGAACTTCTTCTGGTCACTCATGAAGAGACGATTCTGTTGGTACGTCTTTACTCTTTCAGAATATCGCCTAATTCGCTTACCCCAAGCAGCGATCTTCTGCTTCAGATCATCGATGCGCTCCACCAGTCTACAGGCAAACTCCGGTGAGTTGTCAAAGACATTCTCACCAGGGAATGCCTCCCTGACGAAGCGCACCACCCTCGGCCTATTGTTGCCTGATCTGAAGCTGGTCAGTTTGCCGATGAGGACCCTGGCCTTATTATTATTATTATTTTATTATTATTATATTTAGCTCACCCCGTTTGTTTCTTTATTCTTGGGTCAAATTTAGTAATTCAAATTTCACCCTCTTCCTATCAACCGATTAATCTGAAATTTTGTATACACTTTGGATTTTGGTGACAATACAATTATATTTATTCATTATCATTATAAATTCAAGATGGCCGCCGCTACAAAATGGCGGATAATTTAGGTTTTATTTATCCCATCAATATGGGTATCAAATGAAAGGGCTCAACAAGCAGAATACAATATACTATAAAAAAAATGAAATCCAAGATGGCGGCCGCTACAAAATGGCGGATAACGTAGGTTTTATCAATCCCATCAATATGGGTATCAAATGAATGTGCTCAACCAGTAGAATACAATGTACAATATAAAATTAAAATCCAAGATGGCGGCCTCTACAAAATGGCGGATAACTTAGGTTTTATTTCAATCCCATCAACATGGGTATCAAATGAAAGGTCTCACCAAGTAGAATACAATTTACTATGCAAAATTAAAATCTCAGATGGTCGCCATACAGTGCACTTTACCAGATCAATATTTTAGATGGGCGCAGCCACTAAATGGCATATAGTAATAAGATTTAAATTTAGAAAAGAAGAATGTTGCCTTTAATACTATCATCTTCTACAATACATAAAATGCAGGGCAGCACTGTGGATTACGCAGTCGTATACTTAGGTGCGAAACTGTTTGAAGAAGGTCAAGCCTACGTGGCTCTTAGTAGAGTCAGATCTTTGCAGGGACTACGTGTAGAGGAGTTGAACTGCAATAAACTAACGGGCAAGACACCTTGCAATAATGAAGCACTATATGAATTAAACAGAATGCGAAATAAAAACTAAAAACTAGAAAATAAAAATAGGTAAAAAAACTTTTTAAGTTAAACGGTTTTATTATTAACATACAGAGAAATGTTTAAGATAAATGTACTAAAAACCTAAAAATAATAATGAAATAGATACAGTCGTGGGAATTACATACATATGTATAGACTAGACAAAAATAAAACCGTGGGGCACGTCAATTGTCTACAAATTATCGACTTAATGTACGATAGAAGAAACGTTTAATTCGTCCTCGGGCAGTTGGCCCGCAGACGGGGAGGAAATTACTTACTATTTTCTTGCTCATGGAAATACCAATAGTCATACACTCCATGTAAATAAAAGAGATGTTTCAACTAGTTTCTCGTTGGAAACTTACACTGCTGGCTGGCGATGAATCGGATTACTGCTTGCAGTTTGTCTTTAATTGACAAAACATATGATAAAAGTACTACTCGCTCAACACTATGAAACCCTAAAACTCGCTTATAATCGAGCTTGCTAGCTTGTTTCCACATTCTGCCCTATTTATCACATGTCAATCGTTGTAGGTTGAACAACTGCCCAATTATAGTGTAACATTACAAAACAAACATTTTAATCAACGATTGAAGACAATTGACGTGCCCCACGGTTTTATTTTAGTCTAGTCTATGCATATGTATGTAATTCCCACGACTGTATCTATTTTATTATTATTTTTAGGTTTTTAGTACATTTATCTTAAACATTTCTCTGTATGTTAATAATAAAACCGTTTAACTTAAAAAGTTTTTTTACCTATTTTTATATATTTTACCGCTTCTGTTTCGTGAGATACCACTGATGTCACTCTGTAATGGTGTTAACTGAATATCAGTGCTGTGAGTCGAGAATCACAGAAAATGCTGAGTCAGTACCGATTCACTGTTTCAGTGACGCAAGAAGTATTGTTATTTTGTATTTCATACTGTTGCTTTGTTGCATTGTACATTCGTTTTTTATTGTCTTTTATTTATTGTGATTATGTATGAATTATTGGATTGAATCAGGCGTTACTTTGCGGAAATCCATAGCAATACTAATATTAATAAATTTCTTCGCTTAATTCCGCTAAATAATACCTGCAGTCTTCATGCAACATGCACTGTGCACCGCCCGCCCGTTTTTGAGATTTATAGAAAGCCTACACAGACTGATACAGTAATCCCCGCATCTTCTTGCCATCCTTGGCAACACAAGCTTGCAGCTTTTCATTGCTATGTACACCGTTTGCTAACAGTTCCATTATCACCTTCTAATTACAATAAAGAATTAAGTACTATTTACCAAATAGCTGTTGCAAACGGTTACACCAAGCAATTAATAGACAGACTAATTACAAGAAAACGGACCAACATGGTGAACAGACTCTTATATGTTATACCACCTGAAAAACTGGACCGCATGAAGTCCAGTCTCACCTATGTTGGTCCGATTTCTGAAAAGATTTCAAAGACGCTTAAAGGGTTTGGTATTAAAGTTGCGTTCAGAACAAACAATAGTTTGAAACATTATTTATGTAATCAAAAAGAGAAATTAGATAAACACAGACAATCTGGTGTTTACAAAATTGTTTGTCCTGAATGCAACAGCGTCTATATTGGGCAAACTGGTAGAAGTTTTCTAACAAGATACGGGGAGCACGTGGCAGCATTCAGAAACGACCATCCAGAAAGGTCTCACTTTGCGAAACATCTATTGGATACTGGACACGTTCTCCCCTATAATCATAATCTGGAGATTTTACATACTTGTAATAAGGGATTAAGATTATGTCTTTTAGAGAAACTTGAAATCTCCAGATATGATAATGATAATTCCGTTGCACTGCTGAATGAACAGCTGGGCTACACCGTTTCCCCACTTTTGACATTTTTTTCCAATAATATAGTCACTCGTCATTGATGTTCTTTGGGTGGGGGAGTGGGGAGCATGGCCTGTAAATATAACCGCAAAATCGTATGACCGGCACTCGGTGGTCAGCTGCCGAACTGTCTACTAACTGCTCGTCAATGACTCGTGTTGAGTCGAAACGCGTCGCATGTTTGTGGTTGCCTGTGGTTTTCGCTTGCGGGTGTGTGTGTGTGGTGCATTGTCTGCTTTTCGATTTCTTGTAAGTGGAAGGGCGGGCGGTGCACAGTGCATGTTGCATTAAGACTGCAGGTATTATTTAGCGGAATTAAGCGAAGAAATTTATTAATATTAGTATGTATGAATTGTTTTTCTTGTGCCTACAATGGCCAATAAACATTTTCTTGTCTTACTCTGCATGTAATTGAATTCAAACCAGCATCCTAATGAAGAAATTTTCTTTTAAACTCACAATTTTATATGATAAAGTTAAAAAGTAGATATATTTCCTTTTTTATTTCCATATTTTAAATCCCGCCATTGTTGTCGGCGAACACACAATACAAACAACGGGCCTTGCTGACCCTTTTGCGTCATATTTCACGGAGGCAGGTGAGCCAAAGTCAACGTTCTAATAAAGTAACACAAAAGTATTCTCAAAACGTATTGCGGTAAATGGTATCCCTTGACAAATGTTTGCTATTAAAACCGTCGGCTTACCATATATCCCTAATTATGAGCTATACATATCTTACGTGATTCTCATTTTATTAACGTCAGACATTAATTTAAGAACCCGTAACCTGTTTATTCCAGCACAAATGATTTTGCCCAAACATCTCGGTTGGGATTACAGTTTCAAAGTTGCGGCGTGTAAAAACATTTACCATGTTTACGAAGAAAGGAAAGTAGGACCGATCCTTTCAATAAGTCAAAACTTTTTTATGCCCGGAGCTGTCGAACTATCTAGGAATTCATAAAACGGAATCCTCCGAATAATAGTTTGCTTATTTTTTTTCCGTAAAGTTGAGATTACCTTTTTTAGCTGCAGGCGAAATTGAACTTTCGCAAATGAAGCCCTATCTTTTGCTCTGGCGCTTTCATTGGTTTTTACTAAATAGAAAAAACTTATTTCAATTAATTGAAACCCGATTTTGTCTTGTCGTGGATGTGGTAAAGTTTATTCAAGTCATTATCAACAAAAAAAGGAATCCATACAGTAATTTATATATTTTCCCTTTTATCTTTATTTCCTATGATTATCGAAGGTGGTTACTCAAGGTACGGCGTTTTATGATAGGTGGGCGATATAATTGAAAATCCATCACCAACAACTCTTTACTGAATCATCTTATCCCCTTTCAAATTCCCGTAAAAGTGAAAAAGTGGTTTGGGTGTTTGGTTGTAGCCGTAAGTATACGAAAAGCAAAGTTAGTTTACCCTAAATCACCATACTTACCCTCTATGGTGGTAAAAGGTTAATAATACATACATACTATTATAATATACATTCATGGCTATTAAATCTTACACACACGGAATCAGAGGAATTGCCTAATTTAATAAGTTAATACAAGATGTTTTTATTTTTTATCATAATAATACAATTAGTTAGATACAATCGATTCTGATAATAGTTTATACACTACTTACCAATACCATTATATGAAAACTGACTGAGCCTTTTTTGTTTATTGTTGCCTGAAATACAGGTAAATTACCTAGCTCAGTAACAGGAAAAGTTTGTATTTTGTACTTTAAATAAGTAACTAGGTTAAGACGAATATTATGTACCTTCGAAAACTGAATAAATTTTTAATTTTAATACTTTAATTAATTAATATTAAATTAATAATACATACTCTCACACCATTATTTCCCATTGGGGTAGGCAGAAACTTTTGATCACCACTTTGTACGCTCCTAGCAAACCTCTCTAACTTCGTTTACATCCATCAATATTTTAACACATGCTTTATTATTCTTCAAACTTTGGTTGCCTGCTTAATAGTAAAAAAAATATAAAAGTAAATTATAATCAAAGGTTAGGTAGACGACAAAAAGTTAATCAGTGTGGCAGCAAATGTTAGGTGTATTAATAATGATAAGTATGAAAGCAGACTGAATGCAGTAGAATTCAGAACAGACAGTTTAAAAAAACATTTGGTTTCACCTAAGTGTATCTGATCGAGTCGAAAACAGTGCGATTCATAAAGGTGCGGTGTGAAAGATGATATTGTAGCAAAGATAGAAAAAGGAATATTAGTTTAGGATGGTTCGGGCACCTAATGAAGATTGATGAAAGTAAATTGGTGGAAGGGATCTATAGAGCAATTGGTACAAGACGACTGCGTAGGACGCATTCAGATGAAATAAAAAATCGTCCTATAAGGCAGGTGTTCAAAGCGTGAGTGTATAAGAGAATATTGATGAATGTTTGTGTCACAGTCTATCGTCTGTGCCTACTCCAGTGGCAATTAATGACAAGAGTATATGTATAAAAAAATTGTAAATTTCCAAATATAAGACAAGATAACATATTAGAAATGAAAAAATATCACATACCTATAAACAGATCCAAGTCACGAAACGATTTTGACTCACAATTAATTTGTAATACATACAACAATACATATGCTTGCTTGGTCGTCGGGAAATCTGAACATATAGATAAATAAAGGTTCTAACTTCTTAAAATTTTATAGAAAACTTTTGTGATAGATCAAATGTTTCTGCCAATACCAATTATTAGGCGTAATAGGATTTGAACAGGAAAATTCTAAAATCCTCATTATATTCCACGATTGATCTTTAATAAATGAACTTATATTTTGTTGTGAATTTCTCAGCAAGAAACTTCCTGAAAATTTTACTTTGTTTAGAAACATCGGGCGACGTTCCGGAATAAATTTTTGAAATTTGTCGTAATTTAACTTGTTTTCATTAAACAATTGACAGCCAAATTACTGAAGATGTAATAAAATTAATGGTTTAATTTCATATTTGGTCAGAATAGCTTAATAAAGTATTATTCATTCAAAACAAATAGTAATTTAATTCATACATAAACATAAATAAAACAAAACCAGTGTTTTTGTTACCGCATCGCCGGCAAAATCATTTATCACGAATATAAAAGTCAAAATTTAACATAAAAGATAAATGTTCCGCGACTGGGTGCTCGCCTGATCCTGAACGTAGCTTAATAAACGTAAATCTAAGGAAATTCACAACAAAGAGAGTTGTTTCGACTGCGGCTTACCGAAGATTTGTAACGGGCTTCGCAAATAAATCCAGTAAATTGTACACTTCGACTCCACCCCGCCACACTCTCTTCGGGCCTTAAATATGTATAATCAGGATTTTCAATAAACAACTTCCATTAACATTTCAACATTGTAAAGAACGGTTGAAATGAAATATTTGCAAACAACACATTCGAATGGATTCTTTCGATCATTCATTCGAATCTATTATATATTATCGAGAGCTGAATAACTTAATTGATTATATATATATATATATATATATATACTTACAGGGACAGCCAGAGCTTTAGAGCTAGAAACTCTTCAGCCACATTTGGAAGTTGATTGGGGAAAAGATGGTAATAATAAATGTTTTTGGTGACGGGTCTCCAACCACATCGCCCAAAAATCACTTTAAAAGCCCCTTTACCCTTAGTCGCCTCTTACGATCACCCACGGGTAGAAATGGTGCAGTGTTATTCTAAGCCGACACTACACGGCTAACCACTCAATCGTAAATAATTAAACAACAATACTTACGTACAAACAGATGTGCAATCTGATAAATTTAATTAAACTAGCACAAGACCGCGTTTCGTACTTGTCATGCGAGCTGCTGGTGACGTCACGCGAGTGACTGACATGACCTTAATTCACACCGTTTTCATTTCAACAACATTTCTTGTTTGTGTACCTTTTTTTTCGTTTCATTTGCAGTGAAATGTTATTTGTATTAGAAATTAAAATATCATTTTTCAAATGTCCATCGTCGTATAAAATAATATTTATTTTGTCGTTCATGCTGCAAATATCCGAGCGGGTGGCAGTGGTACTAATACTTCTTGAAACGTCGTTTTTGTCACCTAATTTCAAGATAGGGTCGTTTCATCGTTTTGTACGAATACTAATTGAAGTAATTATAACTGCTGTTGACAGTTTGGCAGTTTTTGAATTTTTGGGTATGCAAAGTTCGCGATTTTAAATTTTAATAAATGTATATTAGCTGTTATTTTCTATTTTAGAGTGTTAAAATAAGGGGGATTCTGCATGTTGCACATTTGGCCTAGACTTTTACTTTCTCTACAACATAGTATGGTGTAGGCATGTCTTTTTTTGATATTCATAATAATTTGCTTTGATTTACAAAAACTTTTTTATAATATAGATCAATGCGTAGATTTACAGGAATTTATTACTGAAAGTACCAAGCTATAGTTCATTAATTATTTCGGAATAATAAAAACGCGGCAAAATTTATACATGCAACAAATTTCTTTCAACACATGTTTCCTTACATATGTCTTTTCATACTTGTTAAGTTTACTTACTTATACTCACACTTATTGATCCCATTGGGGTTGGCAGAGACTATCGATCGCCACTTTATACGATCCTGACAAATATCTCTTGCTTTGATAAAATAGAGAGGATGGATGACAGTAAATTGGTGAAAGAGATATATAGAGCCAATGTGGAAGATAATGTTAGTAGAGGACGACCTCGGAGGACACATTTGGATCAAATAGAAAATGTGCTCAAAAAGGCAGGTGTCCGCAGTATGAAGAATAAAAGAGCATGTATGAAAAGATTGATGGATGTAAACGAAGCCAGAGAGGTTTGCCAGGATCGTACAAAGTGGCGATCGATAGTTTCTGCTTACCCCAATGGGAACTAACGGCGTGAGAATATGTATGTATGTATGTATGTTGATAAAAAAACAAGAGAGATTTACGCCCGATTTCTGAATTGAGTATTCCAGCTGAGGACAACTTAAGTATCGTTCTGTCGCATTGAAATCTTAACAACTGAATGAGACAGAACTATACTTAAGTTGTTCTCAGCTGGAATACTCAATTCAGAAATCGGGCGTAAGTTTATTTAATTTAGTTTATTTTGCTTTAATTACTTTCAACAACAATTGTAGAAACAAGGCTTAAACTAAGTAAACGCAGAGGCGATCTCATTCTAATGAAGCAATTTACTAACATCTGGCTGGGTTTATCTACATATGCATGTGGGTTAAACTTACTGAGCGACATTTCTTACATTTTAATAGGAAACGTAACCATAAGTGAACTCGATTAATTGGACTCTGCGTTTTATATTACCTACTTACGTGTACTTAATATCTTTAGTACGATAGGTAGAGGTATTTAGACTCGGTTCACAAAACTAAACACAATTTAAAACTTATGATAACTTAACTAGGAAAGTTAGTATTTGTTTTAAGCATTCCTAGTTATAAAAATTATACCTGTATGAATATATTATACCTGTATATGTACCTGTATTTATATGATAAATTAGGATGAAATACAAAATTTATGAAATATGTAAAAACAAGGCAAAAACATTGTTCATTAAAATAATGATAAAAACACTGACGCAGAGATTTTTCTGCGAAACCGTTCCCAGGAGGCCAGATTTATTGGTTTGAAAAAAGAGCCTGCACTAAACCATATGCTGAATATATTGGCTAAATAATGGGATTATACTTTTTCAGGGAAAATATCTATTGTGTATATTATTCCTTTATCCGAAACTACCAACCCTGACATAAAAATTGGTGGAAAAGCTAAAATGAACTACATTCAAATTTTTCAAAAGCTGTACATTTTTGTGCATATTTTTATAAGAAACTGAATGTAAATCCAATGAAAAGCACCTATGAAATCTAAGGTGGCATTTACCGAATATCTGTCACAAAAATCATGGTAGAATTCTATTGCTGCGAACCTTTCATTTATAAATGCGCACCCTACAGCTTCTTGCAAATCTAAAAAAAAATACAACGTCTTGAAACCCAAAAAATCCTAGCCTCCGAAACATGTAAAGTCACTTTAATTTGTGGTGGAACAACTTAATTGTGGCTAAATGACAAAAGTTTACAAATCGGTCCCCGCTGCAGTGTAAAACTGGTTTAATCTAGTTTAGTTTTGAGTAATGACGCGTCGCAACCAGTAATTAGTGGGAGTCGCGCGGAAACACAGTTTCATTTAAAGCACATTAACACGATGAGTGAATGAATTGTTTGCTTTGAGTACACATACAATACTGTAATATTCAATCATCAACCGTATTTAACTGTTTGGATGGCGCGAATTTGATATTCGTTATGTATTCAACATTATTGTTTCATATGGGTATTCGCTTTTATTTGTTTCATGAAACTATAATAATGAATTTATAATTGTACTTCTATTTAATAAATAATATGTATAAAATGTCTTTTTGTGAAATTTTGTGAATTAATGTCATTTCTAATCAAAAGACGCGAAGTAGAGAAAAATAATGGAGACAAAAGCAAACAACTTATCAATACAGATATCTGGAATTGTACCATTTTAATATTAGTTTTCAGGTTTTTCACAATACAAACTTAACATAATTTCTAAATAAACTCTTTTTTAAACTAATACAAAAATGTGGTACCTATCGAGATCTAAACATCAAAATCAAAAGAGAAAAATTTATACTTGTCATATGCTTAGTGGTTTTTAATCATAACCTATTTTCACTCGAAATCCCTTGTTGGTAATATACGACACTTGTGGTGATATTCTAAGCCAAAACTGTTGGACAAGATTTTTAATATAGAACCACGAAGGAGTTCAATTTACTTATTACTGCAAGACCTACTACTACTACTACAAGATAGTGCTTCCGAGAAAACTCAGAAAATCGCATCCATTTGCCAGTGGTTTTATCAACTTACGGATGAATTTTACATGAAGCCATTAATCGGGCGAGTAGATCTCTCCATAAAGTAAGTGCGGCTAAGCCGAGGTAGAACCTACTAATATGATATAGAGGCTGCACGTGGGCAGTGATCACGTGCGTATACGTGATCGTTTCGTGGTGCCAAACACCTAAATTAAGATGCCTGGTGGCATAACTACAATAACCTAATTTCGATGAGATTTTTGGCATATTTTGTTAATAGTAAATGGCAGATTTTGGGTTGACATTGATTGCAACTATTTAATTTTGTAAAAACTACATCATAAAGTTGTTAAAACTATACAGTAACTTAGCTATCGAGTATATTGATGTTATGTTGCATACTGCACATTGGAAATTCGAAAGCTCATCTTTGTTGCAAAAAATGACATCATTTTATCGACCTTTGTTGCCATGAAATTTTGCACACTGATCAACCACACTCTGATGTTGGTTAAAAACTATTGTAATTAGGCATAAACTTGAGGAATAATTCCCACTAAAAATTTCCCATCTTAAAAATTGACTTACTATTTATCACTACATCTAGAAATTTTATTAAATGAAATTGATTGATTTTTTCGATCAGCTCCATTTTTTGTCATCGCGATGCCTTCACGCCTCTCTAGTTACTATCAAGGTGGTAATCGTTAGTCCACCAACCCATGCTTAGCCAGCGCTGTGAACTGCGACAAATCATCCTATACAATTCAAGCTTGAGTCCCTCGTTGGGGATATGTCACGTTGTAAGGAATGACCGTAATTGCACATGACTGTCTTAGAATATCCTGAAATATCCTTTATTATTGCAAGAAATCGTTATCTGGTGTTTTTATCAATTTAATTTAGTTTATACTAAGCAAACCAATAGATTACTTGATTAAATTTAAATTGTATAATTTTACTTAAGGTACTTCAATAAATATGTGCAATTAGTAATACATTCAAATTGGATTGAATCAGGCGTTACTTTGCGGAAATCCATAGCAATACTAATATTAATAAATTTCTTCGCTTAATTCCGCTAAATAATACCTGCAGTCTTCATGCAACATGCACTGTGCACCGCCCGCCCTTCCACTTACAAGAAATCGATCAGTTCAGTTGTAGCTGAATGAACAGCTGGGCTACAACGTTTCCCCACTTTTCGATTTCTTGTAAGTGGAAGGGCGGGCGGTGCACAGTGCATGTTGCATGAAGACTGCAGGTATTATTTAGCGGAATTAAACGAAGAAATTTATTAATATTAGTATACATTCAAATATAATGAAATAGAACACCCAATTAATTTTATTAAATATTAGAACTAATCAAATACCATAGTTTTAATTAAAATTGAATTTAGTAAACTTTATTGAACTTGATAGAATGTTAATGATCTTGTTATTAATTGAATAATTATATTTCAATAATACCTTGAGCAATAAAACAATGATTGCTGTATAAACATAAATCTGCTCTTTTGTAATTCTAATAGAAATAATATAGAACGTGTAATTGCAGATCAATTTCAGCTATTTCATTAAAATATTATATTTTTACAAAGCTGCTAGACAAAGACCTTCAAATATTTTTTTAAGAAGAAATCATAAATAACCACTTTAAAAAAGCACCAACCCTTAGTCACCACTTACAACACCCGAGGGTAGAAAGGGGTAGTGACATTTTAAGCTGGCACTACACGGCAAAATATTTATAAAGGAAATAAACTAGCAAATACTACTACTACAAACGCTTTAGCAAACATTACTCATATAGCATCGAAGTATTAAGGTTAAATATTATCTTTGGAGCCCATTGGGAATGAAAGGCTATACATTTCACGGATCATAGAATTTATATGTAACAATACATTCTAAACAATCTAGCGATTACTTCGATACTTAGTTTTCGCTTCAAAAGTAAATAGTAAAAATCCGTATAGATATAGAAAAAGAAGACAACCGTGTAGTGCCGGCTTACGAGTAGAATATCATTGCCCCTTTTTTTCCCCGGGTGTCAGTAACTGAGGGTTTGGGGTTTGTTAAACTGGTTTTTCAGGCGATGCGGTTGGAGACACATCACCAATACATACATACATACATATACTCACGGCTATAAATCCCTAGAAGGGGTAGCCAGAGATAAAGAACTAGAAGTTACTCAACCACTTTTGGAAAGTTGAGTGGGGAAAAATGGCAAAATAAAGGTTGTTGGTGATGGGTCTCCAACCGCACCGCCTAAAAATCCCTTAAAAGCCCCAATACCGTTAGTCGCTTCTCACGTATACCCACCGGCAGAAATGGGGTAGTGCTATTCTAAGCCGACCCTACACAGCATCACATCACCAATGATACTTTATTTCTACCATCTTGTCCAATATCAATGTACTATTGCATCTACTTTTTAGATTCTGTAAAGTCTTAGGTTTTGGAATAGCAATTCCCCATTCCTCCTGCTACAAACGGTATGGGGCTTTTGAAGTGGTTGTTAGGCGATGTGGTTGGAGATGGAGACCCTTCCCAACGAATCTTTACTTAACTATCTTTACATAATTAACATCCAAAAGAGGCTGAGGCTTTGTTAATCCTGACAATCTATTTGCAATTTGCAAATAGTCTTATGTATGTATGTCTGTCTGCTTTTATCACTGTAGCATTTTGTATATTTATTCCATTAAATGCCTACATCACATATTCTCTCTGTGTGAAAAGGGATCTATAATAAGGCTAGCGCAAATTCAAGAACATCACGTAAACGGACTTCGTTCAAGTTATTCCTGTCTTTCCATTACCCATCGTAGGATTTTCGAAAATACTAAGAAATTTACGTTTATCCGAATAAATAAACATTTGAGAAATAGCATTTGTAAAACACCCACTCATGTAATCCATCCAATTTTACATATAGTTTAAGTGTTGAAAATCCTTGCTTGTAGCAGAAACCGAGTGAACTGACATAAATTATTAACGGGTGTGATGCGATGAGGTTTTGATTTGAAACTAGTTTGCGGATTTAACCTTTTGTATGAATTATTCATCAGATGCTTTACTACTTACAGGCTCGAGCTTAGTCCCTGTTTATGTGTAATTTTATTATATTTGTTTGTTTGTATATGTTTGATTTTAGATAGTTTAAAATCCGGTGGCTTTTGAAATTGCGAACCTAGTACAGCGTTTGCTTTTTTTTAATTATTTCATAGTCTTATGTGGCTGCCAATACGATTTCCTGCAGTAGGAAAAACTGAACTCAACTGACCTACTAAACCAATTATTATATTTTGAAGATTTTAAAGACCGTTATGTAACTGAAGTAAGATATGGCTTTAACATTAAGTACTTAATAATAAATTAGCACACGATTTGCATAATAGCATATTTTTCAAATATTCCGTCATAAGGGAACTAAAAATTAAATTCAAAATTGTCTCCGCCACTATGGTAATGACTCAGAGAGGCATAGTAAAAACAACCCCAAGTAATAGATTTTATGTACCTTGCCCAGCAATGCTGTGTAGTGTCAGCTTAGTATAGCACTTCCCTATTACTTTCCGCGGGTGGCATAAGTGACGTAAGTATTTGTTCTTTCTTTCTCGAAGTAACTTCCAAAAGTAGCTGAGAAATTGTTAATTTGGATTTATAGCCGGTAGTATAGGTATTTATGTATGCATGCCCAGCAAGTTACTTCCTTACTCTAGTTTACTTTAGTTTTCACTTCAGGACATCATAAAAATATGTTTTCACTTCAGGACATCATAAATAATGTCTTACTAAAACCACTTAAACTAAACATTTATATGTGTTCCGCATTTGTGGGTACAACAGTTGAGAACATATTCTGCACAAGCGTTGTTCGTAAAACCATTTTACTTAAACATACTGTTTGAAATGCAATGCCATCGCGGAAACGAGTTAATTTTACAGAAAACAAGGAACAAGTTATTTCAAATGCTAGTATTTTCTCTTCCATGCTAAAGTTGGGAACTCAGTGTAAGCTTCGAGACGTGTCGGTTATGTTTATCTTTCTTCGATATCAGAAAGTTCTTGGTCTCGACAATCTCTTCGTATCCCTACGGTAACGAACTTAGTAGCGTTGTTGTACTATAGCAATACTTGAAATATGAGCATGATAGATCTCGTTTTGTTGAAACTGATACTCATATATTTGGGTAGTATGGGAAAATAGATAAGTTTATTTTGTTATCGGAAATTTTGGATACAAAGACAAAGGGTTTTGGGTAATACAAATATACTTGTTTTAGCTTTTGTGTGCTTAAACAAAGTTAATAATACCTCACTGTTTAAAAGAAATATGGCAATTTTATTCTTTCAGGATGATAATTAATCTTTCTATTTCTATCCATTTCATTATTACAACTTAATTATTTTTTTGTTTTTATTGTCAAATTTGTTAATCTACTATCTTTCCTAGTTCTTATATTGTTAGTTAATTTAAAGTAATACTTATTTAAGCACATGTTCGTTACCAATATGTGAAAACTGTTTCTGGCTATGTTTTAAATTTTATTGTGTTTTTGCTAATTGTTGTGTTAAAGCTGTTTGTTTTCCGTAAATAAATAAATATAGACATATTTTTTCGTTTTAAGTACGCTTATACCTATAAAATAATAATACCTACTGATCTATACTTACGGCTATAAACCCAAAAAAAATTGTAGAGCTTGAGCCTAAAAATATGAAATTCCTCAGACACTTTTGAAAAAGGGAAAAATGTTGTTAATGGGTCTCAATAACCACATGAAAAGCCTCATTACCCTTTTTAATCACCTCGTTGCTTTTTTAATCAGCCTAAGTAAGCTGTGTAGTGTTGGCTTAGAATAGCACTACCCCATTTTTTCCCGTGTGTTATCTTGGAGACCCACCACCAATAACCTTATTTAATATTTTCCCCATTCAACTTCCAAAAGCGGCTGAAGAGTTTTGATTCTGCAGCTCTGGCTATCCCTTCAGGGAATTGACAGCTGTGATTATAAGTATGTTTTTTCTTGAAATATAACCAGACTAAACATTATTATAATTACCGAGAATAACACAGTAAAGTTTTCTTACAAAGCCTTAGTGCAGCCTTTGCACTTTTCCACAGCTTCGCTTGATTTTATCACAGAGCTTTAACAGAAAAGCACATTTTAAAGCGTTTATAATGCTTTGTATATTCTCTTAGCGCGCCCTAACCAAAGAATCATTATACATATTTTCACTATGTAGTTTACTTTAACGAATATTATAAATTACCTCTTTTACTATATATAATACTAGCAGCCCGTCCCGGCTTCGCTCGGGCATAAATTATCATTAACATTTTGTTTTTAATTTTATTACATGTATTATTATTTTAATATATTTTTTTTTAAGTTTTAAGCTATGTTATATTTTTTTGCTGTGTAGTGTCAGCTTAGAATAGCACTACCCCATTTCTTCCGGTGGGTGTACGTAAGAGGCGACTAACGGTTTTGGGGCTTTTGAGGGATTTTTGGGCGATGCGGTTGGAGACCCATCACCAACAACCTTTATTTCACCATCTTTTCCCCACACAACTTCCAAAAGTGGCTGAGGTATTTCTGATTCCTTAGCTCTGGCTACCCCTTCTAGGGATTTATAGCCGTGAGTATATGGATGTATGTATGTTATATTTTTTTGTATTTATATTTAAATATATTTTTTTATTTTTTTTATTTTTCATAATGAGTAATTACATCAAAAGCCATTCAATTTATAGAGTTAGAACTTCCCTGTAAACAATATTTGACGTTGTTGTATTTTGGGGCAGCAAAATAAATTGATGTTCAGGAGCTCCCACCCGCGACAGGCCAACGTACAGTTGACCGTGAGTAAAACAATTCTTTCGCAGGTCAATCCCTACTAATTTGAAGGTTTGGCCTTGGGACTTATTAATTGTTAAAGCAAAAGATGTTTTAACCGGAAATTGTAGCCGTTTAAATGTAATTGGCAGATCAGTTGGGATCATCGGTATCCTCGGTATATGAGCTAATTGACCGGCTGCTGGGCCAGTGATAATAGTCGCTACAATTAAATTTTGCTTTAACTCTTTGATAAGCAGCCTCCCGTACCCCTTCGTGACGCCTGCAACAACTTACTATGCATAGCTAATCGAGCGGAGTTTTATCTATTTTTTTAATTCGAGATAACTTTCGAATGGAATGTTCGAATCGAATAATTCAAAAAGTAATATAAGGGTATTGAAGTAGTCTAAAATAACATATACGTTTTTTTATAAGGATTAGATAGGTACAAATAAAGAGCCTTTTCTAAAGCAGGATTTTAATTTAATTTTTAAATAATTTTATATAATGACGCTTGTTGTGAGATAACTACTCGTATAATAGTTAGAGACATGCTGTCGGGGCATTTTTTTTAGATAATGATGTGTTCTATAAAATTGTGGTACATAATTTTATTCTATTGTCAATAGTTTTCGCAGCGCACGCGATGTAAGGATTTTTTTGGTATTTCTTTAACACCTTGGGTTACATTTTTGAAGTTTACGTAAGGATCCCTAATTTTTTTGAAAATGAAATATAGCCTATGTCACTCGGGAATAGTGTAGCATCAAAACAGTGAAAGAATTTTTCAAATCCGTCCAGTAGTTTTGGAGCCTATTCAATTCAAACAAACAAACAAACAAACAAAAAATCAAACCTTTCCTCTTTATAATATTAGTATAGAAGACTTAACTAAAAAATACTGAACCGTTTCAAATTTTAATTTCCACAAACGATATGTTTGGATAAAAATTATGTCAGTTGTTAAATTATAATCATCAATTATTATTGCGTACGTGTTAACTAATCTTAACAAATAATGTTTCATACTAATCGTAAGAGATGCAGTACTCGCTATATTAACTTGTTTCATATCCATCGCATAGCAAAAAATTAGCCCATTCATACAAACACGCCTATTGTAAACGGCAGAGCTGCTTATGGTTCACGGCGTAACAGAAATTGACAACCTCATCCTTTGACAGCCGTGTCTCTTTGTTTGACTAAGTCTTTAGTCATCCGACTAATTACACTAATGACGACGTGTGAAATTTTGTATAACTGGGTTCAGTAGGTATTTTAGAGGGAATTTATCAAAATTAACATAAGATTAAACGAAATGATAACATACTTAATAAAAAAATGTGATTCGGAATGTGAGTAGAAAACGTGACGAAGGATATATTTAGATCAAATTGAAAACCTACATACATACATATACTCACGGCCATAAATCCCAAAAAGGGCTTTAGAGCTAGAAACTCCTCAGCCACATTTGGAAGTGATGGGTCTCCAACCGCATCGCCCATGAACTACTCAAAAAAGCCTCATTCTTTAAGTCTCTTCTTACGTAGTGAGATTCTAAGCCAGCACTACACGGCAAATTGAGAAAGATAGGAAATTATGTTACATATAAATATACGATACGAAGTATAAATAGTATGTATGAAAAGATTAATGAAATTAAATACATTAGCCAAGATCGATTAGCTGAGTAGTGTCGGCTTAGAATAACACTACCCCATTTCCACCCGTAGGTGATCGTAAGAGGCGACTAAGGGTATTAGGGCATTTTATTGGATTTTTGGGCGATGCGGTTGGAGACCCATCACCAAAAACCTTTATTTTTACCATCTTTTCCCCACTCAACTTCCAAAAGTGGCTGAGGAATTTATAATTCCTTAGCTCTGGCTACCCCTTCTACGGAAATATAGCCGTAAGTATGTATTTAGCCAAGATCGTACCAAGTGGCGTTCGATATTTTCTGCCTACCCTACATACGAATCAGAACTAATAGTGAGTATATGTATTGCAAAAAAAAACATTCTTTTGACTTTTTGGTTCATTACTGAAGTGAATACTCTATTATGAGTCTTATCCTTACTATAAAAAGTTAAGCTATTCGAGGGTGTTAGAAAACACTTCATTAGCTTTTTTCAATTTAGATCGACGCAAACGATTTATCCTTACATTTTTTGTAGTCATTAGATTTCTTGTTCTACTTTTTAACCTGCATAGACAGTACAAGCGACCTTTTAACTAGATATCGCGTGGTATAAAACAGCCATCTCTGTCGCACTTACTTAGTATCATATACTGTCATCTCATTCTAACCGATCTTCCTGGATTTGCTTAGCTTGATTATATACTCGTAGTTTGGACAACTTAATATTAGGAATGTGCTTGTGGACAAGTTTTGCAAATTACACATAAAGAAACAACATCATAGGTTTATTTTCCTTCCTAGTTTTAACTTATATTACTTTCTCTCTTAAGCTGTAATCTGCCAACACAATGAGAATTTTCAAAGAAATTTTTCATATTTTATACCGATAAACCGGGATTACATACTTAGCGAGAAAGATTTCTTTAGACTTACATTTTGATCGATGGAGATGCATCGAAAACCTCGGCTACAAAATGCCGATTATTACATTCCTGGAACTCTTTATACAAAGTATTACTCCGCAGTTATTTAAAAGTGATTTGATGCAAAACAGATAACAGAGAAAATACACGTTATTACAATATTAAATAAATAAATAATAATAAAAATACAGAAAAGAAAAGAAAAGAAAGAAAGAAAAGAGGGGATCGAACCCGCTACCTCCGGACCGAGAAGCTAGTCACCTATCCACTCAGCCAAGGTTGTCGTACTATGTAGGCAGAGACCATTGAGCGCTACTTTGAACGACTCTCCATCTTTGTCTTCATTCATCAACTTTACATACATGAGCTTATTATCAGTTCGGCCTAAATGCGTAATCTACTGTCATCACTCATTACCATCCATCTATGTATGTGTATCTATAGGTATGTTTTTATCATTGCCATTTTTAAAAGTTAATTAGTAGTTCGGAACATGTATGTAAGCTAAGCTAAGCTTAAAATCTGTATAAATACATACATACATACATATACTCACGCCATTAGTTCCCATTGGGGTGGAACATGTATGTAAGATAGTTGCTTAAATTCTGTTTAAATAATTATTATAAAAATACGAACTGATTATTAAACCACGCGTCTAAAGGAGCTATCACAAAATCACAATTCATTAGAGCTAACCAAGCATTCTAAAGTAACTGGCACCCGTTTAGCACAAAAAGGTCCGTGCAAAAATGCGACAACATCGAACAACTTTTTTGAGTGTAGAACAGTGTAGCACTGTGTTATGTCAAAGTGGTTTTAAATTAAATTATAAGCGGGAAGCGGCGTATTATGGGCACATATTAAATGATGAAAACCGCGAGGTACGAACTGCCCGCTAACGTAGTAGCCAATTCATCAAAAATTAACAAAGCGTTCCTCGCCGCGATTCGCATCCGTCCCCCTTTCACCACCCCTCTTTCCGTGATTTCACATCTATCATGTTGGCACTTTATTTCGAAATATATATATTGATATAAAAAGTTTATTTTGGTTGGTAATTTTGTATATGTCGATATCGGCGACTGCACGCACATACAAATGACACGTTCTGTGGTTGAGAGGGTTAAAAAGGCGCTACGGTCAAATGTAGTTGGTATTGCTGAACAAAATGTTTTTTTTTTATTTATTTAATAAATCACACAACGCTGAGTGCTTTGTTAAAAATGTCTTTAAATATCTAGCGTCATTCTATACTTTCCTATATATGAACTTTAGAAAACATATTTTGTAGAAAATAAACTGAAACGGAGTTGAATTATATTTGGATGTAAATATACTTTAGTAGAGAAATAACATTTAGTGTCCAAATAACTGAATGGAAACATTTCGTCAAATATTTAGTAATTGGATTAAGACTTTATTTATAGTGTTTTGTCTAGTAGTTCTAAAAATAGTTTTGGTCCGAACTTTAACTTAAAACCATTAATTCTGATCTTTTAATAAGGTTGCCAATATGAAATAAAAATTTCATGCTTAAAGAATATGACCCCCTAGTAGCTGCGAGAGACTCGGGAAACGTGAGCCATTTCACAAATGGTACAAGTTAGAGAGTTTTGACGTTTTTAAGCATTTCATGTTTATATTTTGTTATTATATATATTTATCAAGATCGTACTAAGTGGCGATCGATAGTCTCTCCCTCCCCCAATGGGAATTATGGTCGTGGGTGTAAGTTTATGTTTAAATAAAAAAAACGTTAGAATATCAGTTTAGTGAAAATAACATACTACCATTAATCAATCATACAACGTAGCTTGCATAATAACATGCATAGATACAGGTTAAATAGTAATACCCTAGCGTTTCAGAACCAATAAAACCAGTCACCGCACATGACTTTTGAAAAATAATAAAATATAGAAGCAGTAATTTAAGTAACAATTTTTTAGATATATTTTAGTTTTTCTATTCAACGAAATATTAAAATAATAATATTATTGGTAATAATCCCCAAATTAGGTTTTCATGAACAAAAACATTCAAATTATATAATAATTTTCTCTTGTACCACATCATATCGAGAGTGGTAGCTAATTGACCCAAAGAGTTGCGTATGACCTCAATTTTCCACCCATTTCCGCCCAGCAGTAAGGGTGCTTCAGAGGTGATTTGTAAGTTATTATTAGAACTTTAACGCATACATAATTTAATGTTTTACAAGCTTAAAAAGCTTGTAGACTTTGCTGTTTGACGACAGCTGTGGCCGAGTGGATAGGTGACTAGCTTCTCGGTCCAGAGGTTGCGGGTTCGATCCCCGCTGATAGCAACATTTATGTGAAGAGCATAAATGATTGTTTCTTAGTCTCTTATGTTATTTATATGTGTATACATTTGAGTTAGTATCCCATAATACAAGTTCTACTTAGTTTGTGGCTAACTTGATCTGCGTATAATATGTCCGTATATTTTTACTATTATATATTTCATCATATGTCTTATATTTTTACCAAAGATGTCAGTATGGAATAGCACTACCCCTTATTTTTTTACAAGGGGTATGAGGTAATTTAATAATTGGTTCAATCACCACCCTATTCATTTCACTGTCCTTAGTCACTCCACCTCCTTCTTTAGTCACACTTACATGAAGGTTTCAGTTCACATTGGGATAGGATTGATAGTCACTTTGTAGCAGCAGGCTGGCAAAGATTTTCTTAAGTTTATCCACGTGATAGAAGTAACCCTATCGTTTTAAACAATACAGTCTCACATGACTGAATTAAACAAAATTAAAGTAAATTAACCACACATACGACTGAAGGTGAGACACATTGGTGTAGGACTGAGTCAGAATATGAACAGAGCAGAGAATCTCGAATCTCCTGTTCGAGAATTTTGATATCTGATTTATATTATGCTTGGTTATGTCTGTATCTTAATACTATCGTATTTGTTGGAAACACTGTAAATTAAACTCAATTCACTTAACATAGTATTTTCTAAGACTTTCACGATTGCACATTTTAATTAAAACAACTATTGAGTTTCGGATATTAGAACCGCGTTTTATTACATGGTTTTTAATGCCCGACGTTCTGAAAACTTTTCGGCTATCATGGTCACGGTATAAATATCCGAAAAATTAAAATATCCCAAAGTCAGTAGTTGTTTAAATCAATACACGTATTTTGAAAAACTAGTAAATATAGAAAGTTTTTTATTTGTTTTATTCTAAAAACATTTTGATTTTGTTAATATAAATTTCAACATAATGTCATAGAATTTATTATGACTTCACTTCGCGGTAAACCTAAAATTAACTATAACATACTTCTCCTCGTTCCATTGATTGATAAAATGCTTAAGAGGGATTTTTTTCCATTTCATTGCTAAAAATATTATTAATCTTATAGTATTGTTCAAAATAATGTTATTTACTCGTATTGCAATCGCCATACCTTCATTAGTACATTGAAATAAACGCAAGTGAAAACTAACGTTTCACCAAAGAACGAGTACAATAGTGTCATATTTTGATAAAACCAAAAACGAAAACACGATTGATATACATGTCAAATCAATAAAAACACGAGCACGCCAACACATGTTGATATTTTCAAATGAAACAATAGATACGCACTGAACGCGAGACAAATCGATTACGAGAGTCCTTTCACACAGGACATCAAATGTCCAATCAGATTTAACTCTGGGGGCTCGGATTGATTGAGTGCCGAAGAGCTAATTTAGTGGGCCAAGTACAAAACTACTCATACTAAAAGTTGTATTAAATTGATGGGAGCATGACATATTTTTGAATATAATTTGAGAATTAACGTGGACGCCTACAAAAATCCCCTGAAGGATAATGTACGATATTCACGCTCCCGTTAAATCAGTTAAAATGAAGCATTTTCCGGCACCATGGCTCACAGACGAAATTAGGGATCTATTGATGAAAAAAGCACGAGCCAAGTCAAAGTTTAAGTCGCGACCATCAGATCTAAACAAGGAAAAGTATGTGTCGATTCGGAATCACTGCAATAAGGTGTGTAGGGATGGACAGCGAAACCACATCCACGAATCCGTTGAAAATGGCGATCCAGCTAAAGTCTGGAAGTTTCTTAGATCCTTAGGAGTTGGAAAATCTCGTCACGATTCTATCCCAAAAGATCTAGACATCACTTCGCTTAACAACCATTTCTCCACGACATCTACTTTTGATGGTGTTAAAAAAGCTGAAACATTACATTTTCTTTCTACACTACCAGCTCCGGATTATCCTCCCTTTAATTTTTGTCAATTCTCCGATTGTGATGTCAAGAAGAATATTATGTCCATTACGTCAAACGCAGTAGGTGGTGATTGTATTAGTCGAAAAATGATATTGCCTATCCTAGACCTTATTCTTCCTGTTATTACTGAAATCCTTAATAATTCCATATCCTTAGAATCCTTCCCTATGGTATGGAAAGAAGCCCAGGTCACTCCTATTCCCAAAAAAGCTAATCCTAAGTCCTTCTCTGAATATCGTCCTATATCTATTCTGCCATTCCTCTCTAAAGTACTTGAACGACTGGTACATAAACAGTTAAGTGATTTTCTCACTAGGAATGATCTGCTTAACCCCTTCCAATCTGGTTTCCGCCTTTCCCATAGTACTGTAACGGCTTTGATCAAAATAACTGATGACATGCGTTTGGGAATGGATAAGGGACTGCTGACTGTTTTAGCACTGCTTGATTTTAGTAGCGCCTTTAATACGGTTGACTTCGAAATATTACTTGCTTTACTTCGTTCTCTTAACATATCTCCAACGGTAGTTGACTGGTTTCGTAGTTACCTACTGGGGCGTCGGCAGCGCATTCACCTCGAAGATGCCATGTCTCCGTGGATTGAGTTAAATGCCGGTGTTCCACAAGGTGGTGTGTTGTCTCCTCTCTTATTCGCTATATTTATTAACTCCATTTCTCATAAACTTACTTCTTCCTACCACCTTTATGCAGATGATCTTCAGATTTACACACAGGCTAATTTTGACCAAATAAATATGTCCATAAGCTTAATTAATAATGATTTAATGCAAATTTTGAAATGGAGTGAAGCATATGGATTGAAAGTTAATCCGAATAAAACGCAAATAATTATAGTTGGTAGCTCACGAATTGTTTCCAGGATTGACTATAAATCACTACCGCCTGTTTTATTTGATGGCACATCCATTCCTTTCAGCGCTGCTGTAAAAAACCTTGGTGTGATGATAGATAGCACCTTATCTTGGGTACCGCAACTGGAATTAGTAAGCCGGAGGCTGTTTGCGTCAGCAGGGTCCCTCAGGAGGCTACGTAACTTTCTCCCTACTGCTACCAAAACTGCGTTAGCCCAATCTCTTCTACTACCTATTCTTGATTATGCTGACACCTGCTATCTCGATCTAACTGAAGATCAACTGAACAAACTTGAGCGCTTACAAAACTTATGTATTAGATTTATTTTCGGACTGCGTAAATATGACCATGTCTCTGCGTATCGCAATAAACTTCAGTGGCTTCCAATTCGTCTCCGCCGGAATGCACATACTCTGTCTCTCCTGTATTCTATCTTGTTTAATCCTGCCACCCCCTCCTACCTTAAAGAGCGTTTCCAATTCCTTCACTCTTCACATGACCTCAATCTGCGTTCTTACCACAATCTTTTGTTGAGTACCCCTTCCCATTCCACCAATTTTTACAGTTCCTCCTTTACCGTCCAGGCTGTACAACTATGGAACGGTCTTCCTGTAGAGGTGCGATTAGCCAAGTCTCTCCCTATTTTCAAGAAAATGGTAAAAAAACACTTCCTCTCCGAAACATTATAATATTATTTGTGTTGCATACAAAAGTCGTAAAATGTATATATGTATTCTATTTAAAAATCTTTATATATATTGCATATGTATTGTATTTATTGAATATTATTTATTTTATGGAATACTATCTGTATCTGTAAGTGTATTAGAACTTAATAAATATTTAGTAATACTTAAAATAGATAGATAATAGTTTGATGAATAATTTTTAGTTTTTAAGCAAATCAGTTTAATTTATTGGACATCTACCGAACATGTTTTTAATCCAGCAAATCTTTCCATTAATGGGTTGTCTGGAAGAGATCGCTCTTAGTGATAAGACCGCCAGTTGTACTTTGGCTTTTATACCGATCTTTTTTGTAATTGTTGTTTTTATTTTGTAATGTGCAATAAAGAGTTTTATTATTATTATTATTTATAATTTCTTCCCTAAATTTGGTGATTTGGCAATAGTCTACTAAGCTGGCTCATACGGGTTGGTAGATTGTAAGCACTGTAACTCTAAGTCTCTTGGAAGGTTTGATGGCTGTAATAATAGTATAGCATCAATTTCACTATGTACTGAACTTATGTTAATTTGTTACTTTTACGGCCTTTATAGTAAACAATTGTATCTTCGTACCAAATAAATATTTCGTATTTTTTCTTATTATAACTACTACTACCGTGATAGTAGCCGAGACCGACGGCTTGGAACCTTGGAAGCTCGCAATCTCCTTAATTTTCAGATGATGTTATGTTATTTATAAACTACTACACTTTAATTTTTTAACTCTTCTTAACTCATGTGAGTGATTTCACTGTGATAGCTGAGCAAAACGATTTTCATAACACTACAGTTTTCTTAGTTTTTACATAGACAGTTAAATCACACACCGAGTACGGTCCATTATCATCATCAAAAACAGTGAAAGACCTTCGACAGTGTACAGTCAAAGCAAAACGAACATGCTTTGAAAACATGTCTCAAAATATCATATGATTATCAAAATAGTGAATATTCCACCAACACTTCGGGAAAACCGTACTTATGAATAAAAAGATTAAAACTTTTGATTTTTTTTGCTACTCTATTGCTATCCTAATGGAAATATCCTTGCTTTTGGGCTCATGATCTAACACCAATTCTATACGGACTAGCCCAAATGCTGGTGTATTTAAAAATATTACTGCCTCATAACAACATTTAAATCTATGAGGTTAAAAAAAGATGTCTTAAAATTTTAATGAAGGCTTTCTGATGACTATCATCATCATTATCAACTACTAGACGTCAACTGCTTGGACAAAGCATCTCCCCCAAAGATCACGACTATATGCTTTTTGCAACCCAGCTAATTAAAAGTTATTTTCGATTTATTCAAAACCTACTTACTTCAAATACCTTCAAAGATCCTGATTGGTTTCTGTGTTTTCTAACATTTATGGATTTTGGATTGGAATGGATTTGGATTTGATAATTAGAACCGGAATTAAACACTAACTTTATGCATTTCACACACAAACATATTTCACGTTCAGTCTATAATATATTCTTATGACACTTTGCTAAAGAATATCAATATATCAGTCTTAAAAAATGAATCCTACGTCATCTGAAATTGAATCTATTCCATTACTTTTTCCTCTAAAAGAAAAGATTTTTCAGCAAGTGCTTAACTTTATAACAAGTACTGAATACAGATTATCAAATAACACAAAGTGCGCGATCACTAATGAACATACTCGAAGCCCCAACGTCGTTTCATTGTGCATTACCTAAAATATATTAGTTTTCGATATCAGAATCGTTTTCCGCTCCAACTTACAAAGAGTGAAACATTGGAACACGTTTAGTGGGTATTATCAAATAGTTAGCGTTGCATTTGCAACTTTGCATCTCGTTGTGGGTTGGTGCAGAGCAGAAAGTTTCCGTGTCTTATTCTGTGTATATATCGTCTTTAATATAGCTAAGTTAAACTAGAGGTAGAATAAAACAACACACTCACACTCCGATATTATATCGTACATATATATACTTGAGGCTAAAAATTTCAAAAAAAAGAGCAACCGAACTTCATAATCGAAATTTATTGAATCTCTCTTGGAAGTGTATTGGTAATAATATTGTAAAATTATTGGTGAATGGTCTCCAACTACAGCACTCAAAAGGTGCCCTTGGTCCCCTCGTACGACTTCCATTGGAAGAAATGGGTTGGTGATGTTTTAAGCTGACATTGCATGCTCCGTTACTATATTATACTAATGCCTTTAATATCCATTGGAGTAGACAAAGAGTATCGATCGCAACTTTCTATGATGTTGGTAAACCTCTGACTCTTCATCAATGTTTTCATACGTGCTTTTTTTAAAAGACAATATGGCTGTGGTTAGAAAAAAATGGATGTAATAGTAGTAATGAATTGCTTTTATTGAATAATTATGTTAAGTGCAGAGCTTTGAATCAAATAAAAACCTTTTCTTTTTTCATATTGATAGATTGTTGCTAGCTTCGAGGCCTTTACGCTTTCTCTTGATGTTTTGTGAGTCAGGCGGCTAAATCTACGAAAGCACAGCTAGTACGAGTAAACTTTCACGTGGTATAAAACAGTGATCACTTTGACACTTACATAGAATCGTTTACTGTCATCTTATTCTAACCGATATTGGGACGATAAAATAGCGCCCGTGCTAGGCCTCCACTTTTAGAATTTGAAGCGAAAAATACCAGGCCACTCAGAAAGTATTGCGAAAAAAGGTTTTAATGTATGAAACACTGGCCGGTTGTAATGTATACTGAAAATATGAGTCTTTATAAATTGTCGCGTCTTACTGATAAATGAATCTGAGCCGGGAACATTTTCGCGCTATGATTTTTTACGATTTTAAATGTCGCTTAAAACCAGACGAATCATACGATAGACTTCAAATGGCGTTTATGGATGAAGGGCCTTCCAAGGCAACCGTGTATCGTTGGTATAACGAATTCAAGCGTGGTCGATTAACTTTGCGGGATCAAGAAAGAAGTGGTCGCCCTCTAACGGCTGTTACGGATTAAAACGTGATGGAAGTGAACAATTTAATTCATTACAATAAGCGAATAACGTATCTAGAGATTCAACACATTATGCAGATTGGATCGGAAAGCGTTCATGAGATTTACATGAACATCTTCACGTGAGGAGGATAGTTTCACGCTGGGTGCCTCACAACCTCACCGAGGCACAGAAACAGGCCCGGGTGGAATGGTGTCGTGATATGATTAATAAATTTGATGCTGGCTCGTCTCGGCGTGTTTACGACATCGTTACAGGTGATGAGTCCTGGATTTATCAATACGATCCAAAAACAAAGCGCCAGTCGACGGTTTGGGTATTTCAAAACGAAGCGACCCCTACCAAAGTGAAGAGATCTAGAAGCGGTGGGAAGATTTTGATTGCAAGTTTTTTCAATATGACTGGCTATTTTGTGTCAATTCCTTTACAAAATCAAAGAAGTATTAACGCAGACTGGTATACTACTAAATGCTTGCCAGTAGTTTTCTCAGTTGTGAGCAACAATCGACCAAACACAGAGCTCCGCGGGCTACTGCTTCACCACGACAACGCGCCCGCTCACACCGCGCTCAAAACGACGGACTTCCTGCACAGCACGCCGGTCAAACTCTTGGGTCACCCTCCTTAGAGCCCTGACCTGGCGCCGTGTGACTTCTTTTTATTCTCTAAAATAAAAAATCAACTCAAAGGGATACAATTTTCATTGCCGGAAGATGCGCTGTCAGCGTTTCAGCGGGCTGTAAATGAGGTGTCTTCGGCGGACTGGAAAAAGTGTTTCGAAAACTGGTTTAGACGTATGAAACTTTGTATAAATGTTGGTGAAGAGTACTTTGAAAAGATTTAATAAAAACATTTGTACCCATAGAAGATTTTTTTTTATTTTCGCAAAATTTTCTGAGTGTCCCACGTATGAGTTAATTACTAATCGTTGGTTTGGGTTTCCAATCACGTTTTTTTGCCCTCCATTCGAAATACAGTAAAATGTTGAAAAGGCCCATTCCTACATTTATATCATTACTACCACATCGTAGATGAATTTTACAACCCATCTGCCCTTTCTTTAGCATTAAATATGTTTTTGTAGTTTTTTTTATTAAATTATAATTTATCTTGAAAATATGACATCAAGCATTAACAATCATTCCACCTACAAAGCATCAGAAACCAACATAGCATATAAGCAATTTATCAATTTGATTTGTGTCTAACCAAAGTTCACTGATCTATGTCACATTTTGCTTTCAGTCTAACAAGTTACTTCTGTGTAAAATTTTCGGTAGTCACGTCCCCGGAGCACCTCAGGCGTGTCACGTTTCTCTCATTAATGGCATAATGCTACCTTGTGCTATGTCCATATAAATTTTGAATACAAGCTTCCGTATTAAGCACTAAAACCCTTTATCCAGTGAAATTTTGTTGTAGGTAAATAAAACGGAGAGAAAACAGCTTTATAGTTAGTATAAGTAAGTGAAAGCCATACCATTGTGTTGTTTAAAGAAGGTTACTTTAAGCATACTGGAATTGTAATTATATTATATTTTATTTAACTTTGAATGCAAGAAAAAACTTCAATCGTGGCTATTAAATCTTATATATGTCGTAGGATGATTTGATGTTTAGGTTTTTTGCAAAAAAACCTAGGAATTTTGCAAAAATCCGGATAATTAGACAACGGTTATAATATTTTCTAATCTTACTAGGTTTTTTGCAAAAAAACTAGTTTGTTTAGTAAGATTGTACTTCTTTGATGCTGATTGGCTGATTTCTGATTGCTCGCCTACACTTATTCTGATTGGTTCGTCATTGTGGTATTGAGATATTATAGCTAGAGTTATAAAGGGTAACAAATTGCAATACTTATTTGATACTAGGAATTAAATATATTTTTTTACTCTTTTGTTGGAGTAAAATAACAATCACGTTCGGACATATTATACACAGATCAAGTTACCCCAAACTAAGTAACACATGTATTATGGGATACTAACTCAGCGATATATTTAATATAATCAAATACACATATGCTTATCGCATAAATGTTGCTCTCAGCGGGGATCAAACCCGCAACCTCCAGACCGAAAAGCTAGTCACCTATCCACTCGGCCACGGACGTCTTCAATATAGGTAGGAACAATAAAGTAAGTACGTTAGCATTAAGGTATTATAGCTATGTTATGTTATGTTATGTATTATAGCTAGAGTTGTAAAGGGAAATGACAATACTATTTTTATACTTAGGAACTTTTTGTAACTAAAATTAAAATAACAATCAAATTAAATGTAGGTGGGAACAATGAAGTAAGTACGTCTTAATTAACAACCAATCAGAGATGACGTGTTTATGGGGCACTGCAATCGTCCAATCAGTGTACAGTATTCATAAAAACTGACATTTCGTTTCGGAGTCATACTAAACGAACTAGTTTTTTTGCAAAAAACCTAGTAAGATTAGAAAATATTATAACCGTTGTCTAATTATCCGGATTTTTGCAAAATCCCTAGGTTTTTTGCAAAAAACCTAAACATCAAATCATCCTACGACATATACACGGAATCAGAGGAATTGCTTAATATAATAAGTTAATATTATAAGATGTTTTTATTTATTTTTTATCATAATAATACAATTAGTTAGATACAATCGGTTCTGATAATAATTTATACACTACTTACCAATACCATAATATGAAAACTGATAGTTTAAGCCTTTTTTGTTTATTGTTGTCTGAAATACAGGTAAATTACCTAGCTCAGGAACAGGAAAATGTTATATTTTGTACTTTAAATAACTAACTAGGTTAAGACGAATATTAAGTACTTTTGAAACTGAATATTTTTTTTATTATTTATTATTATTATTTTATATTAATAATTTATCAATAATATAAGTTGGTTTTAAAAGATTGCCCAACAAATTTGGTATGATAAAAGCAATCTAAGGATGATGTGATGATATGATGATAATCACAACATTTTTACCTATTGCGGCGATAGGCCTGCCCCCTATCACGTGAGTACACTGTCTAAGCAAAACGTGGGTACCTTCTCTGGACACTAGATGGCGCTGCCATGTGAGTTCAGAAGTATTGGTACCTCTGCCAACCCCTTCGGGGATAAACGGCGTGAACGTTTATGTTTTTATGTTATGTTATGTTTTACCTATTGGGGTACGACCTGGGTAGGCAGAGAATATTGTTTGCCACTTTGTACTAGCAAACCTAGCAAACCTTCGTTCACATCCATCAATATTTTCATACATTCTCTTTTATTCTTCATACTGTGCCCAAATGCGTCCTCCGAGGTCGCCCTCTACTTACATTACCTTTCACATTGGCTTTATAGATCTATTTCACCAATTTACTCTCATCCATCTTCTATATGTGCCCAAACCATCTCAACATTCCTTTTTCTATATTTTTACAATAACATCTTTCACAAAGCTTTTTTCACGAAAAGCGCTTTTTCTCAATGGGGTAATAAGAACAAACGTTATGAGTATAAGTATGTATGTTTATAAATTTAGTTAAAAAAGGAAAGAATAACCTCGCATTACTCGATGCGGGAGAGCTTACGTTATATTTTTTTAATTATATTATACTACTGGTAGTGTTTACGTATACACACTATTGTTTGCAACATACAGAAGAATGAATGTGTTAATACCATTCTAAACCAACAATACACAGGGTTCAACACTGCAATAGTTTTTTTTATTCAACATCCGTTAAATTCTGTTCACGTCCACAACTCCCCAGGGCACTGATTAGGCGACTAGAGTGGGTTGATAACTTAATCAGAATAAACATCAGAGATATTTCATTCAACAAACGTTTTATACGGTGGTAATCCCGTGGGGCTAAATAAGGAAAAATATCCTCCTCTAATGTTTCCATGATTGTTTATTGTGGCTGGATCAGGTACGCTCTGAATTAATAGTATGTGGCATAGTGTTGTTCAAAATATTTATTGCGCTGCAGTTTCTCCTAGAATTAATTTTGACTGTTTTTGATCCATACATAGATGAATTTGATTTAATTAATTTTGGCGGAAGCACTCTTTTGTTGGTTTTATTTATAAAAAGTTTATAGGTCATTTTTTGTTTACTGCACACTGTTTGAACAAAAAGTCGAGGAGGATCAGTTTATAAAAGCAATATTTATTATCTTTGCCTGTTTTCACACGATGATTTTATGAAACATCCGGCTATTTCCTACACAAATGATTAAGAGACAGTTGAAATCAGTTAGAAAAGTAAAAAAAGGTTAGTCAAGATCATACAAGGAGCCTCAAATTTAACATATATTACCTATATTTAGTGCGTTCATTTATCTATCTTTTATTTACCACCATTGTTCATTTATCAATAAACTCAAAAACTTGTTAATTTTCCATCCTTCGATTCTAATATTACTTGAATATGACTCGATCGTTGAATCAGACATAAACCGATTACCACTTGCAAACTTAGCATTCACCATTCAATTTAACTTGTACTTATAAGTTAAGCGACATAATTGATGCTTCAGTTTCATCAGGAAGTGAGTCTTGGTTTGCAGAAGCAATTATCTCAAATGAAACTGCTTTATTCTTTCGAAAATGAATTTATATTTTAGTGTTTACCACGAATTTATAAAATTTGAATCGGATTTTTTCAACAATGTAGAAGCATTGAACAAGCTTATTAAAATTCATTTTTATGTCGTCGAATAGTTTTTTTATGTATATAGATGTGTGTGCGATCGCTATGAATGAATGAATGAATGAATGAATAAAAAAATATATTTCAGACTTAAAAATATCCATACATTTATATTTATTAGTAAACAAGACTTAGTATCTATGTTAGTAGAACTTAAATAAATAATTACTATGTACATGAGTGGACATCCAGTAAGCCTGTATATGGCAATCCACCCTTTCAGCAATAACCTTCAGGAGGGTGCTGGTACTGCCCCGCACTCTTTCCCACAGTGAAGCTGACCTCTTCCTCAACACCGCATGAAAGCCATCGGTATCCCACGCAGCAAACATTCCCGATGCGCTGCAGCGCCAGGGCAGACCCAGCAACCCCCTGAAGGCATTGTTATATTGGACTCGTAGTACATTGGCAGCCTTCTTGGTGAAATTGGTCCACAGGCTGCATGTGTACAGGGTTGGGCAATATGCTTTGAAAAGAGTGATTTTCACTTCATACGAGCACCGTGCGAACCTGCAAGCGAGCATATTGCCCCTGACTGCCAGTGCCCTACGCTCCCGTTCCATGTCCTCATCATCTTTTAAATCATCCGTAACCCAGTGACCAAGATATTTAAATTTTGTCACCTGCTGTAAAGGAGAGTCATGAAGAGTAATTGGTGGCTATACAATTGTATTTGTTATATTTGGAAATAGTTGTATAAAAATGTGTAATTAGATAACTAGGACTACGAAATGAATTGAGCTGAGTAAGTTAGATAAACCTTAGTCTTTTTGCTATATGTGCAGTCAGTCTTAACCGCGTTCTAAATATGAAGCCATTTTTTGTTTCTATTGATTTCAATGGAAAAATAGATTTTCAGTAATTATTCCTCAATTGTAGGTTTGATCAAGACATGCCTTTCCAGAGGAGTTCGATCACAAAGAAGTGGTCTAACCGAGTATTACATAACTGCCCTTTATTATTATGCTGTGTAGTGTCGGCATAGAATAGCACTACCCCATTTCTTCCGGTGGGTGTACGTAAAAGGCGACTAACGGTAATGGGGCTTTTAAGGGATTTTTGGGCGATGCGGTTGGAGACCCATCACGAATAACCTTTAATTCACCATGTATTCCCCACGCAACTTCCAAAAGTGGCTTAGAAATTTCTAATTCCTTAGCTCTGGCTACCCCTTTCTAGGGATTTATAGCCGTGAGTATATGTCCTTCATCTAATCAGTTTTATGCCCATTTCGGTCATTTCAATATAAATTATGACTACTACTGCTCGTGCACTCGACCGATTAATAAGTGAGGGTGAATTCACACTTAAAGATAAATATAGCCATGGTGTATGTGACATTAACTGTACCTATACATTGTTGTATAGTTTCATTATAGGCCAAAAATTACCTGTTTATTTTTAGCATATGCATAATCTATAGGTATATTAGCAAAATACAAAACTGACGGAATAACTCAGAATCAACGTACAGCCGAAACGATTATTTACTAGTTGTTACAAGAAACTGTTTTTTTCGTAGCGTCTTATATTATGTAAGTGAGCACTAGGAAGAAAATTTAAGAAGTTCAACCCTAAAGGAATGAAAAAGGGGTGTGAAGTTTTATCATTTTAGAATGATAACTTTAAAAATTGTTATGTAGGTTTTTAAAAACACATTTTAATTATTGTTACAATATTTTCCCCTAAAGAAGTTAAGTCGAGGCAAGAACTTAAAAGTTAAAAGACAATTGATGTCACTTTTTACTTTCTGGGAAACCTTTCCAGCTTATTCAAATTCGTATTTTTTAAAAATATTCTTTATAATTCTTTAACTCACTCCATGAAAACATTAAGGCGTGGATGAAAGAAAAACTACAAAATTCAAAAATAGAGATTTAGTAATCAACACTCTAGCAATGTTGGTTGAACCGTCTGCTTTTGATCATCGCCAAATAAAAACTAACGTAATGTTACGACATCTGTTCGCAAGTAGGAGATAGGATTTGCCACTACTAGATAACAGATGGCGTTACTAGTATTCTAATAAGTAAAGGAATTACTAGATGTTTCTCGAATATCGACTTTTCGAGAATGTGGTACTAGAACTTTCTGTAATGTTCGCGTATTTGAGATTTGGCATATATAAGGAGCGACGCGTGCTACGGAGTTATTCGAGTGCGAAGAACTAAAGCGAGAACAAGCGAAATACTAGAGCGAAGAAATTAAATACGACAGTGCAGTGATATACGGATTACGGAAATAAGCTTAACGGTGTGGACAGTGTTACTGTAACGGAGTAAATTAGTGTTGTTAATTAGTGCGAGTATCGATAGTTAATTATCGATAGTGTTTGTTGTGTTGTGTAAAGTGCGTTATTGGTCAATAAATATAATTACACCTTATTGCACGAAAGTGTGACTGGTATTTATCAAATTAAGAACCCGGTACGTAACAATTGGTGACAGAAGTGGATTTGAAGATGCCAGTTATGCCGAAGGAAGACGGAAGAGAGGGTGTGAAGACACGCGCTCAGAAAGCCGCAGAGGGTGAACAGCTGTCGGAAATGAGTTCATCGGTCACGAACCCTCGGAGTGACATTCCAGAGGAGACGTCCGCGGTGACTAACGCGCCGTCTACATCAACGGCGCCGGCGGCCGCAACTAATACTGACTTGACGATGATAGTTGAAATGTTTCAAAGCATGCGTGAAGCACAACAAAGCATACAGGATGTTGTGAAAAACATACATTCGGAGGTACAGGATGTTAAAAAAAACATACATTCGGAGGTACAGGGTGTTGTGAAACAAGAAGTTCGTGAGTTGCGCGAGGAACAGCAAACTAAGTTCTCACAAGTTCTCACTGCGGTCAATGAAGTCAGTGGTCGGGTGGTTACTGTGGAAAAAGACGTAGAGCAGATGAAGGAGCAGGTAACCACTATTGAGAAAGATATCGATGACATGAAGACCGACTTCCGCGGAATGGAGAAAAGGGTTCTGCAGCTTGAATCACGACCGGTCAAGGTTGTCTCCGGTGAGAATGTAGTAGCTGTCCATGGTCCTCGTGTGAAGGTTCCTCCCTACGACGGAACAACATCCTGGTCGGCGTATAGACATCAGTTCCAGACTGTTGCGGCTGCCAATGGTTGGACTGATGAACAGTGTTTGACTGCACTGACGGTGGCGCTCCGAGGTCAAGCACTGTCAGTAATAGAGGCGCTGCCGACTCCGAGTGGTGGTTTCAAGGACCTGCTGGATGCGTTGGAGTCTCGCTATGGAGAGCGACACCTGGAGCACGTGTTCCGCGCTCAGCTGCGTGATAGGGTCCAGCGTTCTGGAGAGGGACTTCAGCAGTGGGCCCTTGAAATCGAGAAGCTCGTCCGCAAGGCCTATCCCAGTGTAGATCCGAAGACGGTGGAAATGAACCTGGTGCAAGCATTTGTCGACGGCATCAGAGATATCGAAGTGAGAACAGCGGTGAGACTTCAACACCACACGTCTCTCAAGGATGCCTTGGCGAACGCTCTAGAAGTTGAAGCTTGCCGCCAGGATACGCGCCAAACTCATCGACTTTGTGAGATTGCGGAAGCAAATGAGGACGTCAAGGTCATTAAAGCACCCGTCGGAAGGAGTACTGGACCGATTTGTTATGGCTGCGGGAAAAGGGGCCATTTGAGATTAAGTTGCCCGCTGAGGAAGGAAGAAAAGAGGCAGGCAGAGGCTTCTGCCGCAAACGTCCAGGGAAACGAGCATTAGCCAGGACCGGGGGGCAGGTGCTGGCTAGAGAGGAGAAAGCCCCGACAATGACCATCTCACAAGCCTGTAACGGGAACAGTTTGGTGATATTGGGCTGTGTCAATGATCAAGACTGTAAGATGACCCTTGATACTGGAGCGTCTAGAACGGTGATCAATCCGGCACTGGTGAAAGCAGCGAATATCAAGTATAGCAGAGATACTAAGTGTCGGCTACTCTCCGCCTCTGGCCAGCGAATACCTGTCCTTGGTGAACTCTCAGTCAGGATGATGGTTGGCGAGACGTCGTATACTCATCAAGTCATTGTGGCTGAGATAATGGATGAATGCATACTAGGACTGGACTTTATGAAGAAATATAACTGCCGGATTGACATAACGAGAGGAATTTTCAAGTGTGGCCAGGAAGAAATCTTTATACTGGGTGGTCCCGTCGGTGAAGTGACATGCTTGAAAACCATCAATATTCCTGCGCGTTCTCAGAAGTTGGTTCCGGTGATGTTACCTGTAGACAGCGAGAAGAAGAGGCATCGTTGTGTGTTGATTGAAGAGACAGGGAAGAACGGGCCAAGGAAATTTCCGACAGCAAGAACTTTGGTTACAAGCAACAAGACGGCAATAGTGAAGGTAGTCAACCTTGACCAAGAAGATGTACAGCTTAAGCGGGGTGAAGTAGTTGGTCAGTGTGAAGAAGTAGTCTGGATGAGGAGCTGTCATTCTCCAAATGGGAAAGTCAAAGTGAAAGTCGATAATTCAACTGTAACTGACTTGTTAAGTGAGATCCAGGATGACTTATCTTACTTGGAGAGGATCAAGGTTAAACAGTTGCTGGTGAAATATGCTGACATCTTCTCAAATGCAGAAGGGGACTTAGGCAGAACATCTTTAGTGCAACACAGAATTGATACAGGGGACGAAAGACCTATTAGACAGAGAGCAAGGAGAATCCCAATCGCTAAGGAGAAAGAAGTTGAAGAATTGCTCGAAGACATGAAAAAGAAGAAGGTCATTAGTCCGTCCTCCAGTCCGTGGTGTTCTCCAGTGGTTCTTGTTAAGAAGAAAAATGGAAGCACACGGTTTTGTGTTGACTACAGGCAACTGAACAACGTGACAAAGAAGGACAGCTATCCTTTGCCAAGAATAGATGACACTCTGGATACTTTGAGTGGCATGAAGTGGTTTTCAACCCTGGACTGCAAGTCAGGCTACTGGCAGGTGGGAATACATCCGACTGATAAAGAGAAGACTGCGTTTTCAACTGGAAAGGGTTTGTGGCAGTTTAACGTCATGCCTTTCGGTCTCTGCAACGCGCCAGCTACTTTTGAAAGGCTTATGGAGTGTGCGTTGGCGGGATTGGTTGGCGAGGCTTGCCTGGTGTACCTCGACGACGTGGTCATAATAGGCAAAAGCTTCCAAGACCATCTCAAGAACCTGGAACAAGTCTTTCAGAAAATTCGTGGAGCAAACCTGAAACTGAATCCGAAGAAGTGCCGGCTGTTTAGAACTTCAGTGAACTATTTAGGACACGTAATCAGCCGAGAAGGAATTCAGACGGATCCGGAAAAGGTGGAAGCTGTGCAGAAATGGCCGACGCCAAAGGACAAAACAGACGTGCGAGCTTTTCTCGGCCTTTGCTCGTACTATCGACGTTTTGTAAAAGGGTTTTCTGAGATCGCCAAACCATTGCATCGGTTGACTGAAGATAAGAAAACCTTCTCTTGGGATGATGAATGCGAGTTATCTTTCAATGAGCTGAAGAAGAGGCTTTGCGAGACACCTATCCTTGGATATCCACAGCCAGAGGGACAGTACATCGTTGATAGCGATGCTAGTAATATGGCTATTGGTGGAGTGTTATCACAGATCCAAGGTGACAAGGAAGTTGTGATCTGATATTTCAGCAAGTCTCTATCTAAAGCGGAAAGAAACTACTGCGTCACGAGAAAGGAACTTCTAGCTGTAGTGAAGACCTTACAGCATTTTTACAAGTATTTGATTGGGAGACCGTTCAAGCTTCGAACTGATCATGCTGCACTGAAATGGCTTCTCCAGTTCAAAAACCCGGAAGGACAGGTAGCTCGATGGATCGAACAGCTACAAGAGTATGACTTTTCTATCGAGCACCGTAGTGGTAAATCTCATGGCAATGCAGACGCGCTTTCACGTAGACCGTGTCCGGAAGACTGTAAACATTGTAGGAAGCAAGAGTCGAAGGAGGAGGTCGTGAAAGTGACTCGAATTTGTCCATTGGATGGATGGGAAACAGAAGCTATGCAGAAGGCCCAAGAAGAAGATGAGAACCTCAGACCCATCATGAAATGGAAGAAGGAAAAACACGATCAACCAGCTTGGAGTGAAGTAGCGTCCACAGGAGTGAGTACGAAAGCTTACTGGGCGCAATGGAACAGCCTGGTTCTGATCAATGGTCTACTGTACCGGAGGTGGGAGAAACCCAACGGTAAAGAAGAGCACCTACAATTGGTCGTGCCCAGTGCCAAGGTTAAAGATGTACTGCGGGAAACACATGACGGTGTTTCGGGCGGGCATCTTGGGGTAAATCGTACGTTGCAGAAGGTTCGTGCGAAGTTTTACTGGCTTCATTGTAGGGACGACGTACAGGACTGGTGCCGGAAATGTACAACGTGTGCCGCGGTGAAAGGTCCGCAGACCCGGAGTAGAGGGGGATTACGGTTGTACAATGTGGGAGCTCCCTGGGAGAGGATTGCCGTTGATGTGGCTGGACCGTTTCCACAATCAGAGTCCGGAAATAAATATTTCATGGTGGTGATGGATTACTTCACTAAGTGGCCTGAAGTGTTTGCCATACCCAATCAAGAAGCAATAACTGTGGCTACAAAACTGGTTGAGGAAGTGATCTGTCGATTTGGCGTGCCCCTGGAGATACACTCTGACCAGGGAAGAAATTTTGAGTCACAAGTATTTCAAGAGGTGTGCAAACTGCTTGGAATGCATAAAACCAGGACGACGCCATATCATCCTCAGTCAGATGGAATGGTGGAGAGGTTCAACCAAACACTGGAGAGACAGTTGGTGAAGATGGTTGAAAAACATCAGAAGGACTGGGACAAACACATTCCATTATTTTTACTGTCTTACCGGTCAGCTGTTCACGAAAGCACGAAGGAAACACCTGCTTTCGTCAATTTCGGAAGAGAGCTACGATTGCCTGTAGATTTGTTGACAGGAGGGTCACCAGATGAGCCGCAGAGTGTAACTGAATATGTAAGCGATTTGAGGGAAAGAATGCAAGATGTACATTCCCTAGTGCGTGAAAATGGTTTACATGCTAGTGAAAAGATGAAAACCAGATATGACCGTAAAGCTAACACGCCGCGTTTCGAAGAAGGTATGCTCGTCTGGTTACACAATCCAACTCGCCAGAAAGGGAAGTCCCCTAAGTTACAAAATAGGTGGGAAGGACCGTACAAGGTGGTCACTAGAATAAACGATGTAACGTACAGAATTCAACGCCAACCTAGAGGGGCTTGGAAAATAGTTCACATCGATCGACTTGCGAAGTACCATGGAAGCAATAATACTCGGGACGAGTATTAATGTAAGGAGGGGGTAATGTTACGACATCTGTTCGCAAGTAGGAGATAGGATTTGCCACTACTAGATAACAGATGGCGTTACTAGTATTCTAATAAGTAAAGGAATTACTAGATGTTTCTCGAATATCGACTTTTCGAGAATGTGGTACTAGAACTTTCTGTAATGTTCGCGTATTTGAGATTTGGCATATATAAGGAGCGACGCGTGCTACGGAGTTATTCGAGTGCGAAGAACTAAAGCGAGAACAAGCGAAATACTAGAGCGAAGAAATTAAATACGACAGTGCAGTGATATACGGATTACGGAAATAAGCTTAACGGTGTGGACAGTGTTACTATAACGGAGTAAATTAGTGTTGTTAATTAGTGCGAGTATCGATAGTTAATTATCGATAGTGTTTGTTGTGTTGTGTAAAGTGCGTTATTGGTCAATAAATATAATTACACCTTATTGCACGAAAGTGTGACTGGTATTTATCAAATTAAGAACCCGGTACGTAACAGTACTCATAAAATCATAACGATGCAACATTTCTGGTAGAAAGTTAGTTGGTATATTCACGTCGTCACGAAAAACATATTAATTACCAGCAGTATAATAACTACAAGTAATACTAACATAATAAGTTTTATTATAGGTAAGTATAACTTATAAAAATACTTATTATGTTAGTTGCTGTGTAGTGACGGTTTAGAATAGAATATAGAATAGCACTACCCCGTTTCTTCCCATGGGTGTACGTAAGAGGCGACTAAGGGTATTGGGGCTTATTGATGGATTTTTGGGCGATGCCGTTTGAGACCCATCACCAACAACCTTTTTTTACCACCTTTCTCCTTTGGCTTCCAAAAGTGGCTGGAGAATTTCTGCTTTCTTCCGTAAATGTGGGAAATATTTTTTTTGATATATATCAATTTGATTTTATTTTCCATACTTGTTGAGGACAGATCATTGTTCAAGCATGATAATTCATATGTTAAATATAAACTAAAAAATATATCAAGGAACACGCAAGCAATGCAGATAAAAACCGAGAAATGCATGAGTACTAACTAAAGTACAGGCTGTATGGACAAATGGAAAGGAAAAACCTTAAGTATCAGGTCAAATATTACTATAGATACAATTTTCCATTAAAGAAAATGACCAAATGCCCAATTAAAAATTCAGTTGTTAATTTATTTTGTAATTGGCTTCACATTACATTACATAACATAACATAAACGTTCACGCTGAATATCCCCGAAGGGGTTGGCAGAGGTACTAATACTTCTGAACATCACGTGACTTTGTCACCTGGCGCTCAGAGTACCCACGTTTTGCATGGACAGTGTACTCAAGTGATAGGGGGCAGGCCTATCGCCGTTTTGTACGAATACACTGTCACATGACTAACTACAACTCAGCCATGAGGGTTTCCTCACGATGTTTTCCCTCACCGTTAATAACCATGATAAATTAACCACACATATGTCTTTAGAAAAGACAAATTGGTGTAGGCCCGACCACGGATTCGAACACTAGTCGTTTGCACGATAACCGAGTGTTCTACCCACTGGGCTATCACTGTTGCTACACACACTAATAGCTCCTATTCCTCAATTTTATACGCATATACAATACATATACATAACAAGCACGTTAATTTAAAACTTTCAAAAAATAAACTTTAACTTTTAACTAATGCCAATATTTCTTTTAAAAATTTCACTAATTACACCAGCTTCATGCTTCACTCACCACCAATAGGTGAATGATCTTATTCTTTGAATTGTGATTATTAAAATTAGGTACCGAAATACTCACTGATTAAAAACCTAATTTTTCTTCACCTTAAAATGGTGAGCATATGCTTAATTGTTATTACAATATTTTTTTTATTCTTTTTTGAGTATTAATTCTAAATACATACATACATATACTCACGGCTATAAGTCCTTGGAAGGGGTAGCCAGAGCTAAGGAATTAAAAATTGCTCAGCCACTTTTGAATAATTGAGGGGGGGGAAAGACGGTAAAGTAGAGGTTGTTGGTGATGGGTCTCCAACCACATCGCCCAAAAATCCCTTAAAAGCCCCAATTACCGTTGGTCGCCTCTTACGTACCCCCATCGGTAGAAACGGGGTAGTGCTATTCTAAGCCGACACTGCATGGCGTAATTAATTCTAATATAAAAATACTTGCCTGACGACCAGCATTTTTTAACGTTAATTTAATCATAAAACTAGGAATGCATCGGACTCCAGGCCAATTAAAACAGTACGAAATGCTAATTTTCGCTGGTACAATGCTCTCAATGCCTCCAAAAGACATTAAAAAACAATTTTAAATTGTGGCTTTTTCTAAATTGTACTTATTGTTAAAAACCAAACCATTATATTATAGCACTTAAGTATCGTGCCAAGTCTGATGACCACGTAGATACAAAATGCAAAATTACAATAATACTAACTACAATGCATCTACGTAAACCGAGTCTTAGAAAACAGTTATAGGACTAAAGACGTTATTACACAACCGGCCGTTTCATTTTATTATCTTTTTATTCGCTTTTGATTATTAGTCTCTCCTCAAATGTGGTTAATAAGCACCGAATACAACGAATACTTTTGTAGGAAAACTGCTTTTTTATTAGCACTCCCTTCTCTTTGCGAATCTTTTAAACCGAAGAGAAACTGTTTCATTTTATTAGTAAAAAATACGTTCCGTTCCACAAAAGGAAACTAGAAAGGAATTCCATTCCGTTGCCAATTTCGAAATTTCGTTGAAACGATCAAAAGCAAAGGTCGATTTGGTATTAATTCGGTTAGTGAGGGTCCTTGTCAAGTGTAGCCACTCGGGCCATAGGAGTGCGGCAAACACATACGGCTAGCGTACAAGTGCTTACAACGAGAGATTTACTTGATAACAATACCAATGTAATACACTTAGCTGTTGAAATGCGTAAAGTGAAATTAGCGGTTTTGTTATAAATTAGTTGTCCCGGAGCTTTGCCAACTCGTTACTTTGCTACGTAACTCACTGGCCTTTTGTCACCGTGTTACTATGAAAATGAGTTTTTGGAAAGACTGAGCAGATTTTATGGTATTGTTGCAATTAATATGGTTGATGAATGTATTTTGTAGTATTTCACAATTACATTTTGTTTGTAAACAAGGTCATAAAAACATTATAACAATAACTTGTTAAGCTAAAATAAAAACAATAGTTTGTCATTGATAAGCAGCAAGTAATATACACTTCTTACAATCCACAGAATTATAAGTCCAACCAATTAGGGAAAGACAAACTTTGGACTAATTTGGAGAATACGAGTAATATATACACATATCCAATACACTCAAAAAGGCAGGTGTCCGAAGTACGAAGAATGAAAGAGCATGTATGAAAAGATTGATGGATGTGAATGAAGCTAGAGAGGCATGCCAGGATCGTACAAAGTGGCGATCGATAGTGTCTGCCTACCCCAATGGGAACTAACGGCGTGAGAATATGTATGTATATCCAATACAATATGCTACTGTTTTTGATTGTAGGTTTTGTATTTTCACTTTATAATTTTATTTTAACTTAACAACATTTAAAAAAAAAAAAATTATTGTAAAGGTATTCAGCCGATTGTAACAAAACGAGCCATTTCATTGTTATATGAAACATGACCAAAGCAAACATGCAGGACATGTTATCAATCAAAACGGCAGTGACTCAGTATATAGCTCCCTAACAATTAACTAGATTTAATAAAATTGTAAAAACTATTGAACCAACCAATCACTCGTCGCTCGAGCAATTAACAGGAGACAAAAAACGAAACAAATTCAGCTAACGATCACAATTGATTAATTATACCACCCGGACGATCCTGTCGGGCGTAAACAAAGTACATATTTTGAGTCCGTAGTCCGTACTCTGACCCCGGGCAAGTCACATAACACATGTCACGCGCAATAAAATCCTGCTATAAATCGCAGTATATTTACGGTTGTAAATTTGTAAAATCAATCGCTATTGGTAGTAAAGTTTGGAGCGCAAATTGAGTTGTAAAAAATAAACCTAATGTACACTCGCTGTCAACTGTTTTTCATTCCTAGACGTTTAATGGAAAATTGTTCTCGGTATGGTCGTGGCACGATTTTGTGAGATTTCAAGTTGATGCCTGCTTTTACGAGCGCAGTTTGGATTGCATCGTAATGGAGAGTTTGATTGTTTTTATGACGGTTTCATAAAAATTATATTCCCATTTAGGTACTCATTTATATACCTATACTATATACTATATACTTATATAATACATTTATATTTATAGGCAACCGTGATAGCCCAGTGGGTAGAACACTCGGTTATCGTGCAAACGACTAGTGTTCAAATGCCTGGGTCGGGCCTACACCAATTTGTCTTTTCTAAAGACATATGTGTGGTAAATTTATCATGGTTGTTAACGGTGAGGGAAAACATCGTGAGGAAACCCACATGGCTGAGTTGTACTTAGTCATGTGACAGTGTATTCGTACAAAACGGTGATAGGCCTGCCCCCTATCACGTGAGTACACTGTCCATGCAAAACGTGGGTACTCTGATCACCAGGTGACAAAGTCACGTGATGTTCAGAAGTATTAGTATCTCTGCCAACCCCTTCGGGGATATTCGGCGTGAACGTTTATGTTATGTTTATGTTTATGTGCTTATTTATCAGACTTACTTACTACCAGTTATTTATAGAGATAGGGAAAGCTTGAGTAAATTAGTGGTAATTGAGTTATGCAATTCCGCCAACCATGTCCTGTTTTTTTTCTTCAACTTAAACAGGTTTCCTCACAAATGCCTACAAACAAATTTACACTTTGCTGTGTTTGCTTAAGAAACGAAAAACTATTTATAATTTCGGCTTTTCACGATACCAAAAGTTAATAATCTTAAAAATATATCGTAGCAATGATAGCTAGGATATTGTTTTTCAGTAGTTTGCAAACTTAGATATTGTGTTATTTATAAATTCATTATGTTATACCATAATTACATTCCTAATATAAGCCCAAACAATTATAACCCATAATGAAGCAATTTAAATGAACAACAGTAATGGACGGCAATGCGAAGTACTTTTCAGTCAGAAACGGGAACAATTAATATACAATATTCCCCCGTGTCGCCGGAGCGTGAAATCACATACTATCGCTATTACCACATACTCGGTCGGACTAATTTATTTAGCGGAACCTATTCGTATTCCGACCACTCGGCCGGAGTGTAAAAACTTCTCGTCGGAACCATAATATTGAAATGGAACTAGGAATATTCCTTTTTTTTAATACTGTTTGTGGTATTGTGCTAGGTTATAACAATGCCACAGAGATTTTTCTATCACTTATTTCTATCAAAGACTTGTGACTAAAAAGAGTATGATTATTTGAAAAATGAGGACTCATTTATTACATACATTTGTATTTCTACTTCCTTTTAGGCAATAAGCGTAACCGTAGGAAATCTTTTCAAAAGTGTGTTTTAGATTAAACTGCTATAAGAAAAACTAATCGTTCGAGTCGATCGCAGTATTTATATAACTGTAAATTAAATGAGAAAATTACTCAAAACTATAACCCGTCTTCTTAAATTCGTATTTCTTATCTATCATGAGCAGTTATTAATCATAAAAACCCTTTTTGGGGATCATAATTTGTGGGTTAATCGAGTTGAGGGTAGTCCGTCCTCACAGGATTACTCATAGATTTACTGAAATATGTCTTCAAATCGGGTAATCAGCTTAAGATAAGTTTGTAGAAACCAACATAGAAAAATTTACCATCTATCGTAAATCATACTTTCTATTACCGTATAAATCATAAACCCGGTTTTTAGTCATTTTAATTATGAGCAATTTATGAGCCAGCATAAAAGACAATTGAGGTAAAATCACATCGCTATCCGAACTTTATATTACTTTTAGGTTTCTATATTTTTAAGTTAGTATAGTTTCCATTTTTCATATCTGCACATACTGATCGGAATCGAAAACCCGAAAATAGCACAAGTTGATATCTGACACTAAGTTATGATTTTAACTGGGTATTAATACGTTATATTATGAGTGAATAACAAGGAAAGTTATAACCTTGATAACTAACCAAATTGTCTATTAATATACATTGTCAAAGGTTCCCATCTCTTAATTTGCATCCTATCAAAGTATCGGATGAGACTGGGCTATTCGGGAGGAGCTCAAGCTATATAAAGGTGTGATTTAGTGTGAACTCAGCAAACACTATTTATCACTTGGCAAGTTTGTGAAAGCATTTGCATAGAGCGACGGCGAGAGGCCCGGGCTTTCGGCCCAAGAAACGGCCAACTTCGGAGAGTTATAGACTCCGAGTAATTAAAATTATAGGTTATTGTTGTGTGCTGCAGCATTCTGAAACTCAAACCTAACAACAAATTATCTCAATACAAAAGGTTAGTTTTTTACATTGTACTCGTAGCGTCGTCTTATAAATTTATGAGCGTACCCATCGCATGCACAAAGAAATGATACGTTCCAAAAGTAAGAGAGCTTCATATACCGATGTGGTAATTTGAGATCAATGGAGCCAACTATTAATCAAAACAGTTTTGAACTATTTCACAAGGTAGACTAGTTAGTAAAATATTTTCTACGGCAAAGTTTATTGAACAATGATTTTTTCAGAGTTATCTTCTATAGTTTTGACCCGTAAATCAACATTGCATTTATTTTTTATTTGAATGAGCAAGCAGAAATCTCTGTAGTTCACAATGAATTGGTTTTAAATTGTAGTAGGAAGTGCAATATATCAAAAGCAATAGCTGAAGTTAATTTATCAAATCCACACGGGGTGCTCGGAACACTGCCAAAGGCTGATTATTGCCCATCGCGACCGTCCTGCTCCCCAACTAGTGAAAGCCTCGACTTACTTAGAGTTGGCTATTGCACTAATACTATGTTTTCATAAAATCTTCATACGAGTAGCTTAACTTATGTGAAAAGTAAATTTAGTTCTGTACATTTTTCTAGCCATATTTTCCTATACTATTGCATAAATTTAAATTATATTAATCGATTTATATGTGTATTTATATGTTATTCGAATATGACTCTTTAGTGAAGTGTACATACACACAATGAAAATGATACTCATATTTTTTCTGTTCTTTTTTAAAAGCTTTTAGTTTTATAAAATTTTATAAATTTACAAAATTGATATTTCATTATATTAATGGACTTTTCATTAACTGAGAGAAGCTAATGCGTCCGCTTGAACCCTATAAATTTGTTAAAATAAAATTATTCCGCGTCACGTTCAAAGGATCACAAGGATTTAAAATAATGCCGATAAAACAGAAAAATAACACGCATAGAAAAATACCTTCTGATTTTGTTGATTCAAGTGTGCTAGGCTTTGGAAAGTTATATTGAGCAAATCGTCTCGATAAGAAAATAAAATCTTGAAAATATTTCTCTTAGCACGCCATTGTATTTCTTAACGTCGATTACGGCTCAAGTGTTCCATTGTGTAAAACCTTAAAATGGCTACGGTTAGTCGGTAGTGGCGCCATTATCGCGAGCTCTTTTTGTCTCGCTTCCGCAGCCCCCATTTTTTGCTGAACCTCACTCATGTAGGACAGATAGCGAATGGGTAATAATTGGAGCTTAACTTCTTTGTCGGTACGGATTTTAATGCGATTTTGACCCTTTAACCCTGCTCTGGGAGCTCGTGATTTCATTTTACGCGTCATTAGATTGTTCCAATTGTGCCCCATGTCACTAAGGATAGGTGCTACTCGGTGCTAATTTATGGGGGTTGAGAAAATTACTTGGTTCATACACGGATTACGGCGGTCGACCGATAAAATTGACCTGCTTTATTCATAACGTTTGATTTATGCTTTATTAACTGCTGATGTGATCGTAAAACCATAAAGTAATAAAAAGGAGATTTACATGTAGGGCTTTTTGTGCTCGCTAAGACTATAAATTACAAAAAAGAAAGTCAACGAATATATTTGATTAATTTGATTTCATTAAGTGAAAAACTCGGAATGGAATATAACAATACATACATATACTCACGGCTGCAAATCCCTAGAAGGGGTAGCCAGAGCTAATGAAGTAGAAATTCCTCAGCCACTTTTGGAAAGTTGTGTAAGAAAAAGATGGTAAAATAAAGGTTGTTGGTGATGGGTCTTCAACCGCATCGCCCAAAATCCCTTAAAAGCCCCCAATACCGTTAATCGCCTCTTACGTACACCCGCCGGAAGAAATGGGGTAGTGCTATTCTAAGCCGACACTACACAGCATCAAACTTGGAATATAACAATCACGTGTGATTATATCTTTTGTGATAAAATATAGTAGAGTGAACGTTTTGCGTTAAATAATGGTAAAAAGCTTCCCATAATGTGGTCCAATGACTTAGTGAATTAAACGAAATTAGAAATTAGAAACGATTAAAATTTTACTCACATATCTCTTATACATTTACAAAACATAGAATAAAACACAAAAAATAAGTCAAATTGTTTTCTCACAATACAACTAAAAGCTTGAAAGTAGACACATACAATTCTTAGCCGTAAAATAATATATTTTTTCTGGAAACCAGTGCTTACGTAATTCGTATAAAGAGAGAATCAGGCTTGGAAAGGTCGCTCGCGGTCAGTGCGGGCTGAGGAAACGTAAAATTAATTTACGACTTAATACAAGGAAGCTTTGTCTTTTATCTTGGATAAACAAGTTTACGAATTGAGTTTTTTATGATAGTCATTAGATACAATTTAGTAGGCATTCGTTGGTCCTTAATAGAATCACTACCAAATGTAAAAGCGAAACAAAATATATTAAAAACAAATAAAACAAAATCGTGAATATTATTAATTTCAATTATGCCGTGTAGGCTGGCTTAAAATGTCACTACCCCTTACTTCCCATGAGTGTCGTAAGAGGTGACTAAGGGTATGAGGCTTTTTAAGTGGTTTTTGGGTGATGTGGCTGAGGAGTTTCTAACTTTGAAGCTCTCGCTACTTCTTTTTGGGATTATTGGCCGTGAGTATATGTATGTATTTATTTATTTAAAAAGTATACATAACTGAACTCGTTTATTGTCGTTATCACTTTTAAAATCCTTACAAAGATAAATTAACTTACTTTGATTAAGCTAAGTTAGCTATATATGTTATACGTATGTATTTAGGTATGATCTTGTCAGTTATGTGCATGCAGCAATGACATTTACGAGTAAACTTGTATCGTAACCGTTTTGGTTGATTTACTGAGATATTAAAATTTCACGTAACTCTTACTTAATTATTCAGTTTTTTAATTTTCATATGAGCAAGTAAGCTAAACTTTTTAACAAGGTAAACCATTAGTTAGAGTTTGTAGTGACATGTAAATTGCACTCTGTGGTGGCACAATTATGTAGATTATTTTAAATGTATCAAATACTTACTAATTTTATTATCAATATCCACCAAAATCTATGATATGAAACAATCTCAAAATTAACTATCATATTTGTGTACCTATAACATTAGAAAACCAATTCATATTTCAACATGGAGGATCAGAGGATGGATGACAGTAAATTGGTGAAAGAGATATATAGAGCCAATGTGGAAGGTAATGTTAGTAGAGGACGACCTCGGAGGACACATTTGGATCAAATAGAAAATGTGCTCAAAAAGGCAGGTGTCCGCAGTATGAAGAATAAAAGAGCATGTATGAAAAGATTGATAGATGTAAACGAAGCCAGAGAGGTTTGCCAGGATCGAACAAGGTGGCGATCGATAGTCTCTGCCTACCCCAATGGGAACTAACGGCGTGAGAATATGTATGTATGTATGTATGTATTTCAACATCTAAATCCATTCAAATATTCAGAATTTCTGCACCATTTAATAAGCTCACTGACTTAAATTTTTTACTAACATTATTTATTATTGAAGACACGATAGAGTGGTTGCAACTTGCATTGAAGACCGCATCGTTTGAACGAAGCGGCTGTGAAAGTGACAGCCGCATAGTCTGCGGTCGCCCCTCGAGTTTGTAGTGACATGTAAGTCCTCGCTAACGAAGACTATCCACTGCAGACGAGACGAGTCGTTTTGTTCTGTGGTTACTTACAACAGCACCTTACGTTCTTGTACAAGTATATTACTCAGTTATCCGCGTCGTTTTTTGTGGGAAACTATATTGTGAATAGGTTAGGCCGGTGTGTAACTTTTTGTTCTGTTATTTGTTCGGTCTAGGCACAGTTTGAAATAGGTATGACGTTTGCTCTAAGTGGAAACTTTTAATGTAAAGAAACTGACATGCAAACAATCTTGCTGAAAATAATATGCTTATTTCATGAATTGTTTTATGTTGTCTTAATTAGACGTGTGAAGAATAAAATGGCATGCATGTAAAAATTTATTCATGTAGACGAATCTATGAAGGCCAGAATTGTGCAAAGTAGCAATTGATAATCGCTTTGGGTAAGGTCCAAGGGAACTGATGGCCTGAGAATGTGTGTTCATGTATTTATATTGTCCTTGGTGGAATAATCGCATCCAACTTTGAACATTTTTAACAAACTGTTATTTAAATAGTTGAAATGATTATGATTGATACGTTGATATCACGTGTAATGAGAGGAGCAGTTTCTATCTCGCAAAAAGAAACAAAACTATTTAAAATGGCGCCTAGCGCCGTCCTCATTACATTTTAATTTAAATCTTTTTACGTCCAACAAAAAATATATTTGCATAGTGATGGCGGTGAATATCTAGGGAAAATTTAATCAAGAGTTCCATTTACAAATTTAGTTTTGAAAGGGTTGTATGCTTGAGTGATAGACGAAGAAAGAGAATATGAAAAGACTGATTCATAATATACGCAGCACTGTAAATAAATAATAGGGCTCACCACACTTACAAACAACGGTTTATCTATGTAAGACTGACATAGAATACTAGCATGCTTTTTAAGGGCTCTCATAGTCTTAACTGTGAAATAGATTCGAATTTGATTGTTATCTCAAAAACAGACTCGTAAATTATTCAAATGATATTTCTCGCAATAGGCTCAGGGAATGTCCTCAATCAAATTAACTCAGCATGGTTTCCTACAAAAGTTTCTGCAGTTCTCTTCTTTAAGTGGATTATAATACGAGCACAGCTACGAATAAGTTACTCGCTCAGCGTAAATCCGGTGACTGAGTCCCACCTGCCTCAGATACTTGTCTCAGCTCGAAGTCTATACAATATTCATTCTATTATAGTAAATTTTATACAATGAAACCCAAATTTATTCACCAAACTAGGTGCCGCTCGTTTTGTTAGATTTGCAGCTCCCAGTTTGCAGCTAAGTTCATCTCGTAGCTCGATTGTCGTTTAAATATTTAGATCTAACTTACTATTGCATGAAAACAACGGTATAATTGATTCAAAGAATTTATAAAAGAATTCAAGTTTTTACTACACTTTTGTCAAAAATAATTTTTAAACGCATTGCTTACTTATCCCTTTGTGAACTCTTATTTGCACATATTTTTTATCAATAGAAAGACATTTAAAAGATATTGCAAGACTAAGGCTATAATAGGATTACTTCTGTGGCAGCAGCTTTCAATTGGAACACTTTAATATTTATTTTAGATAACCTTAAGAATAGAAAATGGGATTTCAACCTGGCCGTTTTTTCTAAGAGCAACTAAGTACAGGACGAGAAGTGCTTAGTTCACATTCTTGGGTGGTATGTATGTTTTGCGTATTTACAACCTACCTTTTAGACTGTAATTAAACTTTTTATTTTTTGGGTACTTTAAATAGAATGTTTTTTATATAATACTATACATACATACATACATATACTCACGGCTATAATTCCCTAGCAGGGGTAACCAGAGCTAAGAAATTATGTATTCCTCAGCCACTTTTGGAATTTGAGTAGGGAAAAGATCGTAAAATAAAGGTTTTTGGTGATGGGTCTCCAACCACGTCGCCCAAAAATCCAATAAAAAGCCCCAACACCCTTAGTCGCCTCTTACGACACCCGTGGGTAGAAAGGGGTAGCGACATTCTAAGCCGGCACTACACGGAAATCAATTAAATAAAATGGTAAAATAAGCTACATAATAATAAAATTCCAGAAATTTTGAAATACCTAAAAACCACAAAAATAAAAAAAAACATGTATACTTTTTAAAGCTTACGATGAACAAAAGCGATATGACAAAATTGAAAAAGAAAAATATGCGAATCAAAATATAAAAGCATGATAAAACAATACTTTAAGTCCTCAATTTATGCTCCCATTAAAAATCTGCAAATTGTTCAGCTGCTTATAGTAAAACAGATGAAATTTCAGCTTTAGTTAGAGCCACGGGTTCTCATCCATCATCCGTAATTTGACGTGGCGAAAAACATTACGCCTTTGATAAAGATAGGGCTATATTAAAGAGCGACGCGATTCACGTTTTTTGGTATTTTATTTATTTAATTGGAAGAATTAAAGCCTAAGTAGCACATAAATAATATAATAACTATATATATTATTTATGTGCTACTTAGGCTATATGGATTTATGTCCTAAAGTCATAATAACATTTTAAATCAGCACTAGTCAAGTTTAAAATGTGTATAACGTCATTTATTTAATCTGAAAATGCTTAATGCCTTATTATGGATTATAAACAAAGTACCATAATGTCAAAACTCCTATATGGGTCTTGGGTTTTTCTAATAATAGCTGGTATCGCATTTTAGTAGTATGTGAAACATTACGCATTATATAAGCATCAAAATATTATTATTTGTAGCTTTTACCTGTATGTTGTCATTATTTATTTTCACATATGTTTTCTAACGGCCGGTGGTAATGTCAATTTAATGCTTATGATATATACACATTGAATAAAGAACAAGTAAAGCTTTAGCTCCTAAGTATAGAACAAATAAAGCTCCGATTTGTTCTTAAAGAATTCTTTTATCAAGCTTCAACCCCTTTATCATCTTAAACTATGCTTTTATTAATCTTTAGGCTATATATTGATAAAAGTAAAGATATTTTTCGAAATACAAGTAGTAAATAGATCGTACCTACGTAATTTATGTTTTCGAATTGTTATTTGATTATAAGCATTATAGGACACTTCTGAATAGTTGAAATACGGTTGAAGCTTAAATAGGAGTGTGTTTTACGGTAAATTACAAGCTCTTAGTTTTGTGTCTGACCATTATACGATAAACAGCTCTTCTACACTATATTTGAATGCCTAATGCTTTAATTTTACCTGTCACCATTTGCTTTCTTATTTTTATTTCTTACAAAATGATTTAAAGTCAAATAAATCAGACAAAAACAGTAATTGATATTTTTTTAAGTGCACAATTGCCTATGATAGGAATTATAATGTTAATTCAAAGCTTTTAGCCTAAATTTCACCAAAACTTTGAGCTACTAGGTTAAGTTTTATTATTATTTTTATTGTATTAAAGGAAGTTTGCAAAGGCGCATGTATTTTTTCCCATAAACTTGTATATTTTAACCGACAAACTATGGAGCGCAGCTTATTTCACTCGCAACGAATTGAATAAATTGTTAGTTTTCACCTGTTTCATTTTAAAATGCACTTTAACTCCAACACTAAACATAACACGACCCCATTGCAAAAACAATTATTTAAACTGAATATATATTTTCAAAATCTATTAAATATACTTTTGCACAAAGGAAATAAAACTGTTAGCACTCATCATTAGAGCCTTCAACATCTTGTCAGATGATTTAAGCAGCGCCTATGCGAGAGGAGCATCGTCGCTAGTGGCTAAAAAGACCAATTCTCGAGCGACACTTCCGTCCGCACTTCTGGCACGCAAACCGAGAGTCCGGTGGAATGGAACTCACAGCGCACGCATGTCTTTTGGCACGTTTTTGTGCCAAATTTGCAAACCAGGCCTTGTCGTGGGTCCCGCAGCCCTCGTGAATGAGTTTCCTCCACTCATCACGGTAAGAAGCGAGTTCTTCCCATTTTCGCAGTTGCTGCATATCAATTGTAGTATAGTTACAAAAAGTTCAATTAGCGTCATAAAATGCTTTTATCTGACTTTATTAAAGCTAATATACAAAAGTTATAGTGCTATTGTACACCTTTTAAACAGCTTAAAGCCTTATAAGGGGGAAGGGTGGCAAAAGCTTGAGCTTTAGAACAAGAAATTCCTCAGTTACATAATAAGTTGATAGGGGAAAAGATGGTAGAAATAAAGTATCTTTGGTGATGGGTCTCGAACTGCATCGCCGAAAAACCACTTAAAAAGCCTCATACCCTTATCCGCTTCTTACGACACCCGTGGATGGAAATGGGTAGTTACATTCTAAGCCGGCACTAAACATAACTTGCAAGTATTAAATATAATAAAACTAAGTAAGAATAAAGTCTGAAGAATAAACGGAAATATACGAAAAAATATATAAATGTAAGTGAAGCTCCAGAGATTGCCATGATCGTTCATAGTGGCGATCTATAGTCTATAAAATATATACTCAACTCAAACTAAACCGTTCACGCCGTATATCACCGAAGGGGTTGGCAGAGGTACGAAAACTTATAAACATCACGTGACATTGTCACCTGGTGTTCAGAGTACCCACGTTTAACTTGGACAGTGTACTCACGTGATAGAGGGCAAGCCTATCGCCGTTTTTGTACGACTACATTGTCACATGTGCCATGTGGGTTTCCTCACGATGTTTTCCCTCAACGTTAACAACCATAATAAATTAACCACACACACACATATGACTTTTCGAGAAAAACAAATTGGTGTACACCCAACCCGAAATTTGAACCCTAATCGTCTGCACGATAAGCGGTGTTCTACCCACTGAGCTGTGAAGGTAGCTTATTTGTAATGATTGTTACATAAAACCTGATATAAAACTAAGGTATATTTCAATACGGGCTACAACAACTTAATAGTCTAGAACCATTAAATGCTAAACTACCTACCTCACTCAAATATTCCCATCTAATATAACTCAGATAAATCGATTATAAAAATGGTGTGTTCCTTTAATTGTAATCTAAATCGTAATAGTACATAATGATACAAGTAAGCAAAAATAATCATTATTGTCGAGATGGATTTTTAATCTAAAGGCCAGACCTTAATGGAACCAAGGGCTATATATCGATTAACGCTACCTGTACAAAACTCACCTGTGTCAAACGACGTTTTTTTTTGCACAAAAGTGAAGTAAATTTATTACTTATTATCAAATTGATTAAATTTTAAGACTAATTATCGTTATTCAATGACGCGATGGGTCGCAAATCGAATTACCAGTTCAGATTTTTAGTCCTTAGAAAATTCTTACGTTATCTTTTCTGAAAGTGAAATTTCCAATGAATCGCTTTTTGTCATAAGCCACTCGCAAAATGGAACATAAAGACATGAAAAAGAATATTGAGTTCTATTACTGCATCATTTTATTTCAGTTCTCTCAATAATTGTGTGAAAACAGTGAGAAGCAAATGAAAATACCGTTGTTCCGAGAAGTGGTTCCCAGCATCACTCGCTTGTGATTACTGAGCGTGAAAATTTAACAAGACAAAGTGTTTTATTCAATAGAGAAACCCCGGTTGTTTAGATCATATTTTTTCCGTGCAATTAAATGGCAAGTACAATATTTGGATAGGTTTTCTAGACAATATTCCCTTTTACAGACGTTTTTAACAAGGTTGTAATTTTTACGCTATATAAGGATTCTGTAATAGAATATTTTGAAAGAATGAAATGTTTATGTATTGTTTAGTTTCCATAAAGATATCATAACATTTTTCATACATATCATTTTGTAGACACATTCTTTATGTAATAAAATAACAAATGAGACAGACGGCTCATGCAAATACATTTGTTCGCACGAAGAAAACTGACATGGGTTCTACATTGTTTCTGAACTATTTCAGCTAAGTTTCTTGCTAGGAACATCACGTTACGTGGTGTCATAACTTTATGGAAATGGAATAACGTTTTAGTAGCCCCTTCATTGTTCACTGTAGTCTTTTTGATCTTCAAACGTATCCTCATAAACTTATTCACTTGAATGATTTGACTGATAGGTAATCACTGGTCTTAGGGCCAGTTTTTTGATCCGGAGTTAAAAATATAACCATTTGTTACATTGACTATAGTTAAATGACTAACCAGTAGTTAAATCGTAAATCCATTTCGGTTTGATATTTGACCATTAGTTACTCTAACCACGGGTCAAAAAATGCATTTTGTTGATATGTAACTAATAGTTACGATATTTAACAAATTGTTGAGTTAACCACGGATCAAAAAACTGGCCCTTAAACAAACAAATAAATATCTGAACACAATCACAAAAATGAAAATAAATGTTTAATTCTCAAATTCAAACGTTAACGGCGTAAATTGCAAAAGTGTTGGCAGAGGCACTAATAGCACGTGACATATCTGCCACCCGGTGTTCAAAGTACACATATGTTCTGTTTGGACAGTGCACCCACGCAAAAGTGGGTATATCGCTGTTTAGTACAAATACACTATCACATAGCTAGGTTTAACTCAATCTTGTTTCGTTGCGATATTTTTCCTCTCTGTTAAAAACATTGATTCAGTGGAATATGTAGTTGACACATTGGTGTAGATCCGACTCAATATTTGGCCCGAATATCTTTGCATTAGAAGCGCTGGTTTTCAAACTGACTTAGCACGCTTTTTTCAACTTATTATAGTTGTAACTGACTTTGTCAACTAGTTGTTAGTAGTAGCTTTTATACATGGGGAGGCCACTTATTTGCGATCGAACTCCTCTGGAGCGGCTCGACCAATTTCCACCAAATTTGGCGCAGTGATCAAATGGACATTGCTAAGAGTCGTGTGTGCGTGTCGTGCTCGAACTTACCATTGAGGAATAATCGACGAAAAACTATTTTCCCATATAAGTCAATCGAAAAAGTTAATGGTTTCTTATTTAAAGCGTAGTTAAAAGCTTAAGACCGACTGCACAGATAATAAGAAGACTGAGGTTTACTTAACTCGCTCAGCTCAATTAATTTCAATCGCAATTTGCATTGAAGTCCTTGTATATTTTTAGCTACAATTACGCAGTAGTGCCATAATATACTGCTATACTAATGTAATGTAACATTATACCAACTGGCATTGTTATTGGAAAAAGAGATTTATTCTAAGGAAAAAACATCGAGGTAACCGTTCCAAAAATCTATCATATCTGTATAATAATAATAAATTATTAACTTATGAATATTAATTAGATTTTATATGTATTGTATGTATATATATAAAGGATGCTCATTTTTCGTATACTAATTTAACTGGCTGGTTGGTTGTATATAAAATATAAAGTATTAAATCTGGAGGCACGGTAGTCTTCTTAATCTTAGCTTACTATTTCACCAATCAGTACGAAACCTTTGGTATTTGAATTGCAACACTAACTTTGAACCAGTAATAATCAAGATTGACCAGACAGGCATAAACGAAACGGTTGTATTTGATGAATATGTGACAATATAACAACAGATACAATATATTTTTAACAGTATATTTGGTTTTGAAGGAAACAATTATATTATTTTTATACATAGAAAAATTATTACTTAGTATTTAAAATTTATCCCTTTAAAAATTTACATCCATGATGCAACGTCCACTGGTAGATATGGTCTTTTCATAAAATTGTTCACAACTAATAGATCTCTACTTATCCATTGGGTTCCCGAAATCTTCAGCGAGATTTCTACGTTCATACGTTACAGTCTTTTATTTATTTATTTATTCAGGAGAAAACAGAAATAACAAAAAGAATATAAGACTAAAACACATAGGACACAAATAAAATTATTTTTAAGGCCACTTACAGTCTGTCGTCCATTTCGTAGCCGCTACTGCAAAACATTTGAGCGTGGTTATGCGTGCAATATCCTCTGCTCATTGCCACAATAGTTTCACAACTTTTTAAGCTGTATAGGTTATCCCAGTTCTTTTGCGGTATGCTCTAAACTGCAAAGAAACGCGAAAACACGATCTTGTTCAGTTAGAAAATTAACTACTTCTTGTAATATTTATGTTTAATGTAATGTTTTAATTGATTATTTGACACAGCAATCCACTTTTATTATAATATTTATTGTAATACTAATATTAATGAATTTCTTCGCTTAATTCCGCTAAATACCTGCGGTCTTCATGCAACATGCACTGTGCACCGCCCGCCCTCCCACTTTCTTGTAAGTATTATTACTTGTAAACATTAGTATTACAATAAATATTATAATAAAAGTGGATTGCTGTGTCAAAGAATCAATTAAAACTTTCTTGTAAGTTTGCACAGTGCATATTGCATGAAGACTGCAGGTATTTAGCGAAATTTATTAATATTAGTATTGCTATGGATTTCCGCAAAGTAACGCCAAATTCGATCCAATAAATATTTATTTTGTTAAATGACCATTGTTTAAACGTTATGGGTATATAGAATATAAGATCAATCCAAGAAAATTAAACATGAACATTAAACTCCTATGTCGTAAATGCACTGTCCAGACAAAATATAGAACTTTGATCACCACATGACAATCCTCATCCACCGCTTAACTGCGTAAACAAAACTGAACGTCATGTCAAAATTAAAACTTAATTGTTTTTGATTAAACAAAAAGCATCCAAAGCATGACATAAAAATGAGATCAAATATATTAAACCGAAACGTTGAAACAGTGCGTCGCCCCAATCGCTCCCCGTACGAAATCGTAATGGTTGTACAAATGCCAGCTATAAAGAAGGTAAATAGCAAACATTTGCTACACAAATTCGGTATACAATGTTTATGGCCGATAATGTTATGAACAGCCAATGTACTGTCTCGAAAATACGAATGGGTTCTTTATTGTTTGACAATGTCTTTTTATTTCCGAACGAATGACGTGACGTGAAACTCGCATACAGAATTAGAAATTGATGTTGTCACGTATCGTTAAGTCTTGGATATATTTATTTGTACTCAATAAATACTAGGTGAAGTACGCTTTTTATAATTTTTGAAGATAGAGCTAATTCCGCGTTGGCTATTGTGGATAAAAAAAAAATTTATATTTTACACTATAGTTCTGGTATGTCTTTTAGCTTACGATAATTTAAAGTTTCTAGTGATATCGGCTTTATTAATTTTTACCTTAAAAAAAATATATTATCTAAATCGCTGCCGATTGGTGGTAAGGTATTAAGGAGGCTGGCGGCATTGCCCCTTTGTATAGCCAAACTAATACGTTGGGCAAAATACACACCAGCCCTTGGATCACCAGATGTCTCCACCAAGCGCGCCGAAATTTCCTTAAAAAATCGACGGGCACTTGGACCCCATGGACCGAGGGTCTCAACAGCGAAAGCAGTAAAAATATGGTCTTCACCTATATTACTGTATTTCCGCTTCTTGAGACCCTCAGCATCATTAACCGCAGAACCAGCCCTAGACGCAGACCCCGATAAATGGGACGGCGCTAGTGTGTCGACGCAAGTTGCTTCCCACACTAGTGTCTTCCCATTTTTCCATGGAATCAACGACATACCATCTGGCCTCTTACCATCATCGCGCAGCAAACCTGACGGTTCCAGGATAGCTGGAATGTTGACAGTGGTAAGAGCCCGTCTGATGATGTCATTGATTGCAGCATGGCGAGGTATACGCCCAGCGCTACGGCGACATGACAAACCATGGTGTCCCAACTGATCTACTAATACGCCACAGCGGCAGCGATGTTTCTCGTTTATTTTTGTGCCCAATCTGAGACCTGAGGCTAGAGAAAAGGAGCCTCTGTCTAGTCGAGTTCCCAGATTACTAGATGGGAGAGCTTGTAGCCAATGTCTCGAATCTGGCTCGCAGCAAGCCAAAAGACGCACCCGCTCCACTAAGTCAAGAGCTGAATTCAAAAGATTTGCCTGAACTTGACCGCAAAGGGACTCGTCCCATTGCCTCTGAGAAGCCAGATTAACGGATCATTAACACTTGGACCGACCATTTCTATCCATGCTTTCTTGGCCTCTGGGAGATCTATAACCTCCGATACGCTCACCACGTTTCTCACTATGCGTAAGAACAGATCCTTGGTGGAGAAACCAGACGACAAGAAAGCAGGTAAGGCTATATATACTTGAGACGCTGCGGATGCCAATACCACCGTACCGAATCGGTAGTGTGGCTTGTGTCCAGCAGCGTTCATTTAAAGATATGTTAAAAATTTTGACTAAAGTATCTTTGATAATATTATCTATATCCGAAAGAACTGAGATTTGCCTCCATAAGCCAGAACATCTCAGAACATATGTGAATTTTGGTACAAACAAGCAATATTTAATTATAGTGTAAGCCACGTGAGGATTTAGTTTTCCCAAAAGAGTTGAACAATCGTGAAACTTGGATAACTTATCTTTTTAGATGATATATTTTTTTTATAATATAGTATATAATTAATACTAATATTAATAAATTTCTTCGCTTAATTCCGCTAAATAATACCTGCAGTTTTCATGCAACATGCACTGTGCACCGCCCGCCCTTCCACTTACAAGAAATCGAAAAGCAGACAATGCACCACACACACACCCGCAAGCGAAAACCACAGGCAACCACAAACATGCGACGCGTTTCGACTCAACACGAGTCATTGACGAGCAGTTAGTAGACAGTTCGGCAGCTGACCACCGAGTCTCGGTGCATGCGTCGCATGTTTGTGGTTGCCTGTGGTTTTCGCTTGCGGGTGTGTGTGTGGTGCATTGTCTGCTTTTCGATTTCTTGTAAGTGGAAGGGCGGGCGGTGCACAGTGCATGTTGCATGAAAACTGCAGGTATTATTTAGCGGAATTAAACGAAGAAATTTATTAATATTAGTATTGCTATGGATTTCCGCAAAGTAACGCCTGATTCAATCCAATATAGTATATATTTTTTAAGTAATTAAAATGTATTAGTTTATTATTTTAATTAATTAAGTTTGTTTTAATTACAATTATAATAACTTGTAATTTTTACCTTTATTTGAATTTTAATATTTGCAAGGTTTTCTATCCTTCATTTTGGTTTTCTTGACCACTACCCTTTCCATTAAATTTCAATCTGTTTAGGTTCATAATAAATAATTTTACTGAGCTTAATCTTATTGGATAATGGTTTTTCCAGATAAAACATATTTTAAATTAATAAATTAAACATTTATTTATTTTGCCATGTAGTGTTGGCATAGAATGTCACTACCCTATTCTACCCACGGGTGTCGTAATTGGGGCTGTTCTTTTTTTGTGGTCTTTTTGGGATTTATTGTCGTGAATATATATTATATATATGTATGTTTCATACCTCCTGATAACTCATTTCATTTCTAAAAATTTATAGATTTAAAACGCCATATACTTTATTTTCTTATTTTTGTTACAGGGCACATGAGAATGTGAAAACGACGAAAAAGAAGACGGCAAACTAAATCACAATGACACACAGACTTTCATCATAGACCAATGTAGATGGAAACATCTAGTAACTGACAAAACCATGGCGTTCAGATTAGTTGTATCGATACTGCAGTGTTGGTGTGTTGCGTCCTTGTCATTGGTATCTAGTGCTGGAGGTAAGATTGCATATACTTTTATAGATTTATAAGACTATTATTGTGGTTTTTTTTGTCGAAATTCACAAGTTTCTTTCCAAATGACAGGTTAAATATTATATAATATTATTAAAAAAAATATTGCAAAGTTGGACTTTCCTTCAACGTCTTTAGAACCGAATTAAAAGACGTTTCCAAAAAAGATATTTCAATCTCAAATAAATTAACTCTTGAATATAAAAAAAGACTTTCAAGAAAATTTGTCAACAGTTTTGTAATATAGATTTTTTATATCAGAATCTCTCATGATTAAAGTGTTTACTTATTTATTAGAGATATCCATTTGATCTACCACCAAACCAAAACTGATGTGACGCAATTAAATAAAAACCTAACTGCTTCTGTTTTATACGTCATCGCCTTCTACAATACATCATACATATAAAAGACAAGGAAAATAGGGTTAAAATATTGCGATATTGACAAATGATCCCAAGAACTACAGATATTCACAAATAAGATTAATCGCTAGTCTCTTTTCAATTTGTCAACGTATCTCACAGCGACGTGAGATGTAGCATCTGTCTGTCTGTGTATCATTATCAGTTATTTCCGAATGATCGCACGCGAATAATGGAGGATACGAAATGGTTCTCTGTTTTGAGATGAGATTGTTACAGTAAACAATATTATACGTCTATAGGTGATTTTAATTGAGTTTGCTGGAACATAGTGCAGCTGTGACACAATTATGTAGTAAGTTTACTAAAGCCACTAGTAGTCTAGAACCTATAACATTACACTATCTCAACCTGTTACTTGTAGTTTTTTTTAATTTGGAGTTCTATGATATATGTATGAATTGAAAATAGCAAGGCGTTGTTTTTGATTGGAGCTGAAGAATTTAAGGATGGTTTGGGTAGGTACAGAATTTACCTACCAAAACCATCCATATATTTATACATTCAAAAATATGACATCGAAGTCCTTCCGTTACAGAAAACTTTTCAAACCGAGATAGCCGAAAGTATGTAGAAGTGGATACGAGTTATTCATATAGAACGGTAAGGATATAGCAGGCATATAGATAATCCGAAAATTAAGATGATACCGTACTTTGAAATACATGTGAAAACATAATAATTCTGTATTAGTTGTTAATATCTGCCATGGTAATATCACCCTTTTTGCTTAGTTGTTTAGGATTAGTAGAACGAGAGCCTTTTAAGACCTATTTAACTCTTTATACAGTGTAAGTTCGTAACAATAAGAAACAAGTATTTTTCCATGCAAATTATTTATGTGTAACTTTTTGAAGCTAAAGTAGAAACAACTTCAAAACCTTATTTGTCATTATGGAACTGAAATTAATTTTGTGGGTTCTAATGTAATAAGAGGAAGGCCATGTAGAAAACCAACTCGTAAAATAGCACAAACGGGTTAAACATTTTGCTGTGTCGACATCCTTGAAACTGTTATGTCAGCACTAGAGATATTTCCTTGAAAAAAGCTACTGGTTCTAAACAAATTCCAAAAAAACAAAGGGTCAGAGGTACGATCAAGGGTTCTCCCTCGACAATAGAGTTAAATGATCAAAGAAATCCTGATTTGCCTCTTTTTATAGCTTTTTCTATTCCGTTGTTTTTCCGTTGTAGAATATATTGGCAGTGGAGATTTAAATTGTTGCAATACAAATAAAGCTGAAATATTTGTGAAATAACATATGGTTTTACAAAAAAAGGCTTGCCTTCGGCCTTTTGACTGTCGACTATGCATTTTAATATTTTCGAATAATATTTTTGACCACGCAATCAAACCCGATAAAAATTAAATGGAAGCACCAGTTAATCCAACTAAACGTTATATTACGAACTGGTTACAACAAATTTGAGCAATTATTATTAAAAACCTATTGACCTCTAGGTACAATATCAAACTCACCTACAAGCAAAAATAATCTCCATCTCTCCCACACACACACGTACATTATAGTTATGTTACTTAGTTATTTAAAAGAGCCTGTTTGCTGCGTCACAGGGAAACCTACTGCGGTAAACACCGAAACCAACTCATTGTACACTACTTAATTTTGTGAACAGAAAAACAGTTTTAGAAATCCATATACTATTTACGGAGTAATCACGTTACATACATACAAAAAAATACAACTCAATTGAGTTCCTTCCTTTTTGAAGACTGTCGAAAACAATGAATTAAACTATGAATTGACGACGTCCGTCGATGAGTGGATAGTTGACAAGCTTCTCGGTCTAGAGGTTGCAGGTTCATAAATATTTGTTTCTTAATCTTTGGTGTTATGTATATGAGTATTATGATGATGATGATGATGATGATGTGGTCCAACCGATTTCGGTCACGGCGACCGCTTCAACGTGTCCTCTATGGACGCCGGTCGTGGGCTCGCATGTGGCTGACATAGCCAATCTTCTTTGTGAAGATCCTCGCACACTGCGGGCATGTGAGAACCCCATTATTATAATTATAGATTATTAGCGCAGGTGGTCGGGCTTTTAATTCGTCGCGTTTGGCATCACTCTCAGCGCGCCGAAGAATTTCAAAGTCACGGACTTTGGTATGAACCAAAGTCCTCCACTCCGGTCTTATGGAGGCTTGTTTTTCCCACTGAGAGCTCTTGATGCCGCACTTCTTCATGTGTCGCTTCAGCACATCTTTATACCTGAGGAGTTGTCCGCCATGCTTACGCTTGCCCTCCTCAAGTTCCGAATAAAAGATGCGCTTGGCGACCCTCTGTTCTGCCATCCTTGAAACGTGTCCGCACCACCGGAGCTGTCGTCGCATGAGGTAAACCTCAATGCCATCAACTTTTGCTCGACGCAACACCTCAGTGTTACGCACGCGATCAGACCATTTTATTTTTAGGATCTTCCGCAGACATCTGAGGTGGAAACGGTCTAGCATGCGTATGTGGCGGCGGTACACGGTCCATGTTTCCGCAGCATAAAGGATTGTCGGTAACACAACCGCCATGTACACTGAGACTTTTGTCGCTATCTTCAGATCATGCGAGCAGAAGACCTTGGAATCTAGCTTACCGAAGGCTGCAGCTGCAGCTCCGATCCTGCTGTTAACTTCGGATTCTATGTCGCACTTGGATGTTAAAGTGCTCCCCAGATAACGGAACTTATTTAGTTAGTATTTCATAATACCAGTTTAAAATAACTAAGTTTAATACAGAAGCTCTTAAAAATTCACTCATTAGACAACATTTTCAAATAGAACTAGGCAATAAATTTCAGAACTTAAAAGTAGAAGAAAACATCGAAAGTGAGTGGGCAGTTATCAAAACCGCAATTAAAGACATTGCTGTAAAAGTACTCGGCAAAAGGCAGAAGACGAACGAAGAAAGTGGTGGACGGCAGAGTGTGATAGAGCCATTGAAGAAAAGCGGCATTATAGATTACTTGGAGAGCAAAACGATGAATGGAAAACAAAGTCAAACTTTGTTTTCCATTCGAAAGTAGGTATTCTGAAGTAGGAATTCGAAGTAAAGAAAGCAACCAGAAACAACATAAGGCTGGCCAAGAAAGAACATCTAAACACATTGGTAAAGGACATGCAAGCAATGATGAATGCTAATGCGACACGCAAGTTCTATCAAGAGCTAAAGTCTGTGAGGAAAGGGTACCAACTGACCTCACAGTTCCTTGAAGACTCCGACGGGAACCTGGTCATAGATGACGGTAATCGCAAAGAAATGTGGCGTAAATATTTTAATTTGCTGAAATCTGGAAGCAAAGTGGTAATAATACACACACGAGGATATACAAACTAATCCTCAAAATCTGGAACACAGAAAGACAACCAGACGAAGGGAACGTAGGTGTTATCTGCCCTATCCACAAGAAGGGTTGTAGGAAGAGATGCTCAAATTACCGGGGTATCGCACTGCTACCGACCGCACATAAGATCCTATCCTACATACTTCTACGTAGATTAGAACCGTATGCTGAAGATATCCTGGGCGACTACCAGTGTGGATTCCGACGTAATCGCAGCATGGTTGATCAGATTTTCCTCCTCAAACATCTGATGGAGAAGAAATCAGAATACGCGCAAGATATCCATTCACTTTTCGTAGACTTCACGAAGGTATATGTCAGTGTTCATAGGGAAATACTGTACAAAATACTCACAGTATTCAAGATGCTGAAGAAACTAGTCTCTATGATAAAAGTGGCGACCAACATAAGTAGGATGCGCGTGAAAGTAGACGATGAATTAACGGATGACTTTGCTGTAATAACTGGTCTTAAGCAAAGAGACGCCCTTCATCCACTCTTGTGTTAGAGTACGCCATCCGGAAAATGTTGACACATGATGGTGGGGTACACCTGAACGGACAGCATAAAGTGATTAGATATTTTAAATCTTTTTGTTCATGAAAACCTCATGTGGGGATTATTACTAATAAATAATATGATTGGATATGCCGATGACTTAGCCTTGCTAGGGCAGAGTGAACGCGAGTACAAAACGCACTTCACTGCAGCGCTGCTCTCCACAAAGTGCTTGTGCCCAAACTCCTTAGCAGAAAACCCAAGATCTGAATTTATAAAACCGGCATCCGGCCGATCTTGATGTATGGATGCATACTCACGGCTCTAACGGCAAAAATGAAAACTTGGACTAAATCCTAACCCAATTTAGAATTTAAAATCAAAAAACATGCGACAGAATATTTAGCCGGTGATCAGATTCTACTACATTGATCACTCACAAATCTTGTGAGTACCATCAATTGTCATGTAAGATACTTTAAAGACTACTTCTACACAGTAAATGTATAAATTTACATACAAAAATATATACATATACTCACGGCCATAAATCTTAAAAAGTGGTAGCCAGAGCTGTAGAGCTAGAAGCTCCTCAGCCACATTTGAAAGTTCTAGGGGAAAAGATGGTACAAATAAAGAATCGTTGGTGATGGGTTTCCAAAGGAATCATCCAAAAACCATTTAAAAAGCCCCATACCCCTAGTAGCCTTTTCCAACACCCGCGGGTTGAAAGGGGTAGTTACATTCTAAGCCGGCACTACACGGCAAAATATATGTATAAAATTATGAACAGAAAATCGGTTTTAATCCAAATAACCAACCAAATATAACGTTTTCATTAATTACATGTGTCAAATTCAATTTAAAGTGATTTATAATAATTCATGATCAACAATAAATTCATAATTATTCCGATTGCGGGCAAAAGTAATTTGTGCCATTTTCAAATTACTTAATGCGTTTTCTCATTAAAATATCATGAGGCCGATTACAAAATGAACTCTTGTTTTATGCTAATAAATCAAGTGGCCGTTAGGCTATTTGCACCAAGTCATTATGACAAAGCTTTAATACCTATGCATACTTATATTTTTATTATAATACCTTTCCCTTTTATGTTTTTCGTCGATTAACGACAATATTAACTTATGGTTACAGGGGGTTTTTCGTATGAGCGGAACGTGAGTTTAGTACAGACATGTCTCCAATTTTGATCTTATAGGTACTCTTTTCAAAGTTTATCTTTTCAAATTTAGAAATTTACTAGGTGGTAAAATGTGTGTCTCAGTCCCATCTATCCGAATTCCGTAAAAGGAAAATAGAAGAGAAAATTAAAAATCACAAATCTAATTTAGTGAGATAACTTCAGCAGCAGGTTGTATTTTAGAACATATTTAGAATGCGCAAAATCTACTTTTTTATTTATATTAATCCTATGATAACTAATATTTACTGTATTTATTTTTTTCTTACACTTTTAAACATCTACATCTCTTATTAAAGCATAGAATGAGGGTAGTATAGCTAAAATCAGACATCAAAACATATCGCATATAATTTCCAATCAAATTACATTTATTTAAATTCATTTCGTATCATCTAAATAATTAAACATTCTAAATCAAATAGTTTTAAATATCAACCAAAATCGCAATAAAGTATTAATATACCAATAAAGATAACTACAACGGGATCACTATAGACAAAAGGTATCGTATCGAAGGTCCCGTGATTTGAATATTGTAACTATAACGCTAAGGTCCCTGTTTGTTTGGGATCTTGCTTACATAAGTTTTCAATCTGCTTGTATGATAGGTATACCTCGCTTAACCGCAGAGAGGTGGCTACAAAGAACTTCGAAGCTTTCATATTAAATTTTCCACGTTCTAGTAAAGAATTGCTTGTTAAGAGCGTTTCATGTTACTGTAATTAAATTTACATACTGTGTTGGATACAAATTTATTTTAATTTAGCAGTTTTTTAGTAGCATACGGTATCATAATTAAAGTATTATACATTCATAAAGAAATACCTCTTATATAAATTTTTCAAAGTTTTCATTTAAAGTGGCGATGAGTTCTGTTTTATAGTTTTACTCTCTCTTTTATCAAAATAATATTTAGTGACCGGAGCTTGCATGCTTCAATTATGATCATATCGGTAAGTATGAGATAAATATTTACGATAACTTCAAGATCTCAAATAAATGGGTGTTTTTTATCCAAAATATTGGTAGTTGACGGATAAGTGTGGAACCACGTCTACACGTTTTTTTACCATCCAAATAAGTTGGATCTACATAATTTATTATCGGAGCAAAGCGATCTTAGGGAGTGAAGCTTCATTTAACCGCATTTTTGTATTAGACTTGCCACAGAACTCCTCCTAAACCGTCAATCCCATCACCCACAGTTAAGCACGATGGTCAAAACCATCGGGGACAGGTTTAACCTTATATAAGGCAGAGGTATGATCAAAAATTCATTGTATTTCACTTCTATTTCAAGGTAGGTAAGGTTGAAATTATGGTGGCCACTATTTAGCCACTGCCTTATAAAGAGTTAACGACAAATATATTACATAGATATTACCATTGAGGAATGATCGCCCTTAAAAGTTTCCCATTTAAGTCGACTTGCTCACCCTAGCGAATACTAAACATTCACTTGCCGTTTGGCCCTAATTTGGCATCGCGAAGCATTAAATCAAACAACCATCCGCGAAGCATTAAATCAAAAGCATCCAACCTATTTTAATTGTATAATATTGGTATTTTCAATCAATTTATACAGTTTGTATCTTTCTAGTTTTGAAAACATCAAAATCCTCAATTAAACAGAAAAAAACATGTATCAAGCGGTACAAAATTATCTTCTCAATATATATAAGTTTTGGTTTCAACACGCAATGCACGCATTCATTCTTTTACTTCATTGACTAAATTGTGTTTTATGTTTCTGTAAGAAAAATTGTTTTATTGCATATTTAGAGGCCTAAAACTTAATATTGAGGTTAAAGTGATTATGCCACCTAAAAATATTTACAAAACTAATCAGAAATCGTAAGAAATAGCACAAAAATGACGTTTTAATATTTATTATATCTGGGGTACAGGTAATTTTAAATGTTCTGCCCAATTATGTCAATTCAAATAATTTCTAATAAATAAGACACTGGCTAAAATCAGTTTATCATACATATTAGGCAATTTGTTTTTTAGACATTTCTCAACTCAAAACATGCTAAAACAGTTCATACCAAACGGAATTATAGTGATTACAATATTGTATTAGGGGAGTGGCTGTCTGTCAACCGATTTACAAACAAACTACTATAACTACCAACAACACATTAACATAGCAAACTCAAAGCTCATAGTCATAAATATACAGTTGGGAGTTTCGATACAGTTGGAAACAACGAAACAAGGACACAGCGACCGGCTGGTAATTGCAAATATATGTAAATGCATTTACCTATATTCGATATTATTAAAATATAACCCAACAATTTCCACGAGCGTTTCACCAATTTAATATTTGTAACAAACTGAAAGCCTCGATGTCAGATGGGTACATGTTTGTGTACATAAAACTGAAAGCACTCGTGTATACAAATACTGTTAAAATACTTATTTACGACTATTGAAAAAGTGGAATTGATTTTTTCCGAAGCTGGCACATTTGATTTTTATTTGATTTCGATAAATTCAGTTAGATGTAGCAGAAGCAATCTATACATTCTAATATATTATTGCATATTGTTTGCTGTGTAGTATTGGCTTCGAACAGCACTAACCCATTTCTTCCCGCGGGTGTCGTAAGAGGCGACTTAGGGTATTGGGGCTTTGGCCACTTACTGGTTGTTGGGCAATGCAGTTGGAGACCCATCACCAAAAACCTTTATTTACAATCCTTTCCCCATTTAACGTCCAAAAGTGGCTGAAGAATTTCAATTCCGAAGCTCTTTCTACCCCTTTCTGGGATTTATAACGGTGGATGTATATATTTATGTACTATTTTTTTATAAACACGATTTATTAAAACAACGTTCTCTTACCTTTGTATGGTCTGATCTTTGCTGGCTTCACCAACATTTATTGACGTTTTCATAGACTCTAAACGGTTATTTTCAGACTTGGTTAATCTTTATAAAGTAATAGAAAAAACAAAAGGACATCAAATAAAAATATAATATAATTATAACCCAGTAAAACTAATCCAAGTAATTTGTGTCGATGCATTCCCTCACCATTAATTGATATTCTCTTTTGATTTAAAGAAGACATGAAATTATCAGCCTAATTACAGATACATACAAACATACATATACTCACGGCTATAAATCCCGAAAAGGGGTTACCAGAGCTGAAGAATTGAAAATGCCTCAGCCACTTTTGGAAGTTGAGAGGGGAAAAGATGGTAAAATAAAGGTGTTTGGTGATGGGTTTCCAACCACATCGCCCAAAAATCCCTTAAAAAGCCCCAATACCCTTAGTCGCCTCTTACGTACACCCACGGGAAGAAATGGGATAGTGCTATTCTAAGCCGACACTACACAGCAAAGATCTAATTACAGATCTTGAACATAAACATTGTATTGAATGATTTTAACGGTTAGGGAATGTATTCTGGCCTTCTCTACATATCAGAATGATGTGCTGTGGTTTTCTAACTGAGCCACTAAGATAGATTACATTTTAAAATTAGATAAAGTATGATTCGGACTTAATATTTAGCCTTAAGTTTACCTCCAGCCGTGTAGCAATATCAAATATTATATTTATTTTATATCAGTAATTTAAGTTTTTTTCTATGGCCCTAATAATAATAAGTTTACCTACAGTATTAATTTTTATATTAACTTGTCATGAAATATTCATTTGCAGCATCTACTTAACCACATAGTAGGCCAAATGTAATACATTTATGCACTAACATTATTTTGAAGTAATGTGGTAGAGGTTGGCAGAACAAAGCAATCTGTTAAAAAGCCAGGGCCCGTATTCCATTGAAATTCATGATGGAAGTTATGGGTTTTCCACTCAGGAAATTGCGTTCGACGTGTATGATATTTTTTTTAACCTGTCATAACGGCTTAAATCTGAAAAAACCTTACTACGCGAGAAAATAAAGGTATTTGGACATATACATGACAGTAGCTCAGTCAGGAATCTAGCATATACGAGTATATTTAGCTGTGTAGTGCTGGCTTAGAATAGCACTGACCTTAGACTTGGGTAATAAATAAAGAAAAAATAAAGGAAAGAAATATTTCGACACAGGTGGGAATAGAACCCGCGACCTCGGGTATACGCCCTGCTCTGCCAATTTAGCCACCGTGTCAATGTCTTGAATTGTTATATCATTAAATGCCATGATAGGTACCAAAACTATTGTACAAGCTGTTTTAATTTTTTACTTCTTTTTAATTTTTAGATATATATTTTTGTACCGTTATAGCTCGGTGGGTAGAACACTGTTTATCAGTGCAGACAATGAGGGTTCAAATCCCGGGTCGGGCCTACACCAATTTGATGTTTCTAAAGTCATATGTTTGGTTAATTTATCATGGTTGTTAACGGTGAGGGAAATATCACGAGGAAACCCACATGACTTAGTTTTACTTAATGATGTGACAATGTTCTTGTACAAAACAGCGATAGGCCTGCCCCCTATGTATTAGTACCTTTGCCAACCCCTTCGGAGATATAAGAGCGTGAAAGTTTGAGATCATTTTTGTACTTGATAGCAATTGTAAATTTTAATATCCTTCATTATCTTTACATTTCTCCTTTATTCTTTGTTGCAAACTCATTGCAATAATGAAAATAAATGTACCACGTACGAGCTGCATGCAGTTTGAAGAAACGTCAATAAATGTAACTGTTTCAAGTACGCTAAATGTATTTATTCTTTTAAAGAAGAGACTATGCGTGCTTAACATATATTCCTACATAGTTGAAGTGTTCAAATGAATACTGACGACTACATAAATATACATACATACATACACTCACGGCTATAAACCCCTAACGGGGTAGCCAGATCTTTAGAATGATAAATTCCTCAGCCACTTTTGGAAGTTGATTAGGGAAAAGATGATAATAATAAACGTTTTTGGTGACAGGTCTCCAACCACATCGCCCAAAAATCACTTACGAAGCCCCTATTCCCTTAGTCGCCTCTTACGATCACCCACGGGTAGAAATGGGGTAGTGATTCTAAGCCGACACTACACGGCAAACTGAAGACTAGACTCATATTAAATAAGATTGAATTATTATTTTTCAATTAAGACCAAAATATTAGTATTAGTAGTAGTAACACTATTAAAATAGTGATTCAGAGCCTCATGTATGACGATTTAATACTGTAGTTAGTTATACATGACTTTAGACCTTATTTTTATTTTAATGTGTTGTCAATATCTAAGATCGATATACTTTCCGGATTGCATCACAAACTTTGCATTCACTTACTCAAAAAACTGTGACAGTTTAAGTATGTTTATTATAGATATGGTGTATTGTAATGGTTTATATTACATACGAAAATATTTTAAAACTAACATTTAATAACACTTTAATTTGATTACTTTCACGTGACATAATATGAATTGTTAACCACTAGCTTTAGTAATTCAATAAAATAGAACAACATTATCCTTTTTATTTCACATTATAATCATTTCAACAAAGTAATAAAAATAATCAGAATATTTTACCGAACGATATGAAAATAAATTACATAAAATATTTGAATAGGTGCACAAGACGTCGAGTTTGTGTAGCTGTTACTTATTTGATGTACTCACATTAATAAAAAGTCAAATCTATGTGAGTACCTTAATGTATTTCAAGGTATGTTACTGAATTTGACATCACCAATATTACTGGTTTTGTAGACGTTTACAAATATTTTGCTTGTTTATGAATATTGTTGGTAAAAATGTGATATGTATTTGGGAAATTGGTTATAGCTTTCAGCATAATTTACACATAATACCTTTTGAACATTCTAATGGAAACAAGAATTTAATAAAATGAAAATTAATGAGTTTATATAATTTACCTACTAATTGTTCGTGCATTCTAAACAATATATGTTATAATTTTCAATAAATGGCTGATGTATGCGTAAATAATCAAATTTCAAATTCGCAAAACAGCCTATTTTAACGAAAATTGTCGCTCAGATTATAACAAAATATATCAATGCCAGTCCATTGTTACGGCAAATAGATCGTAAACAAGCGAATCAATAAAAAGTTAACAGAACCCAAAACGAAAGTAATCATTCATAAAACTTCATTTTCCGCCAACGTTATTCTTTGTAACCGATGTGAGGGTAAGTCCCCTACAAATACTACTTATAGGAAATTTATTTTATACGCTATACATAAATTACTAGGCTAAAAGGGAGAGCCACTCTTTCAGTAAGTTTGACACGCCTATACTGTACATTTGAAGATATATCTAATATCGCAAGGACGTTTCGGGAACAATATTTATTGGTCAAGAGAAATATTGACACAATTGCAGAGCTTATATTTCGTTGAGCGTTTTTCTTGTGAATTATTTGATAAGAGAGATAGTATATTATACTCCACGAAGTGTCGGGATATGTGGCCAATAACGAAATAAAATAAACATCTTGCGGAAAATGTTTGTCTGAAAATGTCACTCTTACTTTTTAAGCTACAATACTGAGTGCTTTTCACTAGTGATATTGTAGCGATATATTTTCTATACTAACACAAGTTCGTTCAAGATATAAAGGCAAGTTAACTAATAAATAGTTAACCATATATTATATACGGTATTTTTACTTAATAATTTCGAACTCTTTAGTACTATCCTTACCTTTAGATATACCCAATCATCTAATAAATAATGGTTGGTGATTATGCCACTTAGCCCAATAATCACAATTCCTATCTATACTAAACACATAAATAAAAAAAAAGTTAAAAATACCGCTTTTTACCATTAACATATGGAGGAATACAGGATCCATACAGCAAAACAGCTTTTTTTCAATGTTGTTTGGTCTGTCTGTTCGTCTTGCCGTAGCTGTGAAACGGCTACATCAATATTAACCAGGTTAACACTGGAAGACGATGCTGCACAGAAGAATAATTAAGGAGAATAATTGTATTTTTTTTAAAAACTTAGTTTCCTTGCGTAGCTAATTATTAATTAAAGACAGCGTCGATCTGACTAAAAAGCATTAGCTTCAATATCATACTAGCCATTTGCTCAATACAAATAATTTTCATTAGGTTGAAATGGTATATAAGCACAGAATGTTATTATAACCATATGCATGTTTCATACCGTATGCCTTGTAGTGCCGGCATAGAATTTCACTACCCTTCCCATCCACGGGTGTTGTAAGAAGCGACTTAGAGTATGGGGCTTTATATAGTGGGTTTTGGGCGATGCGGTTCGAAACCCATCACCACCGATACTTTATTTCTACCATTTTGTCCCTTATCAACTTCCAAATGTGGCTGAGGAATATCTAGCTCTGAAACTCTGGCTACCCCTTTTTGGAATTTATGGCCGTGAGTATATGTATGTATACATGCAAGTTTTATATACATAAACATAAACGTTCACGCCGTTTATCCCCGAAGGGGTTGGCAGAGGTTCCAATACTTCTGAACAAGTGACAGCTCCACCTAGTGTACAAAGTAGGTACCCACGTTTTGCTTAGACAGTGTACTCATATGACAGGGGGCAGGCCTATCGCCGTTTTGTACGAATACACTATCACATGGCTAAGTACAACTCAGCCATGTGGGTTTCCTCACGATGTTTTACCTCACTGTTAACAAACATGATAAATTAACCACACATATGACTTTAGAAAAAACAAATTGGTGTTGGCCCGACCCGGGATTGGAACTCACACCTGTCTGCGGGCGGGTGTTCTACCCATATTGGACTATCCTGTTGCTTTATATAGTTTATCGCAATTGAAATAAGTATAACATTACAATTACACAATTAATCGCACCTCATAAAAACACTCCAGCGAATTGTCAATTAGCCGTCCTGTTTAAAACAAAGGCTATTTTAATCCAATTGTCCTGTATGTTGCACATAAACGACACATAATTTGTTAATTTATTGCTCATGGAGCGCCACCGCACCGGCCCTGGCGTTCGTGTTTGATAATTATTTCTCTGCAATAAATTGTGTTTGCGTTATTAGAGTATGCAGATGTAATTTGGGTGATCTAAATTGGTTGTTTATTTAAACAACGACCACTACTGTTATGAATACTATAGTTTGTTCAATAAAAGTAAAAGAATTCAATAAGTCAATTGATTCTGTGTTTTAACGTTTTCAGTAAATTTATTTCATTGTAGCACCAATACTCGATACCTCATATGATATCATCAGGGTGTAAATAGATAGGGTCCTTAGTAACTAAAAAGTTTAAATTACAATAAACTTAAAAGCATTATAAAATAACATAAATTTAGTGTCAATATTTTTCGCTTTTCTCATTAGCTATAAAGTAGTTATGTACTTCATTAAACAATATTATTTTACCAAATAAAAATACATATACATACTTCTTTTGTTGTTTTTAGTATGGAAGCGCTAAATAGAGCATCTTTCATAATATTCCTTCTTATAAGAAAAACACGAAACTTTAATCAATGACCAAAAGGTTTCACCTCAAACAGCACGTTATTCTATTCAAACCTTCCTGTCACACAAAGAACTCTAACAAAGAAAATCGGATAGAGTCCGGATCGTGAACACAATTCTGGCAACGTAATAGCCTGTAAGGTGGAATAAGACAGAGATACAATATACAAAATACAGGTAAGATAGAAAGAGATGATATTATGTACGCAAAGCTTGAGGATTTGCTTGTTGACCTGAGGACTTGGCCCAACTCTTACTTACAATATAACAATGATGTATTTTGAACTATATCTTTTGAGACAGAAATAATTGGCATGACGGCGATGACTACTGGTTCTTGATTTCAATTGTATTTAAATAATACTTCTGTGATTTAATAATTTATCTAGTAACTGAAGATATGAGTTCAAACTTTGGGCTAGGATTTTAATTGGTGCTGAAACTTTTAATTTACCTCAGTTTATTGCCATTTCTAACTGCAAAAGTGTATTTATATAATCACGAAGTTTCACAGTATTCAGTTTGTAAGTGGACAACAAAAACAAATTAATTCCATAAACATGTTCTGTTTTTTTTTTTTTGATAAAATTCGTTGAATATAGGTAGGTAAGAGACTATACTACTTATGATATAGACTTTGTACCATTTTTTATCAATTATCTATACTTTCCTAATGAAAACTTAGGGCGTGAATATTTTTTAAAATGATAAATTAATTTCGCTTGTGTGAATAAATTATTAGAAAATTAAATGATCCATAAAGGCAAAATCATTACGAAACAATAAATCACAAATAAAACACAAAGTGTTCATTATGATTGCAATCCATTTTGCAAACATTTCTAGGCTGAAAAGGGGTAACATTTCGAATATTCGAATATTTGAAATCCGAATTTCAACATTCAGAAAACGGTTCACAGAATGTATGTATCACAGATGCTTTATTTCTGTGCCTGAGAGGCATAACAATCTAACTCCCGAAACCTGATTTTACAGGAGAGACATTTTTCGACCAAATTTACCATGTCAAACTTTGAGATATCTCTTATTAATAAAAAAAATAATTTTATTTAACAAGTCAGTCTTGATTAAGTAAGTTCCTTTAATTAAGTTTTTATTAAATATATATTGATTTTTCTGTATGGTCCATTTTCATAAGATATATAGTTTTAAAAAAAAACATGATGACATACAATATTATGCCTCTGAGATGTTTTCAATAATCAGATCTGTAAAGGCATTTAACGCAAAATGCTCGAACAAAACACTTACAAATTGTAGTAATACTGAACTTTTTTAAAAATATCAAATAACTCTAAATAAACAAAACAAAAAATTAATTTCTTCTTAAAAAAAACAATGCTTATTCAGTATCAATTATTATACCCCTGATTAATTTTATTGTGTTTCCTCGGTCATATCAGGCTTTTGGGCATAAGGAAGTTCGATATAATAGTTTTTAGGTCAGGGTTTGCTATCCACTGAGTTGGTGTCACTAAGTCTTTGTATATTTGAAGACTGATGGGGTTAAGCGTATGACACTGTTGGCAATTTTGACGGCAAGACAAGTTGCTGTCTCATGTTTCTTTTCAGATTAATCTGTACAAGATCTTTATTTTCAAACGCATTTTTGTAGAAAAGAATTCCATTGTAGTCTTTTCTAGCTTGGAGCCAAACGTATTGTGAAATCAAGAACTGCTCATTTCCCGATGTTTTTCGACGTTGGCAAAATTGATTGGATAACATTTTGATGTTGACAATGTTTTGAATATCCATTTCGTGAACAATTAAAGGGTTCTTGCTTTTACAGATCCTTACAATTTTTTTCCAGTCACGTGGAACAGCAATGTCAAAATTTTGAGTATTGTCACGCTGGTGAGTTGATGGTGAATGCATAAAATAATGCTTGCGTTCAACTATAGATATTTTTTTGGAAGAATCTGACAAAACATCTAATGAATCATCTGAGACAAATAGCACAGGGCTATTTTTTCGCATGTCTTCAATGCAAGCCTCAAACACCTCATTGTTTTTATATCTCTCCAGGAATGCTTTTTGAGCCTCTGTGAATGGAGATGGACTCCGATCCTGAGCTGAGCCTGTACGTAAAAGACCAAAGATATGAGTGTATACTCTTGCATAATTTTTCAACATGTTATCCCCATGTGCTATAATTATTGTAAAGTATTACTTGTTAGTAAGCTGTGTACTGGCGGCTTGGAATAACACTACTCTACTTCTTCCGGTGAGTGTACATAAGGGGCGACTAATTGTATGGGGACTTTTAAGGGGTTTTTGTGCGATGAGGCTGGAAGCCCATCACCAACAACCTTAATTTTACCATCTTTTACCCACTCAACTTTCCAAAAGCGGCTGAAGAATTCCTAATTCCTTAGCTCTGGCTACCCTTTCTAGGGATTTACAGCCGTAGGAATACGTTATGTTTGTATGTATGTATTACTTAAGTATAATTATTTTTTTGTACTTATAAAACGGTAGATTTGAAAGCATTGTAGCTAGCAATATCTAATTAACTACATTGGCCTGCAAAACTGAGTAGGTATAACCATTACACTTGGAAAAGTAAGTGTGTACAAAATCTATAGGTGGTACCTATTTTATAGGTACTTTCGAAATAAAAATGGATCTAACAGAAAAACTAGCTAACTAGCGCTGGTGTCGCCCGCTGCGAGACATTGGTATCGCAATTTATTAATTTATAGGTATATGAAATAATAGTATTAAAACTTGTAATGATATTTAAAAGATACCAATTATTTAAGTATAGCTTTTAATATAATTGTGCTAATAATCTCACCATAATCAGAACGGTTCAGAAAACTCACGTAACTCCCGCGCTCTTATAATTTATAGTATTCAGATATGACATCGGCGGAACACAAAATTCTAACGGCATAATAATCTAACTCCTCACTTAAACTATAATGCAAGTTAATGAATTAAATCATAATATCGTAAGGGCGTATAGGATATTTTGCTTCGTTTGGTATTATCAATTACAATATTATAATATTGGCTATCTTTCGATGCATCGCTCCTTTTGGAGTTAGGATTTTACGACCATGTAGAGCTCAGAAAATACTATACAATGGTGTTGGTAACTCAAAATCGACAAAATCGGAGTTAGACTGTTATGCCTCTCAGGCACAGATTTACAACTACATTAGTACATAAATACATTTTCTAGAATTATCACTTCCCAGAAAAACTAAAACCAGATATTAAAATGATTTTTTTGCTTTTACCAACTATTACAACTTTTACAATAATCTCACTATTCCAAAGGTTTAAAATACCGAAGTAACTTTATCTATAGTCTTACAAATCGTAAATCTCTTTAACTAGGTATTATTAATGTTAGAAACATTTTATAAATAAAACGCGGATGCATGCTTGTATGTATACTTGCTTGCTTGTTTGCATGCTTGGTTGCATGTCGGGGGGGTGCAGGGGGGCAGAGCCCCCTCTGCTTGGGTGGGTCGGGGGGCGAAAGCCCCCTGCAGACAAAGAAAAGTTAGGTCACATTTAGTTAGGTTAGGTTAGATTATGTATAAAACGGGCGAGCGTAGCGCAGCGGAGTATGCCTATATGCATACTTGCTTAAGAGCTTATTCCATTACACTTTTATCGTTGCTGAAATCGGAGGTCCTTCACAGTCACTGCCGCAGAAGGCCACAGACGCTTGTTATTCCACTACACCGATTTCAGTTCCTGAATCATTCGCGAGCGCGCGATTTTGCGGGCAGTCGTACGAAATTGCTCCCGCCTTTTTTAAAAAACGCTCTCTATCGGACTCTCTTATGGACTATCCCACTCTCATTTAATAAACGACGACACATTGCGTCTATATATCTCTTTCGCTACTATACTTACATATATCCTATTCATGTACACAACCTTTTCCAAATATTTTTACGTCATATTTCACACAAAATATTAAATAGGCGGGAACTCCTATATGACTTAAAAATAAAAGCATATTTAGCAATAAAAGTTTGCCGGGGTCGTACGAAGTGGCGATCGATAGTTTCAGCCTACCCCAATGAGAGGTAATGGCGTTAGTATATGTATGCATAAATGTGATTGAACGTATTTGCTTACCCCAATGGGAAATAATGGCGTGAGTATATGTATGCATGTATGTAATTATACGCCTGTGCCTACCCCCACGGGAAGTGATGGCGTGAGTATAAGTATGCATATTTGAAACAATACGTATCTGCCTACCCCTTACGGAAAAATGGCGGGAGTTTAAGTATGTATGTATGTAATTAAAATTATCTGCTTACCACAAGCGGAAGTAAAAGCGTGAGTATATGTACGTATGTATGTAATTAAACGTATCTGCCTACTCCGATGAGAAGTAATGGCGTGAGTATTTATAATATAATATAATTTGTATGTATGTGATAAAATGTATTTACCTACCCCAATCGGAAATCATAGCGTGAGTATATGTAAGTATGTATGAATATAATTATACATATCTGCCTACCCCTATGAAATGGAACCCCTACCCACCTAACTACCCCTGGAATTAATGGCGTGAGCATATGTATATCTGCTATAAAACTTTTATTATCTTTTTTTTGCTTACGTAATTTGCAATCATAGGCATGAAAAATTTTGGCACGTCCTCTCGCTGTGGCGGGCGCGAGGCGACTAAATCGTCTGAACGTTATTCCACCTTCCTGAGACGGAGCTACTAAAAATTTAGTGAGCTAGGAGCCGAAATTTGTCTCTTTATCGGAAGCCTAGCGTTCTGAACGTTATTCCACTAGTCTGAATTCAGATTCTGTGGGTATCGGACGTTCTGAATTCAGGCAAATGGAATAAGCTCTTTACTTGCAGCTTGCTTGCATGCTTGCTACATATAGGGGACGGGGGGCGGGGTATAATAATTACAAAAAATATGCCTGCAAAATTATTCATAGCAGTAGGTATCATTGTAGGTTTTCCATAAATTAGAAATACAGATGTATTGAATGATACCTACTAATTTTTAGCCATTGCCCAGCAGTGGGACATAAATGGCGAAAAATATAGTAGGTATCATTCAATACATCTGTATTTCTAATGTATGGAAAATGATTTCTTGGAATAGTGATTATTCGGAAAAGCAATATTGCGGAATTAAAGTATATCTGGTTTTTGATTCTGTATGAATCCGTTCTAGTGGTTAATCATAATGATAGTAAAGAAAAAAAAAGTCAATCGATAATCTGAAATGTAAGAATATGGTGTTTGAAATTTCGGTGAAACAATATTATAGCAATTGAAAAAAAGTCGATTAGTTTTCGGTAAAATAATATTCGGGTTTAAAAGTTTCGGATATACAGTATGTAACCCTGAAAAGGGCATTGTTTATGTATTTATAATTAAAATGTCGCATATACACGCAAGCATTTATTAATCATTAAAACCTGAGGATGGAGGATGAATCAAATTTTCTATGTGGTTTGTATTCACCCGTGTATTTCTCTGTGATTTCAAAAATATTTGTCGTTTAGTACCGGCTTAGAATGTCACTACCCCTTTCTACGCACGGGTGTCGTAAGAGGCGACTTAGGGTATGGGGCTTTTTATTTTAAGTAGTTTTTGGGTGATGCGGTTAGAGAACCTTCACCAACGATACTCTATATCTACCATCTTTTCCCTTATCAACTTCCAAATGTGGCTGAGGAGTGTCTAGCTCTGAAGCTCTCGCTTCCCTTTTTTGGGATTCATGGCCGCGAGTATATGTATGTTTGTATGTATTCAAAAATATGTTAGATGTGTCCGCTTCGTATGCTTATGAAAGTGTGCTTACTCGCACTTGGCCAGTGTGGTAAACTATGTTCAACTCACCCTTTACAAAATAGGTTCCATCCTCTTGGTGTGGACATAATATATTGGCTGAGAGGATTTTAATGTCATGGCATGTTTATACATATAGCTCCAGTGAGGGTTAGAGTCTACCCTAAATAATAGAACTGCCCATTGTCCACCAGGCTCCATTTCTATCTGTTTTCTCTTTAGTTAATAATGTAATGTAAGGTTATGTGATCGTGTGAGGAATGATGTGATTCGTGAAAGGTGTGGTGTAAAAGATGACATTGTAAGAAAGATAGAAAAAGGAATGTTGAGATGGTTTGGGCACATAGGGAGGATGGATGACAGTAAATTGGTGAAAGAGATATATAGAGCCAATGTGGAAGGTAATGTTAGTAGAGTACGACCTCGGAGGACACATTTGGATCAAATAGAAAATGTACTCAAAAAGGTAGGTGTCCGCAGTATGAAGAATAAAAGAGCATGTATGAAAAGATTGATGGATGTAAACGAAGCCAGAGAGGTTTGCCAGGATCGTACAGAGTGGCGATCGATAGTCTCTGCCTACCCCAATGGGAACTAACGGCGTGATAATAAGTATGTATGTATTTATGTTAATAATGGTATTTGTTAAATTATTAAATCATTACATTGTTCATGAGAATACCTCCTAATTTTATTATATTTAGCCATATCACAGTGTTATCGTAAAAATCGGCGATTTGGCCTATCTCCAATCAAATCATGGTAATCTGAAAATTGGTACTCTCAAATTGTGATTTCAAAAAGAATAATTAAATCATTAAGCCTCGATTTCTGGGATAAATGACATAGCCATAAACGATATGTTTTAATAAGAATTAAAATTTAATGGTACAAAACTGTAATTAAGAATCATTCGTTTCAATTTCTAATTGAAGGAATTCTCTGAATGGTCTCAAAGTCCTTTTATTTGTTCTTGTAACCTTCCGAATGGCCCTTACTTATCTTTGTCAGATAAAGGCTAAGGCAAATCATGCGGTGACATTCGAAAGATGCCTATTCAAAGTAAAGTTAACCCTATAGCAAAGGACGTGAAGACGGGTTTCTTTTGACAAAAGTAAGGGTTAGATCGAATTGAAAGAGAGATACTGTATATACATTATTCATAATTCCCTGAAAACTTGTCAATGCTGATACTTCGTATATAAAATAGAATGTCCCTGGGAATTGAAACTATGAAAACTTTTAACAAGATATGTGCAGTCAGAAAAAGAAACGGCGAAGTGCCAGTCAGCTTGCGCACTAAGGGTTTTGTTTGATGGCAGCCCCCTTAAATATTTACATACATACGTATACTCACGCCGTTGGGTCCGAATGGGGTAGGCAAAAACTACCGTACGCCACTTTTTACGACGCTGACATACCTCTCAAACTTCAACTATATTCATCAATCTTTTCATACATGCTCTTTTATTCTTCGCACTTCGGACGCCTGCCTTTTAAGTCCATTCTCTATTTGATATAAACATGTCCTTCGTGGTCGTTCTCTACTAACATAATCTTTCACATTGGCTCTATAAATCTTTTTCACAAATTTACAATCATTCATCCTCTCTTTGTGCCCAATTGCAATGATATGCAAGCAATACTCTGTATTAGAATGTTTTTTGTTCATGAAAACATCATGTGTTGTCGAAATTTTTCTTTCCTTTATTTATTAGAAATACTCTGTATGTTGAAAAAAACTGTCTTATTTTATTAGTACCAATACAATTTAACTCTGCATTTACTCCTTTTTGTGATATGTGCAGGAAGAGAACGTTACATTCTGACCCAGATAACCATAGCTGAAATTCATCGAAAATCATTCTCAACAAATTAAATTTTTGAATGAGACAATATTTGCGGATATTTGCAGTCCTATTCCACAAAAGCAAAGCTAAACAACCAAGTGCAAACAATTACAGCTCCGCAAACATTTCCCGAAATCAACGTCATAATAGACGGTTCGGACAGTCATGTCAGTTCGCAAAATAAGCGAGAGCCGGCTGGCGTGCCAACGTGAATTTCGTGATCGACAGCAAAGCAAGCAGAGTGCCGACGCATCGCAAGCCATACGCCATGTCAAACCACCTCAATTAATTATATTATTCGTCACCGTACATACGCCACACTGTCATGGGCACATTTTGTCGGTGTCAGCGCTCCATTCAATATCAGCGTTTCATTACTGTTATGAAAGGAATTCATCGCGCTTGGGATGGGACTAGTTTAGAATTGATTTCAATTATTTGATTTCAATGTACGTGTGTATCCTAATGTTCGTGTTACGCATATTCACTTTTCGAATAACATAAACATTTAGTTACATGTAAGATGATAGAGTAAAAAATATATTGATCGATATACTTTGAATTATTAAAATAATAATTATGTACGTTTAAACTCAAGTAAGTGTTTTTATAATCTAATTAAAATTATATCAATATTTTGATATCACTAAACTACTTTGCTTCTTTTCAGTTACAAAAAACCATAATATTAAATAACTGATCTTTTAACTTCATTCATTCCTATAATTTACTTCAAGATGTGTAAAATAATTTTGATTAATTTTATCTTGTTGTAGGGGAGACCGGGGCAAGATGAAGATCGGGGCAGGACGGGAAGTAGGCTTCTTTGCGTAAATATTAATTGTGTTCGGGGCGGCAAAAGCGCCATTTGCACGAACTTCACTCTCAGTTAGTGCGTCCAAGCTGAGTGAATAGGTTTGAATTCGATTTTGCGTTGTAGAGTGAACAATGTGATATTGCAAGTGTTTTTACGCAATATTTGATTCGATAAATGATGTTTAAACATGAAACTACCTGTGTTAATGTATTATTATAATCCCAAGCTTATTATAGTAGTCCAAAACGTTAAATTCAAACCAGATTTCGTCAGTAAAGTTCGAGGATAGAATTGTGTCATCTCTTTTACCTTCGTGTGGATCGGGGCAAGATGATCGGGGCATGATAGGATACTATCCCGTTTTGCCCCACCCTATGAATATATAACATAATATATAGAATTTACAAATATTTGTCAATTCTACTTAAATCAGGATCCAAAATATTTATTTATTCATTTTTATAGATAAAATGTTTCACAACTATTAACGAAAAAAAGATCGTGGCAAATGGAACGAAGAAGATATGTGAAGAGCAGTAAATGCTGTTGTCATTGATAGAATGGGATTGCTTCGAGCCTCGGCAACATACGATGTTCCGAAGTTAAGCTTACAACGATGAGTAAGAAATGCTCGTGAAACTGTTTAATGCTAACAACGAAACTGCAGGAAACTGCAGGAAAAATATATTTGGGACGATTCAAAGAAAGCTGAAAGCACTGCTTTTTGGTTTAACAGATAAAGGAATAAAACAAATAAAAAAACCTGGACTGCAAAGAAGATTAAAAAGACAACTAACAAGTAAACCTGCAGAAAAAGTTTTGTTTTTCATTGGGTGCATAAGTCATGTGCCGGAAAAGATGAGGAAGACGAAGAGGCACACATTTGTGATCGCTGTCTACCCGATTAAAAAACGTACTCAGTTTGCCCCACAGCGTATCCCATCTTACCCCAGTTATGGGGCAAAACGGGAAATTGCCCACTTTTATTTTACATTATTTTCCAAAAAAAATCTCTGATTTTGCATGCTACAACGTTTAATTATAAGAAAGAAATGTATAATAGTTACTTATTTTGTTAACGAATGTTATTAAACAGTTTCATTTTCCTTGTAAAACGAGTTTTGTCTTAGCTATCTCATCTTACCCCGGTCTCCCCTACTACGCCATTTACAATAGAATTAGTTCAAATGTACGTTACATATCAACAGCAATTATGAAACCATCAACTTGTCTAAACCGAAATGAACAATTTAAACGAAGGCGTTCATTCGGCTATTTTTAGTTGCGTCTCCCGAGACATTGAAATTTCAAATGTAAAGTTATATGCTTTAGCTAGAACGAGAGTTTGGGCCGCACATTGTCGGTAAATTTATTCGCAATTCCGCGATGCAGCTATGCAGCCGCGCCGGAGATACCGTAAAAGATATAGTTTTATACCGGCTGCCTCCATAATGGTATTGCGCTGCAAAATTACATTGTCTTTTATTGTGAGCGCTTACTAAATGCTTATAAAGACTTTTTCTCGACAAAGACTTCAATACCAGATGTGCATTTAATAAGAAATTATAGAAACAAATGCATGTTGATATTGTTTTTTATGCATACTTTTGATACCAACTGATTTAGTATTTCGATCATTAGAAAGTATATACATCCACTTCATGGGGATAAAGTATTGCTGAGTTTTGATTAGTCATATGTATTTACACAAAGCGAAGATGGGCGTGCCCACTAATTAAAACGCAGGGATTCCAAACACGGCGAATTAATAATTTAAGGAATCACGGCGTAAAATTTGAGTTTAGGCGTTTAAAAAGGGTATAAAACCATTAATGCTCTTCATCATCACAACCCATTTATGTCTCCACCAAGAGGCTCTTACCCATTCTAAATCGGGAGATACGGCTACAGCCTATCGGGTATGCAAGGATATACGGTATCGGATACAGACATGTAAAATTCACGTCACGTGATTTCTCATTTCAACGTTTTCTGAGCCCTGCCGTCACAATAATCAATTGGAACCTTTCAGTAAGACAAATTCACAATACTGCGGCAATATATAGAAAAAAAAACTATAAAATATATTAAGATAACTATTGTTTTTTTTACCCTCATTTATACATACATACATATACTTACGGCTATAAATCCCTAGAAGGGGTAGCCAGAGCTAAGAAATTAGAAATTCCTCAGCCTCTTTTGGAAATGTGAGTGGGGAAAAGATGGTAAAAATAAAGGTTGTTGGTGATGGGTCTCCAAACGCATCGCCCAACAATCCCTTAAAAGCCCCAATACCGTTAGTAGCCTCTTACGTACACCCACCGGAAGAAATGGGATAGTGCTATTCTAAGCCGACACTACATAGCAATCATTTATAATAATAGTCAAATTTGTATTGTATTGAATGTTACTTACAATTTCAACATTCCAAAAATAACATACAATTGTTTGCGCATAAAAATGAAAAAAAACCGACGATGAGGCTTTTTAAATAAATACTGTCAGTACAAACAAAACTCAGAATCTTTGTTTTATAAATTTATCCGTTTAACAATTGGTACTACTCGTACCCAGATTAAAAATGAAACCAAAAATAAAGTAAATGTACTTTTATTCTAGGTGTTTATTGTGTATTATAAATTTATAACATACATACATTGCTAACGGCTACAAATCCCTAGAAGGGGTAGCCAGAGCTAAGAAACTAAAAATTCCTTAGCCACTTTTGGTAAGTTGAGTGGGGAAAAGACGGTAAAATAAAGGTTATTGGTGATGGTGTTGGTGTCTCAAACCGCATCGCGCACCAAAAATGCCTTAAAAGCCATAATACCGTTAGTCGCCGCTTACGTTCACAGTATCACATTTTTTTCTACCGATGATAAATTTTGTTATTTTCATCAGGTTCAGTTATTATTTTTTTAGTTAATGTCTGAGAATATAATTGAGCAATATTCTAGAAACGCCACATGTAAGGTTTCCATTTAGTAAAATAATGTGTGTTCAATTATTTACTCATATACCTAGCAACAAACGTAAAAGTAACGTTCTTCACTATTTTAATGATTCTTTCACCTATCACAGATAATCTTATTCACAAATCACTATATTGCTTTATTTATTATCCAACACAAGTATCTTGATAAACAATTGGTGCGACTATAATGATTAGTAGCAGCCTTTGTGTTATAAACTATTTATATGATTTATGATTTGCCGCGTAGTGCCGGCTTAGAATGTCGCTACCCCTTTTCTACCCACGGGTGTCGTAAGAGGCGACTAAGGGTATTGGGGATTTTTATTGGATTTTTGGGCGATGCGGTTGGAGACCCATCACCAAAAACATTTATTCTTACCATCTTTTCCCCACTCAACTTCCAAAAGTGGCTGAGGAATTTATAATTTCTTAGCTCTGGCTACCCCTTCTAGGGAAAAATAGCCGTGAGTATATGTATGTATGTATGTATGTATGATTATAAAAATATGTGTCATATCATTAGCTACTTGTGATTTTTCCATGTATATTACGTACACCCACCGGAAGAAATGGGGAAGTGCTATTCAAAGCCAACACTACATAGCTTATTATTATTATGTATTATACTTATAATAAAAGTACCTTTTGTGATATATTTTTATTTACATTTTCCTTGTCTTTGTTCGCCAACAGCGACCTGCCAATGTGGATCAGATCACTTATGACCCCAATAATCTTCTTCCTTGTCACTCTGAAATGTCTTTGTGAAGAGGGTATTTACCAGTAATGATTCCTTTTGAGATGGAAAAAGATTATATCAGTTTTATTATCATCAATCATTTTTTTGTTTTATAATTTTTACATTATTTTACATATTGTATAACAGAAAAATTTGGTATAATTTTTACATTATTTTACATATTGTATAACAGAAAAATTTGGACCCTTGCCATTTTATTGATATTTAGTGTACTGGGCTCCACGTGTGCTTAACAACATCAAGTAAAATACAACTTGAAACTGTCCAAATAATAAAATTTTGAGAATCGGTATAGCAGCTCTAAATAAAATTCCAATAACTTTTAAATATAAAAGCTTGTTGTAGTGATAAATTGTGCAGTAGTTATTTTCCCGAATATATTCCTGTTAGTACTTTTATTCCTGTTAATTTTGAATGGGACAAGTATTATGACAAAAAATAAATTCCAACCTTTTCTATCAAATACGTAAACACATTTTTTAATTAATTATTACGTAAAGCATTCTTGGAAATTCGTGGGATATCCCGTTTTTCAGTATTAGTTAAGTTATTTTTGTAGTATGTATTTATAAATAAAAAACGCTTGATGAATGACTTTCGAGTTGAATAACATAACATATACTATCGCTTTTTGTCCCCATTGGTCTAGGCAGAGACTATCGATCGCCACATAGTACGATTCTGGTAAACCTCTCTACCTTCGTTTACGTTCGTCAATCTTTTCATACATGCTCTTTTATTCTCCATACTTCGGACGCCTGCCTTTTTGAGCACACTCTTAATTAGAGTTGAATGTTTTCCTTTCTAAGTAAGCTTTTAATTTAATTGACGTTTATTTGCCAATTGAAAGAGCCTAGCACGGTAACATTTATTGGTGAGGCTTTCGTTCGTTAAAACTTATTCTGTACCATCAGCGGATGAAAAAAATCTATTTCTCTGATAATATAAATGCTACGGTCTACGTAATATATTCAGATCCAATTTGACTTAAAGCACCTCTCTTCAAACGGAAACGAAGATATTTTCAATTGAATTTTGAACGGACAGATTTTTATTCCAAATCAGTCGTTTTTATTCAGAATACCAATTTTGCGACCTAATTCTCACTTCAAACTTATAAAATATTATTACTTAAATAATATTCATATAATTGACATTAAATGTAGGTTTATACGTATTTATTATTTTCTATTCAATTCACGACTACGCTACGTATTTATTGGTTCGTAGCTCGGATATTCGTAGTAATTTTCGTCTAAAGCTAGCAGTACACATTGGGCCAATCATTGGGCCAAGCATTGGGCCAAGCATTGGTCCAGCGTGTAGAGGGCTACTAGGCGCTACATTGGTGGTGTTGGTGATTGGTCGCCAACGTACTAGTCCTCTCGTACTAGTCCTCTACACGCTGGCCCAATGCTTGGCCCAATGCTTGGCCCAATGATTGGCCCAATGTGTACTGCTAGCTTTAGCAATCGCGGCTGAACCATAGACCTATAAAAAATAAATAAACGTCATACTGCTAATGTTTTTTAAATATTCTAAATCTTTCAAGTTAGTTAATATTTTAAGTTGTATGCAACCATGAAAAAATGTACATTATGGTTTTATATTTATTATTATTATACAGAAAACACGTATCTTTTCATCAGATTATTTTTTGATCAGACAGTTATTTGCCTTATTACATTTTAAAAATAGCATTAAGAATGTTGCAATCTTTTATGATAAGAAAATGTTTTAATTTAAATTAAATAAGTTTGTTTTAAAGAATATCTGTTTTTAAAGCACTTTCAAATTAACGAAATAGAATATATAACAAAAATACCCCAATTAGGTTACAAATTTTAAAACGGTCTTCATTTCAAGATCAAGTTCTATAGGAAAACGACTGTGGTCAATATATAATTGTATATTTTTAAATACTAAGACCATTTCCGTTTCGACTCGTATATTTACCTTGTGAGATAATGGTAATGGTTTTTATTATTACTACGATTGTATCAATTCGATGAATCCTCGAAAATACCGATCTCAAAGTAATATCGGACCAAACACGAAACAAACCTGAATAACTTCCCCGAATATCATATTCACGTTTGAGTAAACAGATCACTGCAAACATCAAAACTGACCCTTCTTTACGGTCCAAACTTAAACAATACTTATACTGAACCCTTTGGAGTGCAGATAAAATCTAAAGCATTTTAGTGAGAGTTCTATAAGAGTCACTTGAGATTGCTATAAAGATCATCTGCAGTGGATTAAATCGACAAATGGCCACCAACAGAACTTTGCTCGCATTTTGTCGTAACTTTGCTGTTTCTTCAAACTGAATTCAGCTCGGACTATTTAGGAGAAGGCTGTTGGAAAATTCAGCTCATTATAGAGATAATGCAGTCAAGTGATTTCTGATAAGACTGATGAATTCACTGTTGAATACTTTAAATTACTTATAAAATTTGCTTTTTTATTTGAAGCAATGCAGAATGTATTAAGCATAACCTTAACACCCAAAACTTTCCTTATTAAGAATTGGTGATGTGTGTTGGAACAAATTTAGTGCTTATAGAAAGATACAGTTGAGAAAATACTGTTTTTTTTTAAATTAATAAATAACTTTTGTTTCTATCTTCTTTAATATATGTTCTTGAATAAACCAATGTATTAATGCAAATCCATAACATACCAAACCACGAAGTAATATTAATTTCCTTATCAAACTAATTACAACCAATGTCACCATGTGAATACTGAGATCTAATTAAATTTGTAATTCTGCCATAACTTCAAATTAAATAGACATTGCTCTGAAGAGATACTCACAATCGTTTCGTGAAACAGACAACCTGTCAACTACGCGTGGCCTACTTGACCCGCGGCCTCTTGTGTTTTTGACGTACTTACTTACTTTAGATTTTAGGTTGCCTCGATTAAATAATGGACTCAGATTTTTACCGCTTTATTTATTTTGTTTGGCTCTTTAAATGTGTTTTTTGTTATTATTATTTTTAGTAATGTAATTTGTAGTTTGATGTTTTGACACAAAAATATACATTGAAACTTTCCGTAAATCTTTTTTTAAGTGTCTGAGTGTTTCATGCAAAGGGTTGTGTTCTTGAATTATATGTTAGTATTATTTTTATATCATTTTGTAGAAAAACAAAACATATTGAGAGTCTGCTTAGACTCACCAAGTATATTTTGAAATATTACGCGCATAGTTAACAACATTTACAGATACATTATTCCATCCGTAACACTAACTGATTCCAAACCAAAACTACAACGTAGCTAAATGTACTTTACATTCTCAAAATACAGAGATATTGTGTTCAACAGAAATCTGAGGTCTTGATTAATATTCGAACCGGAGACACTTGTTATTTCCGCCCACGTTTTAATGGCCATCGCGCCGTGAAAATAAAACACCCAGCACATGTGAGAGCGTTTTAATTGACGCATCAGTGGTTTAATATACAGCACGTAAAGTTTTATTGGGGCTTACTGATTTATTGAAATATCTCGCTTTCCTTGTTCGCTGGATGTCAGTTGTCAGGAAAGGCAACTCCGACGTTTGCTACGAGGACGTTTTTGGCAGGACTGAATTGTGGCTGTCATTTGCCGGGGTGACACCGCGAATGACAATTAAATTCGAATGTTGCACGTTGAATGTGACACTACGTTTTTGAAAGGTTATTGTTTTATGTCGGGAATATTTTAAAATTCTATTTTTGATATTTTTGTGATTTTTATTGCTTCATTTCTTTTTGTGTATAAGCTTTGTTGCAACTTTAATTTGAAAATGTTTTATTGCGTCCATATAAATTTGTTTTTCATTTTATTTACATCTGTCGTCTGAGCTGATGTTATTATGACTACTTAAAAATGTTAAAAACGTATTAGTGTGTTTCTTCTTTTTATTTTAATTTTAATACTTTGATTATTTGATAATATTGCAGTTAGAAGAATTTTCATATTTTTTTGTCAGATCCACGAAAATATGTATATTAGTATTTTTTCCCTTTATTTACCTTTAACAGGCGTAATTTTTATTCAAAATATCAAAAAAATAAATAATTATAACCAGCAGTTAATGTTTACAACTTATATAACTACACACCAAATAAATATTTTTTCCAATAATATAAATACTCTCTGACGGTCGTACCATTATCATATCAACACAATAGATAATCATATTAAATAACATTTAAACGGTGTGAAACTTGTTAAGCCTATTTCGTAACAGGCACTCTTGCCGCATCTTTAAACAGTTTAACGTTATACAGAAACTGTGTCAAAGTATTGTTTTTGTGTCTGTTTTGCTTGATTTGACTGACTGAAATATATCTTTGTAGCTACTGAATGACTCATGCTCATCGTTTCCACTGTGTTACCCTGAAGGGGTTGTTTACTTGTTGAAACTTGTATTAATTCCTAAACAACATTATTATTTATCCAGTAATGTGAAAAGTAGCCAGTCATAAAAAAATATACAAATGAGATAGATATATCATTTTTCAGACCCGAAACTTTGCAGATTAAAAGTTGGGAGCCTTTTTCAACAAAATATCAAGGGACCGTATTACAAAACAGTCTTTTCATTTTAACAGACAATGAAAGAGAAGTAATATTTTGAGGACCCATTTCAGTTTACAAAAACAAGTGTTATTATCGAGCTTCACTAGATGGAACTCTTGGGAACAATTCGCTGTTTTACGGCAAAAGTTCTACATACATACCGAGCGCTTATGTAAATATCGCCTTATAAATGATCTAAGCGGCAACTTATGTCTATAAAGTTACTGAGCAGTTTTTATTTAAGAGTCTTACTACATTTTTATAATCCTAAAAAGGGTAAGTTCCCTAGTACGGAATCCGATAAAAGATGAAATAATAAAATATATCGTTAGCGATGGGACTTCATTCTTAACTATTGCATTTAAATACTTGTAGAGCCTGAAAATCCATTATTTTACAGCCATTTTGTGTCCAACATAAAACTTACTCAATTAACATTCAACTTACAAAATATACGGTTTAACTAACTAACTTGCACGGTAAAATTCCCTCAAATGTAGGAAATACGTCACAAAGGTATAATTTGCACGTTTTTCTATTTCTAAAAGCGCACTAACAAATGACTAGTTCGAATGGTGAAGTGGGACACGTCACAAAGGAGTGACATTATGCTCGTACAAAGAGGTCCCTACTGTCTGACGCACAAAGTCGGGCCGCCGCGAGGCCACTCCGCACCAACCTCACGGAGATCTGTTAGAATCGACCGCTCCCACCTTCTTTCTGAAACCTACGTGTACTTTTGTTCTGATAATGAAAGAAATATGCTTGTACGGGATTGTGCTCTCGGAATTTGGAAGTACTGAAACTTAAAGTAAGAAGTGTGTAGCATCGGCTTCAAATAGCACTACACCATTTCTTCACGTGGGTTTTAAAAGAGGCCGCCTCTTCTCCTCCGCCGCAGTATTGGGGATTTTCAAATGATCTTAGGGTGTTGCGGTTAAAGATCTATCACCAAAAAAGGGAATTTCTTATTACGAAGCTTTGGCTACCCCTTTTAGGGATCCATAGCCGTGAGTATATGTATGTATGTATGTGAAACTTAACAAAAACAATAATTCACTTGGTTCTATGAGGAGAAGAAAATATGACATTAAATTGTTTTTTATCCCTTAATAACCACTTACATAGAGAAAATGTAAGAAATGTGTTCCGTACTACCTTCGTTAAAACTTGCAGGGCAGGCTCTAGAAGTTTCACGTGTAAAGTTTCAGGAGAAAATGTTATAGTTCAACACTTGGTCTTTCACTCACACTCTTGTTCACATACCACGATGAGGTTCAATAGTATATATTATTGTAATAAAAATTTCACGCATTAGAAAAATATCGTTTGATAGTACAATGATATGTTCATTTCTAATGATTACTTATTTACCTCTGGAACTTCGTTTGGTGTGTCTGATAAGATCGTTATTGTATCCAAACTGGAAATACTATGCTTGCAAAAGAAATTATTCAAATTAGACAGATTATATTTTTACTCAGCAACGGTTAGTGGTGTCATATGTTTGTGTATAAATAAATGCCCGATTTCCCAAACTATTAAGACAAAAATCTAATAAAATTTAGAGAAGGCTATGAAATAAAGAAGGCTATGAAATAATAAATGAAAGAAAGCAGAATAAATGCAGTAGAAATGAGGTCCCTCAGAAAAAAAATTAATGTTAAGTTATGTGGTTGAGTGATATTCGGTGCGTGAGTCGTGAAAATTGCGGTTTGAAAGATGATAATATTGATAAAAAACTAGAAAAAGGAATGATAAAATGATTTATGCACATAAAGAGGATGGATGACAGGAAATTGGTGAAAGAGATCTATAGAGCCAATGTGTAAGGTAATGTTATTAGAAGATGACCTTGGAAAACTCATTTGGACCAAATAGAGAATGTGCTCAAAAAGGCAAGTGTCTGAAGTATTAAAATATAAAGAGCATGTATGAAAAGATTGAGGGATGTGAACGAAGCTAGAGACGTTTGCGAACGTACAAAGTGGCGACCCCTACCCAGTTTCTACCCCAACTAACGGCATAAGTATACACCTATATGTAATAAAATGTACCTAAAAAACTCGCACTCAGTAATTTTAACTAAATGTACATTCAGTTTTTGTTGTCAATTCGAATTCGACAGGTCTAAACTTTTAAACAATTCGAATGGAAAATCTAATTTAAAGTTCAAAAAGTTTACAATACACCAGATGTCTTATTTTAAAAAAATCTTATTTAAAACAAGCCCTCAACTTCTCTTTTATAATTCATATAGTTTTCTACTAACATAAGCGTAGCTTCAGATTTACGATATCAATTCATCTTATTCTAATATAATTTTGACGTCATTTTTTTAACAAACCTAAATAGTTGTTTAGTATATCATTTAGTTACATAGTAGATATTATTTTCACTTTAACTCATTCTCGCTTTTTATATATTATTAAAGATGAAATTTGCGTTATAATTATTTCTACAATAATAAATGTTTAAGCGCCGCCGCTGAGATTCAAAAATGGTTTCCAATGAAATTCCTGTTCGTGACTCTCGGTTTCCTTTGACTTTGATAGTTGCCATGCTTGACGAATTCTCCTCTTTGACGTGAGCACATGTATCTGCACTTCATTGATTTTAAAATATTCGTTCGTTAGGAGCTTTGTGTTGAAGGAATCCTTTTGAGTTTACCTCCATAATCAGTTTTTGCTAAATATCCATACATATAGCGCAAGCACAATTTTTCTAGTAAAATTTTAAATTGATACTATCCTACGCAAGGAAATTTGGTAACAGGAAACTGATAACTATTCTGCTAGATGTGACTATGATAGCCATTGTGACACTCTTTTTTGAATAAAAGTCCACAATTATTTTTGTTTTCATGGAATAAACATTCCTTTTTCTAGCTTTCGGCGCTGCGTTATCTTTCACACCTAATCGTTCATACGAGTATATCACACTATTACTCACAAAAATTAATACATAAGTATACTCATTACCATTTATTCCAGTTATTTTTCCTAGGACAACACATTTTTAATTTGAATTAAATACATACATATATCCACAGCCATATATCCCAAAAAGGGGAAGCTAGAAACTCCTCAGCCACATTTGTAAGTTAATAGGGGAGAATATGATAGAAATAGTGACGTTGGTAATGGGTTTCAAACAGCATCACCCAAAAAACCACTTAATAAAGTCCCATCACCTTACAACACCCATGGTTAGAAAAAGGTAGTGAAATTCTAAGCCGTCAGTACACGGCAGTGTATAACAATGAATATAGCAGAGTGTTAAGCAAATACAATTTAAAAAGTGGATGCTTCAACACAAAATCATATTGAACCCTCAAAGCTTTACGATGCAAGTGAGAAAGCTTGCACATGAGTTGTTTACAAACGGCTCAAGAGTCTCAGTCGGGCGATCTTAACCCTATTGGCCTCAAAAAGTCGAGAGTGCACTATTTGCACACAAAATTACAATTTTTGTATTTCAATTGTATTTATTATCAATCAAATTCCAAATGTGGTTGAAGAGTTTCTAGTTCTGAAGCTCTGACTACCGCTTTTTGGAATTTATGGCCGTTAGTATATTGTAAGTATGAAAATAAATGCGATTTAAATATAAGTATTAATAATAGTAGTGACATTCTAAGCCGGCACTACACGTCACATTTATTATATACATATACAACACGCGCTCGCAATATTTTCACCTAAAATCGAGTGTGTGAGGAGTCAATGAGTTATCCATTGAAACTGCTAAGCGAGGAGTTGAACGATACCTAATCAGGTACATGTTAATGCACATGGTTCCTTTTTTTTACAATTTCTACAAACTATTTGACTGTTCTAACCGTGGTCCATTCTTCAATCCTACTTCAAGTTTTTTTTATTTATTATATCTTTCATCACAAAATATAATAAAATATAATCTTGTGCAAAGAGATCCGTAACTTTTTATTAGGGTTAAATATAGTCCAAAATTACATGGGTTTTCAGGCTCCACCACCTCACGTGCTTCTTCTACATACATTAGTATTCTCATACATAATATTGTATTCCACACTTGGCTTAGTTAAATTGGCTAATCATGTAGATAATAACTCACATGGCAAGCGCCATCTAGTTTCCAGAGAAGGTACCCACGTTTTGCTTAGACAGTGTACTCACGTGATAGGGGGCAGACCCATCGCCGTTTTGTACGAATACACTGTCACATGACTAAGTAAAACTCAGCCATGTGGGTTTCCTCACGATGTTTTCCCTCACCGTTAGCAACCATGATAAATTAACCACACATATGACTTTAGAAAAGACAAATTGGTGTAGGCCCGTCCCAGGATTGGAACTCACGCCCTTCTGTTTTTCGGGCGAGTGTTCTACCCACCGGACTAGCATGTCGCAAAATTTGAAAACTATGTTCAAAACTGTGTTTGACTAGCTTTCGTATAAGAAAATTTAATTAAAATGGATTAAATCACCATCGTATGTATGAACGGCATTTCACGGTTTTATTTCTCCTCAGAAACTAGAAATCAGCTGATTTTGCCTGGACCTACTTATCCAAACTACGGTGGCTTTCTTATATTATTATTGAATTCATATATTCGGTGAATTATAAATGTTTAAGAATGCCAAGTAAACCTATTACGTGCCGGGTGTTCTGAAACTTATATCCACCTATACGTCATATGCTGTAAAGTGCCGGCTTTGAATGTCACTACCCCATTCTACCCATGGGTTTCGTAAGAGGCAACTAACGGTATGGAGCTTTTTAAGTGGTTTTCCACCAGCGATACTTTATTTCTAACATCTTGTCTTGTATCGACTTCCGTATGTGGCTGAGGAGTATTTAGCTCTGAAGCTCTGGCTACCTTTTCTTGGAATTTATGGCCGTGAATATAGGTATGTATGTATGTCATATAATGCAATTAAACAATATATTAACTTCAAATTATTCTTAAGTGGCATACATTATTTAATCGATGAAGCCGAAATTTGTATGAACGCAAGCGATTAGAAATTATGACCCCTAAGAGCTTAATTTTTACAGTTAGCATTTGTTGTTCGTCCGATAAAAAGCTCACTCTCTTTTATGACGCTCGCTTTTGACACCAAGGGGCTAAACGAGCAAGCAGTGTAATATTTGAAATGATGCCAAAAATCGAACTGCTAGACTCGTAGAATTATTTTATATTCAAATAAGTTTACATAAGAGTGAAATATATTTTTGTTTAGTTTTTACATTAAAGATGAGAGATCACATTTCTAAATCTTTGGAATTACCATAGATTAATCATAATATGGTTCTTTTTCTCATTTAAATAGTAAAAAAACGTAACTTATAAATTTTGTGAATTATAGAAGTGGTAGAAAGTGAATGTAAATGAAGCCTGCAACTTTGCCAGAATCCAACAAAGTAGTGATTGATAGCCTCTGCTCACCCCACTGAGAACTAATAGCGTGAATAGGAATGTACATGTTTATCAAATAATAAAGTTAATGAGAATATTTTATAGCAGTCAGACGTTCCGTTTCCCAAAGTTTTATGGTAGTTTATTTTTTATTCAACATAACATACATAACATAAACATAAACGTTCACGCTGAATATCCCCGAAGGGGTTGGCAGAGGCACTAATACTTCTGAACATCACGTGACTTTGTCACCTGGTGTTCAGAGTACCCACGTTTTGCATGGACAGTGTACTCACGTGATTGGGGGCAGGCCTATCGCCGTTTTGTACGAATACACTGTCACATGACTAAGTACAACTCAGCCATGTGGGTTTCCTCACGATGTTTTCCCTCACCGTTAACAACACATATGTCTTTAGAAAAGACAAATCGGTGTAGGCCCGACCCAGGATTTGAACACTAGTCGTTTGCACGATAACCGAGTGTTCTACCCACTGGGCTATCATGGTTTTTATTCAAATGGTCTCAAAACCTTCTTATAAATGTAATTTCTGATGAAACATTATTGAATAGAGTTCTTAGATTCAATTGCTATTTATATTAAAGTATAATTACAGAAATATAACTTTATCGGTAAGTTACCGGTTTTTGTACGTAAATTGAAACGTTCATATATCTTGATTACAAACTGACATAGATGCTTTGTTGATCATATACTAGCAACGAGCATTGTTAGTTTTGTGAAACACCTTAAACTTAAGTACTTACTTAGAGTTTGATAAAAACTCAACTGATTAGAGCTAGAATGCTCAATTGTGAATCCAGCTGAGGGAGTATCATACAAACAATACATCGCGGTTACAAATTTTGTATGCTTCTTCTATTGTTATTACATTTCATTGTTGGAATCCAACAATGAAATATAGGTACCACTTGTTTATTACCTTCGTTAGTTCAACTATTAACCTTTTGGGAGACATTGTCGCTATTCCTTTTGAATTGAGCATATAAAAAACTGTAACGTCTTGCATAAACAAGTTTAATAACAGTTTGAATAATAGCCGAAAACTTACACATTATGATTTGTATTATAATTGCTTGGTGTCATGTTTTAGTGCCAGAATATTGAATGTTTCCCTTTTGCTTGTGTCAATATTGGAATGTAGGTATTATGGCTGCAATTTATTATTTTGATAAAAAACTGGCAAGTCTTTGTTGGTCTTACCCTTGCCGTGTAATGTCGGTTTAGAATAGCACTACCCCATTTCTTCCGGTGGGTGTACGTAAGAGGCGACTAACGGTATGGGGCTATTAAGGGATTTTTGGGCGATGCGGTTGGAGACCCATCACCAACAACCTTTATTTTTACTATCTTTCCCCCACTCATATTTCCAAAAGTGCCTAAGGAATTTCTAATTCTTTAGCTCTGGCTACCCCTTCCTGGGATTTAAAGCCGTGAGTATATGTATGTATGTATGTATGTTTTCATAGTAGCAAGCTAAGGACCAACTGGTGATGGTTGAGATGAAAACTAGCTCTTACCTGCAACTTGGTCCGTATGGCATAGTTACTTTGTTACAACCTCAGGACTATTACCACCATCACCCAAACCCTTAATGAAGCCTTTATCTAACATACATACATACATACATAAACTCACGGCTATAATTCCCTAGAAGGGGTAGCCAGAGCTAAGGAATTATAAATTCCTCAGCCACTTTTGGAAGTTGACTGGGGAAAAGATCGTAAAATAAAGGTTTTTGGTGATGGGTCTCCAACCGCATCGCCCAAAAATCCAATAAAAAGCCCCAATACCCTTAGTCGCCTCTTACGACACCCGTGGGTAGAAAGGGGTAGCGACATTCTCAGCCGGCACAACACGGCAAGGCCTTTATCTAAGTGATACTAATCAATAATAATAGCATAAACTACATATATGAAATTAATATTATAGAAGTTTCATATTACCTATAATCTTTAATTCGGTATGCAAAGTTTTACTAAAGTGATGCTGATTACAAAACCATTTCGAGATATTATGGTTATAAACAATATTTTCTTGAAATTATATCAATTGAAGCTAAGATGACTGTTATTTTATCAAAAAACTGTAACAGTGTTTGATCTTCAATATTGTTTCAAAGACATACGGTTTTGCAGTTTATTAATAAAATATCGAATATCATAGGTTTGTTTAGTATAATATCGTAATAATTTCATTTGACATCACAAATTCGTGATATGTTTTGCAATCAGCAACATTTTTATAAAACATTTCGCTTCATTTGCATGTCGCTACGTGATTTTATCGATCGATGACGTCATTAAGTACAAAAGTTGAACAATCTTTAAAAACTCATAACTTTACAATTACTCATTTTAAATGGAAAATATTCAAACTAGTCTTTTATTTTCGTGTTTACTATCGAATAAAAATATTTAATAAATACGAAAAAAAAACTTTGCATACCGAATTCAGTATTTCTTGTAATCCTTCTTAAACTACTGTTGTCTTCTGTATATTAAATTTGAATATCATGGCATAAAAATTGCAAAAGCTTCATATAAACTTTAATTTCTCTTAATTCCTGTTTGTGTGAAAATTTCAGGGATTTACTCTTAGTGATATTTGAAGCACTAAAGCCTACCTACTCTCCAAATTTTAGCTTTCTAGGTCCAGCCATATAGGTTGTGCGCTGTCTTTCAGTAAGTCAGTAATGGAACAATTCAACGTATGGAGATAACACTAAGACTAATACAAATCATGTAATGTAATCTAATAAACTTAGGGCGTTGTCCACAATATTTTGCGTAAAGAGTAATCCTTAGTGTTTCCAGTTGGTGATGGTTCCAGTGTATTTTCTTTGTATGAAACTTAGACACAAAATATACATTTGTAGTTTGCATATTCTTTATGTTATTTTAAAACCGTTTATTTATGTAAAAGCCAAAGTCTTCAACAATTATACCATTAAAATTGCACGTATTCACCTTAATAGTTTGAAAATTTGTACATCCCAATTTTACATTTGTGCGAAATCCTAAAACAGTAAAGTCACATCCTGTTTTATGTCTGTGAGCTTGTAAAAGCGTTTTGCAAAAGGAATTAAATGGTGAAAAAAGGATTTATGTAGTGAACGCGACAGGTTTTTGCAAGCAGTAACTGAGATACCATATTTGCATTCAATTTTATTTGCATCTCGTTCTGTATTATATATTACGAAAGAGAGGTGAAAGCTTTATTCTTGTATTAAATGTCAATTCAAATGGTTATAATGTGTTAGTTCAATTTAAAGTATTAACACAGAAACAAAAAATAATTTCTTTTTAAAAAAGCGATATGATTTAAATTCACACCGGCTGTTCTAATACTGGTAAGCAGAAAAGCGCCAACATTTTTCCCACAATAATCCGAGCGATACAAGCGCGCGCACAGCATATTATAAATCAAATGAAATGAAAACAGTCAGTGGCGTTTGGAGCCACGTATATATTGTATGAAACGAGAATTGACAGTCATTTCGTTGGCCGACAGACGGGGCGCCTCTATCGCTGTCACACGATCACGTTCAAATTCAATTTAAGCACAAAACCGCGGTGATTGTACGCACTTGCCTGGATATTTTCACGTATTATTTACATGTCGATGTTGGATATAGACATGTAAAATGAAATTTATGTGCAGTTTAGTGTCGATATGAAACCATCTAAAATATTGTTTTGGAAGAAACACAAGCTTAGTAAGGGCTTTTATATATACATCGGAGCAACTATAATTTGAGTATTTTTGTGTGTGACAAAATATATAAAAATCGGCCAAGTTTGAGTTAGCTGGCTCTCTAACATTACCTACAAGACGTGTTATATAACCCCCCCCCTCCCTCCTTTTTTCTAGTGTTATATGTTGTAATTTATGATAAAAAAATAACATTTTTTTTATTAGTTATCCACTTCCTGCCAAACTATTATTTAGTACTTATACAAAAACGATCAACAGTGTTGTCTTTGAGTAAAGATACGAAGCAAATAACAAATCGAAGAATTGAGCAAAGAGATTTTTGATTTAGGGGATGTTGGGGCATAATGAGGTTCGGGGCAAAACGGGAAACATGTATGTGTGCGTTTAGTTTGCACACTAGCGCGCATGCGACGTTGCCATTCTTCGTTAATTCAGTTGCGGCGCATGCGTCCACGCGACTGACGTGTTCCCGCTTGTAGCAGCGCCACAGTGAACGAAAGATTGTTTTTACGTAAAATTTTAAATAGTTTTCCAGTTAAATATCGATAAGCAGAGAGGTAGGTACCTGAGTTATTCAATTTCTATTACATTCAGCTAGTAATATAAGTATTGACGATATATTTTTGTGACTATTACTCGGAATGCTCAAAGAGGTTAGAAATTGTCGAGTGCCTGACAAATATATGTCACGTGGGGCAAAATGATCGGGGCATAATGGTGTAGTATCCCATTTTGCCCCAGCCTTTTTTTTCACTATCCTAACTGTATTTATCTTTTTTTTTTCAGTAACCATGGTACGCACTTACGTCAGAAAAACAGACCGCCAAAAATAGAATGAGGACAGCATGCGACAAGCTATAAAAGCTGTCCTCAATGGCCAGATGGGATTTTTAAGAGCCTCAGCCACTTATGAAGTTCCGAAGTCAACTTTAGAACGCCGGGTCAAAAAAGCTCGAGATGCACTCGATGACGACACCGATTCCGAAAATGACTGCGGTAAAAAGCAACTAGGGCATTTCAAAACAGTCTTCTTTAAATGTCAGGAGGATGAGCTAGCTGCACACGTGAAGTCTATGCAAGCAAGGCTTTTCGGGATTACGGGTAAGGAGCTTCGCATATTGGCTTTTCAGTTGGCTAAAAAAAACAATATTAAAAATCCATTTAATTCCGATACTGGTATGGCCGGTCAAGACTGGTTGGACGGCTTTTTAAAAAGGCATCCTGATTTATCTTATAGACGCCCTGAGCCGACATCAGCTGCCAGAGCTATGGCATTTAATAGAGTGGCAGTAAATGGTTTTTTTGATTTGCTTGAACAAATTGTTGACAAACATTCCCTTACCCCGGATCGAATATTTAACGTTGATGAAACTGGTATCAGCACCGTTCCAAAAAGTCAGTCTAAAATAATTGCACTAAAAGGACAAAAGCAAGTTGGGTGCTTGACTTCTGGTGATAGAGGCCAATTAGTGACAGCAGAAATATGTTTTAGTGCAACAGGAACCTATGTCCCCCCAATGCTTATTTTTGCTCGAAAGCGCATGAAAAATGAACTTCTTGATGGAGCACCTGCAGGATTTTGGGGAACGTGCAGCGATAATGGATGGATAACTACTAATATATTTTTTGACTGGTTTAAATCATTTGTTGAATTTACAAAGCCCACAAAAGAAAAACCAATTCTACTTCTGTTAGATGGCCATGCTTCCCATACTAAAAATCTCGAACTAATCGAGTACGCGAGAGAGCACAATGTTATATTACTATGCATGCCACCACACTGCACTCACAAGTTGCAGCCGCTGGATGTTTCATTTATGAAACCATTAAGCAGCTACTACAGTGCAGAAGTAAAAAAATGGCTCCGAGAGCATCCAGGACGCGTTATGACTCCTAATCAAGTGGCACCGGTTCTTGGAAGAGCTTATATACAAGCAGCAACTATGGCGACTGCCATAAACGGCTTTCGAAAATGTGGCATATGGCCCATAGACAGAAATGTGTTTACAGACGCAGATTTTTTGGCCGCCGAAACTACAAACACTGACAATATTGCAACTGACGATTTATGTACGGCTAATAGATCTGATTCAGAATCTACATTGCAGCCTGAAAATTCGACATTGGAAACGCGACCAGTTAAACAATCTAACAGTCAATCTGACAGTCAGTCTTCAACAGAGACAAGAACACTTGTCATAAATAAGAGCGCTTGCACTGCTATTCATGTGAATAACGACATTGGTCAGATTAACTTGCCTGCAGAAAATGTTATTCAAAATTCTGTCGAGTTGCCTTCCCTTTCTCCAAAGGAAGATAGTTCTATGCTTGCTGTTGAAGAAACTATGAATAAACCACCTGCCGTATCCAAAGAACAAGAAAATATTTCTCGGGAATATCCTAAATCCACGGAATACGAAAATTCTCCTGCTGTTCTTCTGATACTTGAACAAGACTTAGGAGGACAGTTAAATGCTTCAAAAAACATGACTGTGTCTGTCACACCAAAAGAAAACGAAAAAAATTTCTCATTGCACACTGAAAATGAAAAATCCTCAGATATCTTTGAGTCTCCTAGGAACATAAAATATACCACATCAAATGAAGATAACATGCAACCTTCCACTTCCTTCGGTAGACCAAAAACTCCTGAAAAACAAAAATTAACAAGAAGATCTTTTTTAGTAAGCCCAGATGATATCCTTACAATACCCAAGGAAATGAGAGTAGAGAAACGAAAGACTAGGAAACGGGGAAAATGTGCAATATTAACAGACTCTCCATACAAAAACGATTTGTTTCAAGAAAAATCTGCTAAAAATGAGAAAGAAAAGAAAACCAACCCTAGAAAGACAGTGACAAAAGAACAAAAGAAGACAGAGAAGAAGGAAACAAAGAAGCCAAATAGAAACACTCGCGTCAAAAGACGAAAGAAAGTAGACGTAACTGATTCGGAATCATCGAATGATGAACATGATGACTGTATTTGCTTGTATTGTGGATACTTGTATTCAAAATCAAACGAAGGGTGGGTTATGTGTATTCAATGTCGTGATTGGGCTCATAACTCCTGTGCTGGCGTAGATGAAGATGATGAAAATCCCCATATTTGTTCATACTGTTTGCCAGATTAAGTATTATATTCATTTTGCCCCATAGCACATCCCATTTTGCCCCACATGTAGGGCAAAACGGGAAAATTACCTATTCTTAGTTAATTTGAATTTTCCAAAAAATATGACTGATTATGTTAATGTCACTATAATTATATGAAAATAGTGTAATACTTGTTGTTTTTGTTCAGAAGTTTTTATAATAAACGTGTTGATTTTTTAAATATAATGAGTTTTGTCTTAAGTATCCCATAATGCCCCAACTTCCCTGAACAAATAGAGAACATAAATAACAATGTAATTTATTTTAGGACTTTCTAGTACATAAAACCTATCACGGCTACCAACTTATTAAGAGACTTAAGCCCGCTAAAATTAGTTACACTGGTTAGGCAGATCTTTAAGACTACTTCATGGCTTCCGAAGCCTAGTAAAGTACTACTTTTCAATCAATTTTATATTATAACCTATAATATCGTACATAAATATACTCACGGCTATAAATACCTAGAAAGAGTAGCCAATGGCTAAGGAATGATAAATTCCTCGGCCACTTTTGGAGGTTAAGTGGGTAAAAGATGATGAAATAAAGGTTGATGGTGATAGGTCTCCAACCGCATATAGCAAAAATCAATTAAAAAGCCCCAATACCCTTATTTGCCTTTTAGGTACACCCACGGGAGGAACGGGGTAGAGCTATTCTAAGCCGGCACTACACAGCTCAAACCAAAAACCACTTATAAATTTAGTTAGATAGTTAAGTTATAATATCCTAATTTTTATTTAGAAGTGTGAGAAAACACTGAGGTCGTATTAGGGGGGGGGGGGTAGATGCCTCTGTAAGTAATATGACCGAATATAAAATTGATTTTTAAATACTTCTATCAAAAAAGTATTTTACCTGTATTATGAGAAGCGCGTATATAATTTAACAGATATAGGCAAGTAAAACCTTTTTTCTTGCTCTCTACAAAATTCGAATATCACAATTTTATTCTAAAAAAACACGCAAATAAAAAAAAGAATCAATAAATTGAGGTAACACAATGGGTGAAAAAACAGAATAGGTACAAACAGTACCTTATCGTGCCGACGCAAGCGTTTAGGGCACTTAAAAAAACACTTAGAGGGACGATAACGTTTCATTTTACCACTTTACCAGCCATTAGCAATGCACCCTCGGCCTATCGTTGTCACAGGAACGGTGGGAATAAATTTAGTTTAGGCGCTCACATAAAAACTAGTCGCCGGGAAAAATTGAATTGTTACAGATCATATCAATATGGACCAACTCTCAATTTACGAGAGAATATATATGGATTGTTTTAAAAACACGTGTATACTTTACAATCAAAATAACTGTATTTGCCTGGTATCTATGAACACAATCTGTTCCCGTATTGGCGAGAGTATAATAAATCACAGAACCAGGTAGACATTTCATCTGATTAACTTTGCTAAGTACTGATAGGCTTGGTTTTCTTATTACGAAAGATAAATTATACAGAATATAATTATTTGAAATAGAAATTCAGTATTTCATTTAAATTTTCTGATAAAGAAGGTTTTTATAATCGAAATATTACTTTGTTTGTTTCTAAGCTGAGATTTCATATCATTCTCAACATAAAAATACATTTTGTTCGCTAAACCAATACTTAAGTATCCTGTTACGTAAAAAACGGTAAAAAGATTTAATTCTTAATGTTTGAGACCATTTCTTTCCATTGATTTTTATTTTCTACAATCTACGGTTGGTTTCCAATTACGTCCATTTCGGTTTTGATCTTCGAAAAATACGATGGGCTTTACAAAAATATGGTACTAAACATTCATGATTCAATAAAATTAGGCTGTTAAACGTGCTAACGCTGCTTTTGTAGAATACATATCATATTTAGAAAATTGTAACTGGCCATCGAAGCGACCAACTATTTGGGGAAAACGCCCATTTATATTCTTAACAGCGTTATTTACGCTTAGATTTATTTCATTCTCTCGAGAGTTGGAATGTCGTTTTTATAGAGATTGCACTTTAACTGAATTTATGTTTCTATAGTTGTGTTTATTTGGTTTCTTTGATAAGATGTACGGTTATTGAGAGCGGTTTTCTTACCATTTATTATATGATTAGCATTTAGCTTCTTTAGTAAGTTATGGTTATGCTTTTTATGGAAACAGAGCATTAATGCTTAGAACAAAATTCAACTTTTTTTATTTTAACATGTTCTGCGTTATGAGATATTAGACTTTTCAAATGATGTTATAAGTTATCAGGGAAAAAAATATATAATTGTTAATTCTGAGCAACAATAGAACAAAGAAAACTTAATAATTGAACAAATAAGGCAATTAAGTTTAATGACACTCAATCAACGTATTCACAACCAGGATTACAAACGCTCCAACTGGCAAATCCTTTGATAAGTTAATTTAGTATATCGATTATTTTGAAGTATAGAATAGAATAGAAAACTCTTTATTGAACATCAATAATTAGAAACATTTACAAATAAACAGAATTAAATGATAAAAGTACAATTGGCGGTCTTATCACTAAAAGCGATCTCTTCCAGACAACCTATGAATGGAGAAGTCAATAAATTATAGTCTTGTGAGATAGATGTCCAACAACTTGGTGAAACAGATAACTATGCGTTTACCTACACAATTAATACATAATAATTTTCTAGTTCTAGTTATTAAATTAAAAATAATAAACTATTAACAAACAAATACATACATATGATACAATAAATTAATACTTGTAATACATATCAATATTATTAAATAAAGCATAACATAACATACACGTTCACGCCAAATATCCCCGGAGGGGTTGGCAGAGGTACTAATACTTCTGAGCATCACGTGACTTTGTCACCTGGTGTTCAGAGTACCCACGTTTTGCATGGACAGTGTACTCACGTGATAGGGGGCAGGCCTATCGCCGTTTTGTACGAATATATTGTCACATGACTAAGTACAACTCAGCCATGTGGGTTTCCTCACGATGTTTTCCCTCACCGTTAATAACCATGATAAATTAACCACACATATGTCTTTAGAAAAGACAAATTGGTGTAGGCCCGACCTAGGATTTGAACACTAGTCGTTTGCACGATAACCGAGTGTTCTACCCACTGGGCTATCACGGTTGCAAATATGTATAATAGCATTTCAGTAGCAACAGTATTATAGCATTTCAGTGAGGTAGTGTTTTTTTACCATATCCTGGAAAATTGATGGGGATTTAGAAATATACCCATATTTAAGTATTTTCAAACGAATAAACACAGTGAATCCAAGATTCAGATTGATGAAATCATAATTACACGCCGAGTAACATCATAAAACCAAAATTAAACTGAAATTGAATATTTTTTGCGTTCATTTTCTAACGGTTGTAAATCTCGATGGTCATAATAGCAGTGTATATTGTTTTACAAGCGTGTTTATGTACCAGGGTGCTATAAAACTGTCGGCGTAAAATCACAAGTTTCAGCTCTCGAGCGGTTCGCGTTTCCTCTCTGCCAATTTGACAACTTTGGTATAACAACCATTTACTTGATTTAATAAACAAGTTTTGTTATGGAATTTCGTTCTTCGTCGTTCTATTTTATGAATATCCTCAAAATATATTGGTGACTATGATATAAAATAGTAAGGAGTTTGAGTATAGTAAAAGGTATGTTATAGAGGAACCGTTCAGTGGTTGTGAGTAGTAGTAGTAGTAGTAGTTGGTCATTATTATGTTATGTCATAACGTATTGTCTTTTAAATATTTCATTCGTCATAAAATATTATATAAGATTTTATTATTGTCATTTTTAATTTAATGTATAGCATTCCAAAGCAAAAATCAAGTTGTTTCATGTAGTATTCTTGAATTAATAAGAGACAGATATGGTCTTCGAATCAATAAATTCATAATAAAATAGTAGCAGATACTGAACAGAATTCAAATTCAATTGTAAAATTTACGAAAGCTATCGATTGTATATTTAAAAAATATTTGATTATATCCTTTTTACTTCAGTTATGACATTTTCAACCATTAAAATAGCAGTTAAATAAATCTTTAGTAATGGCTTTTTGCCAACAATTGAAGATTCTTCACTATCGGTCGCTACCCAAAAAACAAGATCACACGATAAATCAGAGAATTTAATCAGTAAAATGGTTGCCCTTCAGGATTAATCGGCATTCGTAGCAATCTTGAGTAATTTAGAATTGGGGCCTCTCACACAAATCAGACAAGGACGTTTTTGTTGTACAACTACATAGAGTAAAGTGTCGAAACTATAACATTTCATTGATTTCATTATCTTCTTATATTTATTTCTAATAGTATATTATGATATAAGTAAGCAAACTTGTTGGATTCTTAGTCCGAACCCAGGGGATGGACTTTATAAGGCAGAAGTATGATCAAAAATTCATTGTATTTCACTTTTATTTGAAGGCAGGTAAGGTTGAAATTATGGTGTCCACTATTAGACCACTGCCTTATAAAGGGTTAAGGAACCAAGAGCTTCAACGTGTGTTATATGACTATTTACAACACACTTGAGAAGAAATTAGACTCAACTCAAACGTTCGTGCCGTATATTCCCAAAGGGATTTGCAGAGGTACTCATACTTTTGAACATCACATGACGATGTCACCTGGTGTTCAGAGTAGTCACGTTTTTCTTGTACAGTGTACTCACGTCATAAGGGACAGGTCTATCACCGTTTTGTACGAATACACAGTCACATGCCTAAGTAAAACTTAGCCATGTGGGTTTTCTCACGATTTGTGAGAAGAAATTAATTACTTATTATTATATCCAAACACATATTTTTCAAGAAACTTACCCTATATAATTAATTTATCTCATAACAATAAGATTCAGCTTCACTTTATAGAGTTAAAAAACGGCCAAATAGATCTTATTTAGAGGGAATGCTCTTAATAACTAATACGATATTTTATTCCTTAAACTTTAAAGACGAAGTAACATGTAGTAATTTAGTAATCTTAATTTTATTATATTAGCTGATTTTTTTTCTGCTAATATCTATCTTCCAAGAACATAAAATTTTCTTTTATGTCATATTACTTTATAATAAATGCAAATAATTTCCGTTCTCATTTTTGCTACGCTTGAAAGCTGATTTAAATTTTTCTATACTTCTTTTGCAATTACCAACTCCCATATGTCGTTGCCGAGTTGCCTTCTATCGTACGTTCACATTAATGAGAACAAAAGAGCGAAAGTTATTTTTATTTAAATTTAAAATAATGGCTCGAGCCGTAAGGAAAAGATCAAAAGAAATGGGTGTGAAAGTAAACTGCGTCAACTCCAGAACAAAAGCCAGTAAATTATTAAAACCGTAACACAAATAACCTAAGATAGAAGAACGTATAAAAAAGACTATCCTAGGAGGTAATGTAGCTATAATTTGGCATAGTTTGAGGACAATAGCCACTTCTGGACTTTTGTTCTTAGACCCATTTGAGTCTTATTGGAAAACTTTAGATGTTAACATTTTATTATCAGTTCTTATAGCCAGGATTTTACGTAAATTATCGTCTCTAGTATGTTGACAAGTTGTTATATAGCTATATTTATGTACAGACGAATCACATAAATATGACGGAGTTTATGAGGGAACTTTCTCTATATTAAATTTACTGCATGTTGCAAATGACTAACAGACGAGATGTGTATGTGTCACCACCAAGTCTGTAAAATTGAAGCTATACCAATTTTTTATTGCTGTTTTGTTTTCCCAATTACACTTTTTGGAAGTTTGGTTCAAAAGGTAAATTTTGTTGCAAAATAATGATAATAAAGTACTATGCTGCCACAAAAAGGGATGATTTAAAAAACTGGCTCAAGCGTGTAAAATGAGTTTTTAGACGCAAATTGAGCGCCGCGTCAGAAGGACATTAATTTGTTTGCTGACGAGGCGTGAAATTGATTCACTTTCAATATTGCTGCCTAAGAGAACTTGCTTATAGACTTGTGAGTAATTTTAATTAAAACCGCTGTTTAGGATCTCATTTGTTTGTGAATGGAAGCAATTTACGGAACCACAAACAAAACGTGAGTTTTTCAGTAATCTGACGCTCAGCGAGCGGTTTTGCTCGCTTTTGAAGCCGTAGGAGTCAGGTTTCATATGAAATTCTATATTTTGTTGAATAACAGATTATTCTTTAGGTTTTATTAAGATTGGGTCTTTTTATGTTTATTTTATTCCTGATTGGGTAAATCACGTTTCAGCTAACTTTAAACTTATAACACAAATGGCTATTATCTCAAAGCAAGGTAGACTAGGTAGAGAGTTTGGAATCATCAATACTTTAATCACTTAAAATGAGGTGATAGAGATATCAAAAAATGAGATACAAAAATTTGAAGAATAATTACATACTACTTATATAATTGTTACTAACTTACGCTCATACTATATTCCGATCAGGGTAGACCTCTGTCGATTATCGATATTATCGAAAGAGACTATAGATTGCCACTTTACACGATCCTGACAAATATTTGTTGCTTCAAAACAAATAAATATATTTATATAAACATAATTGACTCTTTTTTATTTATATTCTGAAAGGCAACAAGAACTTTTGCATTAGGTTTATTTTTGGATTGAGGAAATATGATCATGTATCTGTATATCGCACTCAACTGAAATGGCTTCCTATTCGTCTCCGCCGGAATGCACATACACTTTCTCTCCTTCACTCTATTTTATTCAATCCTGCCACCCCTTTCTATCTAAAAGAACGTTTTCAATTTCTCTCCTCTTCCCACGATCTTAATCTACGTTCTGAGCATAATCTTCTATTAAGCATTCCCTCCCATTCAACCAATTACTATGGCTCCTCCTTCACTGTGCAGGCTGTTCAATTGTGGAACGCACTTCCGGTAGAGATTCGTCAGGCTAAATCCCAATCTATTTTTAAGGATATGGTAAAAAAGCACTACCTCACTGAAACGCTATAATACTGTTGCAAATTAAATTATATATATTAAGTATATAAATAAAAATATGTATCATAATATTTGTATGTAGTTTTAATTTATTGTATCATAGTATTTATATGTTGTTAATAGTTTATTATTTTATAACTAGATTTAAGTATGACTGGATTGTTGTATTGTTTATGCAAATTAACGCATAGTCATCAGTTTCACCATGTTGTTGTACATCTATCTCACATGACTCTAATTTATTGACCTCTCCATTCAAAGGTTGTCTGGAAGAGATCGCTTTTAGTGATAAGACCGCCAATTGTACTTTTGTTAATTCATTCTGTGTATTTGTAATTGTTTTTCCATATTTGATGTACAATAAAGAGTTTTCTATTCTATTCTATTCTAAAATAAGAGATTTAATAAGTACTGATGCCACAAGCAAATCGTAATCAATACTTCTTTTACATAGAAATCCAGAGTTACGGAATATGTTATTTCCCAGTTACTTTTGGAAGTTTTTTGGTGATGGGTTTCTAACCGCATCGCCCAAAAATTACTAAAAAAGCCCCAATACGCGGAGCCGCCTCTTACGAAGAAATGCAATAGTGCTATTCCAAGCTGACACTTTACAGCTGAAATACTTTTATTTTTATCTAGTGTTGGCTTAGAATAACACTAACCTATTTCTTCCAATGCGTGAGATACAAGGCTACTAAAAGTGATAGAGTTTTTCTATGATTTCTAGGCCTTTATTTTACCATATTTTTTTACTTAAGTTCCAAAATACATTTTGAGATTAATAACCGTGAATGTGTTTGTACGTATCTTTTGAATTATTTTCAAATTATGAGGAGTATTTCATGACATATAGTCAGTTTCAGATGATAATATATATATATATATATATATATATATATATATAAACTTGTATAGACAAACCCATGATATCAAATACCGGGTTTCAGGTAGGCACACTATCGCTGGCTTAGTCCTCTTACATAAACCTTTGCAAACACATCCGCTTGTTTTTCACCCTTCGTAATCTTTATTTTTTTCTCTCAAATTCGATTCAAGTTAATAATAATGATTTTAATCCATAAAACATCATATTAAATGTAGTACTTCGTCAAAATTTCTGAAATACTCGGCAATGAACATCTTTACCGAGCAAACTTATCCAAAGTAAAACCGAAAAAAATGGTTTCGATGACACAATTCCGATGAAATAAAGTTTCACAGATGGCAAGCCACCCCACTGAAGTATATTTCTTGCATAATGATCGTCAAATACGACCCTGTCCTATTAAAACTTACTGAGATTATGGGCATTAGCTCGAGGGGAAATTTAACTTTTTCATAATATCGCTGAATATTTTTCGTCTGTTACATTTCTCTTTGGGGTTTCGTTCAAGCTTTTGAATGCGAAAAATGAGTTGGTTCTTATTTAATTATCACTTTTATAAAGTAATATTTTTCATTCCTTTATTATATAAACATTTGTCTCAGAGTATTTTGTACACATCTCAATGTTTGAAGTATAAAAAAGCTCTCTTTATGATTTTAATTTAATGATTTAACTTGACTTCGTCGGCGAGTTTGTTCTAAATAAAGATATGTTTTTTAATTATATTATGTTTTGAATTTACATACTTCTTCTCCCTGTTAAGAACAAGTATTTTCCAGTATAAAATAATGTATGAAAGAATTAAACAGAAATGTAGGGTTCCAAACGAACGTAAAAACGTTTCATTCAATTATTTATTAAAGAGAATATAAGTTATTACAAAGAATATAATTTTATTCTTAACCCGTGTTTGGAAATTCTTTTATTCTTTTATGAAACTTTATGATATTGCATGCATTTTATGAAATGCAATTGTTGGCTCCAGCTGCATGCGGTTGCAATTACCAGACGTACTTATTTTCTGAAAATATTTCTTAAAAAATAATGCTCTATTTCATTGATACTACTATGCTTTTACATATTCTAACGTCACTAATTCCTATTGGACTAGACAGAGACTATAGATTGCCGTTTTGTACGACCTCTTGAGCTTTTCATACATGCCCTTGTACCTTTTATATTTGGGACGTCTGGTTTTTGTGTCTTCTTTTATTTGAACACAATATCGTATATCCTCTGTTGCTCGTCCGCTGGGTAAGATAACTTTTCTACTTTTTGTACTGGAAAGGATCAAAGGTTGAAAGTTAGATCGTTGGTGATAATTTAAATGTATGTGACTCCGAAATCTTTTAATATTTTATGCATTCCTTTTAATATTTAACTACATGAAATTAAAGAAATAGAGAAATGATTATCACTCTTGGTGTGTGACACGGTAAAGTTTTTAATGCTACAATGCTAACTTGAATATCCAACTAATATACGAATGTAAAGATTTAGATGCTAAGATGTTTGAATGCTGTTTGCTCAATCTCGCCTATCCTACTCTCCAGTTTTTGATTAAATTTGACAGACGGGTGAAAATAACAGGCATTCGATCCCAAGGTATCCAAACCCCATGCACCTAGTTTCCAGTTAACACAAAAAGTCTTTTAGTAAAACCAAATGTCATTTTAATCTATAATGTGCTAAATATAATAAAATAGAATACGCAGGAACCACTTAAAATTAAATACAATATGTGCTTGACTATTTAGTGGTTTCCGTTTGACTTAAGAAATTTCTTAGGCAAAGGTCGCTTTTTCTTGAAATTCGCGATGAAAGCTGAGAGTTTTTTAGTCGACTTTTCGTGACGTATAAATGTACAGAATAAAATAAATACATTACTAAAATATATTTACATGGACTAATGTTATTTGAAACTGTTAGACTGAAAGCTTCGACATATTTTTCGCAATATGATTTTACTCAAGTAGCCTGAGCCTTATTGATTTATTTACATAACATAACATAAACGTTCACGCCGAATATCCCCGAAGGGGTTGGCAGAGGTACTAATACTTCTGAACATCACGTGACTTTGTCACCTGGTGTTCAGAGTACCCACGTTTTGCATGGACAGTGTACTCACGTGATAGGGGGCAGGCCTATCGCCGTTTTGTACGAATACACTGTCACATGACTAAGTACAACTCAGCCATGTGGGTTTCCTCACGATGTTTTCCCTCACCGTTAACAACCATGATAAATTAACCACACATATGTCTTTAGAAAAGACAAATTGGTGTAGGCCCGACCCAGGATTTGAACACTAGTCGTTTGCACGATAACCGAGTGTTCTACCCACTGGGCTATCACGGTTGCTTGATTATTTCTTATGTAATAATATGTAATATGTATATAATATGCTGTTTAGTGTCGGCATAGAATAGCACTACCAATTTCTTCCCGTGGGTGTTTCGTAGGAGTCGACTATGGGAACGGGGCTCCTACCAACTTCGCCCTTAAACCAATCCAAGGTATGCCGTGCCGAGGGATGCGTGGCCAGGGGTGAGCCTGGTCGCTAGCGTGCCGCCGTCCCGGAGCCTGGTGCACTCCGGGTATTAAATAACCTTACCTAGTCAAGCGGGGCTCTGGCTAGTTGGACAGTTTATTTCCCTTGGTTATCGTGGGGCCAAAATGTGTGCAACTAAAAATAAACACGGAGGCGGCGATGCAGCTCGCCACTCATCTCGCTGTGGTTCCTCGCGGGGCGAAAAGTGGGCTGGAGAGACCCGCTTCAGTGCGTTGAATGTGCGTGGAGGGATGCATGAAAAATTAGATGAAGTATGTTTGATAATGGATGAAAGAAAAATAGATTCTCTGTGTGTGACTGAAACGAAGCGAAAGCACAAAGATATTCATATGTATACAAGACAGACAGAAAATGAGAGAAGTATGATTGATTTTGTGATTGTTGATGAAAGGCTGAGGGCAAAGGTTGTTGACACCAGAGTCTATAAGGGCACGAATGTTAGCACAGATCACTTACTTGTTATATCCCGAGTAAGAGGTCTGTGCACGCGTTGGCGTCGTAGGGCCAAAGTGTCAACAACGGATCTTGCGAGAACAAAAGTGCAAGATGATGAAAAGATCAGTGATGAATACGTGAAGAAATTTGATGATAGTCTAAGTTGCGTGGAAATGAGGGATGAAATGGAAATAGAAGAAGTATGGAATGTGTTCAAATCGACAATGGTTGAATGTGCGACGGAAGTATGTGGATTGTGTAAAAGGTCAAATAGACCACCAACAAGTTGGTAGGATAAGAGTGTGAAAGAGGCAGTCGAAGATAAGAAGAAAGCTTGGTTAGATTTACTAGCGGTCAAAGCTAGTAAACAAATGGATCCGAGAGTATCAGATAATGTAGCAAAAAATTGTGAATATGTATATGAAAAAGTATGATCTGATAGAATGGTGTGAGAGGAAACTCTCTGATAATTTCCGGAATAACCTTAAGTTGTTCTGGAAATATATCCAGAAAGAATAAAAAGTTTCCCAAAACACGAGAGTGAATGTAGTGAAAGATGATCAGGGTGAATTGGCGATGGATGAAAGAAGCATGAAACGAGTATGGAAGAAAACTCTTCGAAAAAGAGGATGCATCCGTTTCTTCTCCAATCGGCAGTAATGTTGATTGGAACGATGCGATTGGTGCCTTTAGTGAAAGTGAGATCATTATGGAAGAAATAATGAAAGCAATGAAAAGTATGAGAATAGGGAAGGCGGCGGGTATGATAGGATAACTTTCGAAATGCTAAGGGCTGGTAAAGGGTGGGTGGCTTCTTGGTTGTACTTCCTTTTCCAAAAGTGCTAGTCGAGTGGCAAAGTACAACAAGACTGGTGCAGGGCGGTAATTTGTGCCTCTGTATAAAGGAAAGGGTCACGCCAGAAGGCTAAAAACTACCGCGGCATTAGCCTACTCAGCATTGTCGGTAAGTTGTATGCAAAGGTATTGATTGATAGAGTGATGAATGAAACTGATGAGAAGATATGGGATGTGCAAGCAGGATTTAGGAAAAGAATGGGATTTTTGGATCAAATCTTCTCTCTAAGGAGCATCTACGAAAAGTTCTTAGCCAAGAACCAAAAGGTGTATTGCTTATTCATTGATTTAGAGAAGGCGTATGATAGGGTGGAAAGAACGTGTTTGTGGGAGGAGTTATCCAAGTTCGGTTTGGGGAGTCAACTTATACGTGCATTGGTTTCACTCTATGAGGATTCTAGTGCATGTGTAAGAGTAAACAGGGAAAACACTGACTGGTTTGGCATCTCTAGGGGTGTCTGACAGGGTTGCGTTGTCTTCGCTTAGTTCCGCTAAATAATACCTGCAGTCTTCATGCAACATGCACTGTGCACCGCCCGCCCTTCCACTTACAAGAAATCGAAAAGCAGACAATGCACCACACACACACCCGCAAGCGAAAACCACAGGCAACCACAAACATGCGACGCGTTTCGACTCAACACGAGTCATTGACGAGCAGTTAGTAGACAGTTCGGCAGCTGACCACCGAGTGTCTACTAACTCTACTGCTGCCGAACTGTCTACTAACTGCTCGTCAATGACTCGTGTTGAGTCGAAACGCGTCGCATGTTTATGGTTGCCTGTGGTTTTCGCTTGCGGGTGTGTGTGTGGTGCATTGTCTGCTTTTCGATTTCTTGTAAGTGGAAGGGCGGGCGGTGCACAGTGCATGTTGCATGAAGACTGCAGGTATTATTTAGCGGAACTAAGCGAAGAAATTTATTAATATTAGTATTGCTATGGATTTCCGCAAAGTAACGCCTGATTCAATCCAATATCTTTTTTTATTTGTTCATGGATGACTGTTTCACAGAATTGCGTGAAAATGATTATGGACTAAGAATGGGTGGATTCATTGTTAAATGCCTCTTGTATACTAACGATCAAGCGCTTCTTGCATCGTCGGCGGAAGAGTTGCAACAGATGATGAATATTGCATGTGCGTCATTTGAAAGAAAGGGAATTAAAGTGAATGTGGATATAACTAAAACCATGGTTTTTGAAAGAAAGGAGAATATGACCGAATGCGTGATTGAAATTAATGGTAAGAGAGTGGAACAAGTAAATGAGTTTGTATATCTGGGAAGTATGTTTACTAGAGATGGATAGTGTGTTGAAGATATCGAGAGAATAGTGAAAAAGGGTAATGAGATTAATGGAGCACTGGATAGTCTAATGTCTAGTAAATTGGTGTCCAAAAGGGCTCAAATGGCTGTGCATGATTTTGTTCTTGTTCTTACGCTTATGTATGGCAGTGAATGTTGGGTGTGGCAGAAGAAGCATGAAAGCAGAGTGAATGCAGTTGAAATGAGATCCCTCAGAAAAATTTGTAATGTAAGGTTATTTGATCGTGTGAGGAACGATGTGATTCGTGAAAGGTGTGGTGTAAAAGATGATTTTGTAAGTAAGATAGAAAAAGGAATGTTGAGATGGTTTGGGCACATCGAGAGGATGGATGATAGGATATTGGTAAAAGGTATCTATAGAGCTAATGTGGAAGGTAATGTTAGTAGAGGTGGGCCACGAAAGACACACTTGGACCAAATTGAAAGTGTGCTCAAAAAGGCAGGCGTCCGAAGTATGAATAATAAAAGAGCATGTATGAAAAGATTGATGGATGTAGACGAAGCAAGAGAGGTTTGCCAGGATCGTACGGAGTGGCGATCGATAATCTCTGCCTACTCCAATAGGAATTAACGGCTTGAGTATATGTATGCATGTATGTAATATATAAATAAGGAAATAAAATGTATTGAGATATTCATGGCTTTTATAATGAAAACACAAACTAATCTGTTGCTCGTCTAACAAAAGAATTTGGAAATTCAGGATGAATATTAAAAATCTATTACGTCTAATATTCATTACATGAATAGTTTTACACTCGTATTGAAATAGTTATGATGAGGATGCTACCCGAAATTTTTTACGCTTTATTCCTATTATGAACATACATTTGCAGATATTGTCATCCACAAGAAGTCTAAAAGAGATTGTTCTGAGCGATAAAACTATTAATTGCACTTCAAATTTTATTTGATGAGAAAAAGATTTTCAATATGTTTTAAAACTATACTTTTCTATTCTTGTCAAAAAATATACTGTGAGTAAACCAGGAATCTTACGCCTTAAGGCTTTAATAAATGCACCTGTTACATTTATAATGCCTTTAGCCAGTGCACAGGCCGTTTCTTAGCGGAACCGGAAGGGTGGCGTCGACAAATTGCATGGGCTTAGCGGGTTACCGCACTATTCGTTACGGAAAACATGCTTAATGATAACAGAAATGTACAGAACAACGCCATTATGCGGTATCTTAGATTTATATTGCTATTCGTGAATAATTTTCGTGTTTTCGCTGATATAATAAAGTTCAATTGCCAAAATCTAATATATACATTCATATATTCACGGCTACAAATCCATAGAACGGGTAGCCAGAGCTTGGGAATAAGAAATTCCTGAGCCACTTTTAGAAGTTAAGTGGGGACAATATTATAAAATAAAGGTTTTTGATGATGATTTTCCAACCGCATCGCCCGAAAATTGCTTGAAGAGCCCCAACACCCTTAGTTACCTCTTACGAATACCCACGGGAAGAAATGGGGTAGTGCTATTCTTTAACATTGGAATTTATGAATAAAGTTGGACAACTAAAAAAATATTTTAAAAATACAGTATAACAAACAGTAAAAGCAAAGTACAAACGCTCTTATCACTAAAACCAATCTCTTCCACACATGGCTAGACCACATGGTTCAAAAATCCGTAGTTTTCGTTTTCGTAGTGTGGCCGCACATGAACCTGACTTTTTAAGTAAATAAATGATAGTAAACTTTTATATTACCTTAAGCCTATTAATATATACATATATATAGAAAGTATATATACACTACACAGTATATATATATATATATATATATATATATATATATATATATATATATATATATATATGTGTAGTGTATATTTGCTGTGTAGTGTCGGCTTAGAATAGCCTTTGTGGAATGCCTTTAAATATCCTTTCAAAGTTATATTCAAGCCCATATTTTTTAACTAGTTATTTCAAACTGAATATATTTTACTAATTATAATTTTTAAAATTAGTAACGGGATAAATTTACTGTTAAAATATTCCGTTTGCATCGCATATTAAATGTTTTCGTCTGACGAGACTATGTTTTATTAAAATGTTTGTGTAATCATGAGAACTATGTTTACTTTAGCAATGCTTGGTATATGATGAACTAGTAAATTCACTGACAAAAATAATTCAATTTAAGCCCGAAATGTAAAACATTTTACATAAACTCGTGAAAACCACAAATTAATCAAGTCACCGCCCGCACTACACACCCTCAGAGAATTCTGGAATGCAACAAAAATTCCGAATTAATTTCAGTCGAGAACTCTCCACTGCTCCAGAATTAACGTTTATTTTTATGTCAAGAAATTCGTAAAACTAATTTGCTTTCCCAGTTGAATTTAAAACATTTAAAGTTCTGCATTAGCCAAGTCGGCGACTATTTCTAATGAACTCGGTAAATTTATATTAGCTTCGTTTCATATCGCAGCGCGGCCATTTTCGAAACTCAAGAATCAAGTAAGAATGTCTGCAGAACGTATTTATTTATTCATACATATTTGAATAATATAGTTCTAGAACCATCGTTAGGATATGCTATATCACATGAGAGGCTTATTATAATTTTTTTAACAAAACAAAAGCCAGACGACGAACACGATCATAACTAAAATTCCTATATTGACGTAAAAACTTTAAGAACCCTCTGAACAAAGCTAGGTTCACTTTTGTTTTAACGTTTAGATTAAATATCATACATATTCACGGTTTATTACTGAATAAAGAAGTCTGAGCTTAAGATATATTGCATTTCAACGCCACTATTTCAGTATGTCCAAATAGAAAATGCTCTATTATATATTTCAAGCCCATATATAGTATCCAGTCACCCAAAGGGCAATGGAGAGGGCTATGTTAGAAGTTTCACTACGCGATCGAATCCGTAACGAGGAGATCCGTAGAAGAAACAGGGTCACGACGTGACATAGCCCGAAGAATTGCAAAACTGAAGTGGCGCGCAGAACCGACGGCCGTTGGGGCTCAAAGGTTCTGAAGTGGCGGCCACGTACCGGACAACGCAGTGTTGGTAGGCCTCCCACAAGGTGGACCGGCGACTTGATCAAGGTCGCGGGAAGCCGATGGATGAGGGCAGTACAGGACCGGTCGTTGTGGAAATCATTGGGGGAGGCCTATGTCCAGCAGTGGACGTCTATAGGCTGATGATGATGATATAGTATCCAGTAACTAGTATTTCTATGGCCAGCTTGTTTTTTCATTACCAATACAAAACTATAATTTTAGGTCTAAAACTAGGTTAACACCCTTTCCTTTTGTTTATCTTAAACGATTTATTACAAAACTACTGTTATAACTCAATCTTCCATGCAGATAGTCGGGCCTACACCAATTTGTTTTTTTAAGCCGTATGTGTTTTTTTTTTTGATGGTTGTAAACGGTGTGGGAAAACATCGTTAGGAAACCTACATGGCTAAGTTGTACATATTATCTGCGTTTGTACTTATTCATGTGAGATTGTGTTAGTATGAAGACGGCGATAGGCCTGCTCTCTATAACGCGAGTACACTGTGCAAATAAAATATGTATGCTCTGAGTTCCAAGTACTACCTCTTCTTACCCCTTCGGGTATCCAACGCGTGAACGTTTGAGACTTTGTTTAAGCTTTGTTTTAAACAGGAATCTACTTATACTTATATTGTGTACGAAAATAAGAATGATTCGTTTCCAACTAAAACTAAGGAGAACATTTAGTAACTTAAAAGGGCCTTTTAAGCATAAGTTAATTACGGACCCATTAGGGCTTAATGGGCTTTCACTTATCGGTGCCTACATCTGAGGGTAAGATTAGTCGTACATTTCACTTTCAGAGTGGGTAAATGTCTTGATTATGTGTGATTTATTTGAATTATTTCTGAAAGTAACGATATGTTTTCTGACGTCTTGCATCATTCAATATCTTCAATCAACGTCCAAACCATTCCAATACGTGTTTTGATTTAGAAAAATGCTTGATAGTTTATAAATATTTTTGCTGCGTAGTGTAGGCTTAAAATAGCACCAACTCATTTATTTCCGTCTCGTCTGTGGAAAGAGGTTAGAAGATTTTTTTGTAAATACACACAACGTTCAACTGTTTATAAATTAGAACCATAAGCTTATTAAAACAGATTTAATTAAATACAAAATCGCTATGATATTAGTAACATTGTTTTAACCTAGTTTGGCAGGATATAGCAAGCTTGAATCACGTGGTAATCAAAAAACTAAAATGATTTGTGTTTCGGAGAATACGTTAAGCCGTGGGATCTGGCTATTGTTCCGGTTATTGAAGTGAATTTGACGATTCACACTAGGCCAGTGGGGTGGACTATGGCCCGATAACCTTATTCAGTATACGCTCAAGTCCGTCGGTGGTTACATATATTTGATTTGATAATCATTTTTTTATTTAAAGCCAACCAACAGTTCAAGAACAGAAATATCACATAGTAAAACAGGTATATACAGCTGATCCTTAAACCAATTACAGGTCAGCATATGAAATACAATTTTGATAATTACACCCATATTTTTTTTGTGAAAATGCATGCATGAATGCATGTTATATAACATTATATAAAAAAATGCTGATTACATAAGCAATTAACATTTTTATTTCAAGGTTTTATGAATAGTGGTTATTTAAATACTTTTGCCTTAACTAAATATCCGTTTATAGTTTAACATTCAATAAATGCTATTTATAAAATACGTATAATAATGATTACAAAAACCCAAAAGCAAGAAAATTTATTACAAATATTAAGAACCTACCTCTTAATATTTAACTAAAATTCGAACATAACAAATATAATACTTAGGGACACATGTATCTATCAATATCTTAAAATAAATCCTTTTAGAAGTGTTCATAGTAAACAGATTTGTTTAACAAATAAAATAAAACTTGACTTTTACTACAGGTCTTACCAACCCAATCTCAATTGAATAAAATCAATAGCCTTAATCTTCTTTCTATAAACCATCGCTTAATTTCGTCATCACCCTCTGTGAGAAGGAAAACGCTCGAGTTGTATCTAAATGGCCAATAAAGAAACTAAATAGTTTTTTATCAAATTATTTTATCGCCGGCCAACAATCAGGGTAGATATCATTTGTCACTCGCTTTGGCGCCAACCGCCTTCTTGAGGCCTAGCACGAGCGCTATATTATCGTCACGATATCAGTTAGAATGAGATGACATTATACGATACTAAGTAAGTGCGTGACAGATGGCTGTTTTACACCAAGCGATAGCTATATAAAGGGTCGTTCGTACTAGCTATGCTGAAGAACCTATAAAACGTTATTCCAGTTTCATTTCTCAGTATATACTCGTATCAATTCGATATATTCGAGTGCAAATATGAGATTAAAATCAATATCCAACTTATTTTTGATGGGTTTATTGGGCAATTAATGAAACTGTAATTCCAATAACTGGAATTTTAATTTAAAGCGTATACAAATATTTAATTAAACATCAAATTATTTAAAAAAAAATAAAAAATGAATCTGTAAGAGTAAATAAATTAAGTAAACGAACATTAAATCCCTAATTCTGTTGATTTTTCAGTTTTTGGTTAAATTGATATTTTTAACATCTCGTTAAATATTACACGATTTATTTCTCTTTAAGGATTCACCTAAGCTACATGCATTCCTAAATCACATAAACAACAAATAATTTAAATACAAAGTAAGTTGACGAATATTCAATTTGTGTTGAATTAATTATCAAATCTGTAATTTCAAAGATGTTTGCAGTACAAAGCCAATCGTGGCCAGTGGACATTAGACATCATCACATAAAATCATTTTATTAAATGGCAATACAAGGCTTACTAATCCTCAATGACAGAAATAAGTATATACAAATAAATTTACCAAGTTTTGAAATATAGCTTTCCAATTGTACATGAACAGAAACAAATTAATTTTCACTATGTTTATAAAGCTGCTCAAAAAAAACAAAAACGGTCTTACATTCAACAGCACTATTATGTTTAACATCATTGCAACATTTTCATTCGGTAATATTACCATTGATCACTAAATGAAAACATTACGACTTAAATGTTCGCTTTGACAATTATTTATTCGCTGTTCCGTGTTGAACAAAAGCCCCTACCCGATCGCAATACCAAGGATTTAGACTTCTAACGCAGCCCCATTCATAAATCAATGATAATGGTGAACATCCACGACTCTGCCATCACTTCTCGCAGATCTGACGTCGAACACTCGTAATGATGAATTTATCGAGCCCCTCTTAATGCTTACGTACTTATTTATTTCCCGAGCGTCGAGGAAAATAAAGCATTTTATTGTTAATGTGACTTTTATAACGATTATCTTTTTTTGTAATGTCAAATGCCATGTATTTGGATGTGTTTTTTTTTTAACCTAATAGTTAATGATGCTGCTAGAACGTTTTTGAGTCGAGGTGGTCTTAAGCATTTTGTTTTTATTTTTAAATTTTTTGATGATATAATATTTAATTATAAATCACAAAAATCAAGCTTGATATTTCCGAAGGTAAACCACCAGCTAAGAAGCGACGTAACTTTAAATCCTGTGTCGGGTTTTCGCCAATATTTCGTCTTATAGTTAAATGTGTAGTTAATTTATAGGGTTTTGACTGTGAGGGTCAAATATTTGTTGTATAAAATATATTGGCTGAGTTAAACTTAGGAATGTGACAATGTATTAGTGCAAAATGGCGATAGGCTTACTTTCTATCACGTTGATGCACTGGTAAGCAAAATGTCACGTATATAGTAGGTCTGCCACGACCTCAACCAGTTTCTATCCTAGCTGTGAAGCTCCGGCTTCCCCTTTTTTGGATTTGAAGCCGTGAGTATATGCATGTATGTAGGTTTCAAATAACACGGGTAAAAATTTCTTCGTTTTATTTATCACATTATCTCAAACTGAAACTAAAACGTTCACGCCGTATATCCGCAAAGGGGTTGGCAGAGGTACTTTCAAAAAAAAAAGTGTTTATTCTGAACCCCAGGTGACAATGTCACATGATGTTCAAAAGTATTATTTTGAACATGATGTTCAAAAGTATTATTTTGAACATCACGTGACATTGTCGCCTGGGGTTCAGAGTACACACTTTTTTTTTGGAAATTGTCACGTGATATGGAGCCTATCGCCGTTTTTGTACGAATACACTGTCACATGACTAAATACAGCGATGTTTTCCCTCAACATTAACCACCATGATAAATTAACCGCACATCTGACTTTAAAAAAGACAAATTGGTGTAGGTCCGACCTGGGATTGGAACCCTCATCGTCTGCACGATGAGCGGTGTTCTACCTACTGAGCTATCACGGCTCATTACATTATGGGCGTTGTTTTAGGTTTCAACGAGCCTAATTAATCTAATATATGTATATTGTCTTAACACAAAAGAACAACATCAAAATAATGCCTGATAAAAATAAATGAGAATCATTTCAAATTTCAATATAACTGCAAATGGTCTGTTTCAACCCCTTTATATAACGTAATCATAACATATCAAAATGATGTTTGTTTGGTATCATATATCGTCACCGACATCTAGCTCAGAATCAATACGCCTCGTCTACGCTACAACTAATCTCGTAGCATATTGCTACAAAACCAAACACAATACGACGATGGTTCGTAGACATATGTTATCCTGCAGTCAAAGCCTAACGTACTCTCATATATATGGTTATAATTTGCTTAACATTAATTTTTAAACAGTCAGGCTAACGTTTCATACAAATCCATAACCATATAATAGGGAGGAGAGAGACCATAAAAAACTCGCAAGACAACCAGATTAGAGCAGTAATTTCATTATAATTACTTAATACTGATACTAAATTACTGCGAAACCAAACACCATACGACAAATGGTTCGTATACCATACGAAATATGTTATCCTGCGGTCAAATACTAACGTAGTTTTTCACATACATATGGTTATAATTTGACAAACATTGATTTTTCTAATTAAAACAACTATTGATTTTTGGATATTTTAATTGCGTGTTATTACATTATTTTTAAACTAGACTGCGAGTGTGGTCTTTCATACATAGGCCCAACAAATCGTAGTGTAGCTACTCGCGTAAAAGAACATATTGCTCATATGAAGAATAGGCGTCCTGGAAGATCTGCTTTGTGTGAACACACCTTCGATAAGCCAAACTATTGACAAACCTACAATTCTAGCAAAAGAGTATACGCGAATCTATTGAAATAAAGAAACATCCAAACTTCAACAGAGATGGTGCTTGGCAATTACCACCTGATTTCGGCTCTAATAAAGTAATCATTCATTACTGCGAGCGCTCCCAGTGGAACGGAGAAAGCCTGACATTCAAATAAAACTCGTTTATATAATGCTTGTGAAGCGTACCTAGACGAAGGCAGTCTTATTTCAAACAAAATTGCCTTTTTCTATTCGCCCGAAGAGGGATCTACGTGGTTCCGGGCGTTCAAATGAAGGCAATAAAGCAGGCTTCATGTCAGACGCTTCTTTGATTCAGACTTGAATTTTAGACTTGATATTCATGGGTGTTTTATAACCCACGTATTAAACGCTACGTCTGGAAATAACTTCAAAGGGTGATATTGTATCAACGCCCTATGTTAAGAATATTAAAATAATATGTACGGTGAATGTACGGCATTTTCTTGGTGAATATATATTAGATTTATTTTAATTCAGAGTTCGTACCTACTTCGTTTTCAAAATTATGTGTTTTACACACTACGAGTATTATCTCATGATTATCACCAAATTTATGATTTTCGTCGTTGAACGTGAGTTAGCACTGTCTGTTACGTTGTTACCACCTTTGAAACACAATAGAATTTCACTCATGGTACATTGCGGGATTGCCCATTATACTTTACCACTGGCAGTTCTGAGTCAAACAAATATAACAATCTTCTCTATACGAGTTCAATTATAGTTTTACTTATAATAACAACTATCGTAGACATAAAACTTAGTAACATACGAGTAGCTCTCTTTTGCGTTTTATTTGACTTGATTATTTTTAATTTATATGAACAGAAGTAGAGGCCGTTCCTTTTTCCTATATGAGAATAAATTATACATGCAATCGTGTTTGATTATTCACTAGACTGCTAGTTACAACCAAACCTTATCACTTAAACCTTACACCGCAATTTAGCAAGCTTTTCAGTACACCATGAAAATGTGTTTCAAATCATAAAACTTGCAGTAAATCATGATGGTATTATTTGAAATTTCTGTGTGAAGACGGTAGGTGTAGTGTTCTTGGCGTAGCGTGTCAGTTATCAGCTATCAGCATTTGTTAGCAGTTTTACAACACGACAATTGTGGCGGGCTAGGCACGCGAGCCATGGGTTCTGTCAGCTCTCATTATGAACTACTATGTACTTTGTTGTTCGAGTTTCAAAGTTAATTATTCATGCGACAACCTTGTATTAGATATATCTTTATCAACCACTCACATTTAATGAGAACGTGTTATTACACAGTCAAACAGTCGGCCACCACATGAAAAGCACTACTTTTTTTTCATAAATGTTTTTCTTTGATACGTTTATGTTTGTATGTTTTGTAGAAAAAAAATGTTACAATAATTTAAATCAATCATTATCAATCAACTATTGAAATAATATAATTATTAAAGGTAGATTCTGCAATTGGTAGATTTATTTTGCGTGAGCCCTGGCCATGATTGTATCCACCCGAGCTTTGTCCGGAAATCAACAAGTTATCATACGTATGTGTAAAAGAATTGTAACACAATCTACGTTTTCCAAGGTTGTGTTTTGCGGCGTTGGTTGTTTAATTTGTAACAATATAACTGTAAATTATTAACCGTCTCTTAAGCCTCAAAGTTCTGAAAGCTGAGTTCATCTATGACTAATAACCAATAAATTTTAGATTTATAAGCAATCTTAAATATGTTCTTATATTTGTACGATTGTTGTTATCTAGAATAAGAGTGACATAATATTTTTCTTTGAGTAAATCGTATAAGTTTTATTTACGTATGTTTATATTTGTTCTTTTTTTATATACATAGCTTGTCTTTTAACTAAATTTTATCAAAACCACTAAGCATTGAAGCCACTATATTTTACACAAACCTGCCGTTGACAAATTATTTAATGTTCTGGTGTTGACATATTTAAGTACAAGCTATAATAATTTGTATGTTAATGCAACAATTGGACCATACTCATTTAAGCCGTGAGCAATGTTAATGTTTTTCAAAAATTCTTTTCAATTTTAAATTGTTCTGTGAAGTGGAATCTCAACACATTCTGTTGATTCTCGCATACATAAAATAAGGGGATTTCAATCCCCGCAGCCATTATTTCCGCTATTTATATTGCTTTATAGCTACACTTTTTCAATGAGAATGGCATATAGCTGTGTAGTGCCGGCTTAGAATAGCACTACCCCTTTTTTTCAGGTGGGTGTACGTAAGAGGCGACTGACGGTATTGGGGCTTTTAAGGGATTTTTGGGCGATGCGGTTGGAGACCCATCACCAACAGCCTTTTCCTTCAACATATTTTCCCCACGCACTTCCAAAAGTGGCTGAGGCATTTTTCCTATTCCCTAGCTCTGGTAACCCCTTCTAGGGATTTATAGCCGTGAGTATATGTATGTATGTAATGAAATTGTCTAAACAGGCGATAAGAGATGGTTACGGGGGTAGCCGGCAAAAAGAAATAATGACATAAGAGGCTGAAAAGTAAAAATAAATTGTTTGCACAATACATGCACGATTGATGAATGTGAAGAGCGTTAGATAGTAATGTCATGATCATACTAAGTAGCAAATGGCTTCAGCGTACCTACCGTAATGGGAATTGAATGAATGAGTATAAGTAAGTATATACGCATACTTTTATATATATATACTATGAACGAAAACTATGAACGCAGTTTAAATTAAGAATTGCCTTTGATGGAACACGAACTTATAAATTTAAATGTACAACAGTTTTCAATTTGTTTCGAAAACCATCACTGGAAACGAAATAATGAACATAATTAAAATTCAATGAACAATGGTATTAAACACATTATGAGCTAAGAAGTGAGTACAAGATGATTTATTAACTCATTAATTATGGAATTAAGTAAAGTCTAACGTCGTTTTATGAATTTTAAAAGCGCGTCGCCTGCGGTCGGCCTGTGCGGACCGACGAGGGGTAGGAGGGGACGCGCGGAGGGGGGGGGGTATTTAATATTCATACTGCATTTGGAGGCATGATGTTGGGTTGTTTTACTTCAAACTTTTTGAGGTTTTTACTCGTTTTATTATTTACCAGTTGGGCCCGGATGTGGTCACAGTGGTTCTAGTTTTAGTAATTTCAGTACAGTTTCAGCAAAATTTGTTTATAAGCGAATTAACATATCTTGTAATCTCTAATCTACATAATTTTAGTATGTGTTCATTATTATTATTTTGAATTATATATACTCACGGCTATAAATCTCAATAAAGGGACCAGAGCTTCAGATTAGAAATCCTAAGCTATTTTTGGAAGTTAACGGAGGAAAGGATTGTAAAAGGATGGTTCGTGATGGATGTCAAACCACATTGTCAAACAATCAATTAAAAGGCCCTAATAACAGGAGCCCGGAGTAATTTTTATCAATATCGAAAAGAAATGGGTTAGTCTTATCCTAAGCCGATATTAAATAGCTACATGATAGCTAAGCGACATGATAGTCCAGTGGGTAGAACACCCGTCCGAAAACAGAAGGGCATGCCCTGATAGGCCTGCCCCCTATCACGTGAGTACACTGTCTAAGCAAAACGTGGGTACCTTCTCTGGACACTAGATGGCGCTGCCATGTGAGAACAGAAGTATTGGTACCTTTGCCAACCCCTTCGGGGATAAAACGGCGTGAACGTTTATGTTATGTATTAAACAGCTAAATTTTAAAAAAGTAATTAAATACACTTATCTGCAGAAAACAACAGTTCTTTAACCAAAACGCATCATGTACGAACTCAATATAAATTAGTAGTTAGCTGTAGCTGTGTTGAGGTACTTATTTCAGAGGCCAGAGGATTTTGATTCACGTTTAGAACGTAAGTGTTGGTTATGAACTTTTAAAGCACTCATCGAAAATAGTTGTAGAGTTAGTTGTTTTCATGTTAATCATACACGTTTTGTGCTTTATCTGAATCGATCAAATGTATGTTTTTAAAAATTCTCGTCTATTATTCTGAATATTTAGGTACACATAATAAATGATAAAAAGATATATTTACTTACTGCGGTGAAAAGAAACTATATGAAGAGCTACAATAATGTTTGAGATTGAAAGGTCTGAATAACATGTGGTTTTGTTTGTTGTCATCACATTCCCAATAATTAGCTGCATAATAAAAAAAACCTTTATTTAAAATAGTACAAGCGTCACCTTCGAATATTTTCTCTACAAAACAGTATTATAAGTAGCAAGGTTCATTTGGTAACATATGATGGCGCATTGTACGTTTTGTGGGTGACATAACCTTCGCGGAACGGAAATGAAAACGTAGTCTTTCCCACTCCTTATAAACGAGACGGTGTGTTTCGATATCGGGCCAAGAAAGTCCTGTTATTATTGGCAATAAACTCTTTATTAATTTGCTATTTCATGTTATTTTGCAGATATACATACATTTACTATATAGGTATATAAATCCCAAAATAGTCTAGGTTTCTAGATTATAAATTTTATAAAGTAGGGTAGATAATTTGTCCCTGTATAATTATTAAATGTACATTTTCGTTCTAATAATTTTCGTTCATACAGAGAGAGCTAGAGTTTTAGAATAGGAAATTGTGAATTTTTTATTTGGTTTAAATACTATTTATTTGCAATACTTTAAATTAAACACCCCAACTCTCATGTAGCCTATAAAAGTAAAATTTAAACTCAATATATTTTGATTAGTAAAAATAGAATAAAGACGTTATTTCGTGGCCTCAAACCTCCAGTTTGCGGTTGAGAAAATGGAAATGACAATGCGAAGTTCTTTTGAAGTCTCATTGCAGTGTCGCAAAGGTTCCATCTTTTGAAGGTTTTCCTTTCTTTTATATACTCGTCAGTTACTCCTTTTAATAGTGAAGTTTCCGTATTGTGTACCAGGAAATATGCATGCATTACAGACATGCGGTCTGGGGTTAGATAACTCGAGTGCAAACTTTGTCTTTTTGCAATATAAGTTATTCTTAGATTCTTGCATGGCGCATAGTTTTCTAGGATGTATGAAAGGAATGTACGCTCAATTGACTACTACTCATAATAATGTCATGAAATTTGTAACACAATTTAATTGTACATAGCAAGGCTGCGCATTCAGTTGTTTGTGATAGTTAGATATTGTTACGTACCGGGTTCTTAATTTGATAAATACCAGTCACACTTTCGTGCAATAAGGTGTAATTATATTTATTGACCAATAACGCACTTTACACAACACAACAAACACTATCGATAATTAACTATCGATACTCGCACTAATTAACAACACTAATTTACTCCGTTATAGTAACACTGTCCACACCGTTAAGCTTATTTCCGTAATCCGTATATCACTGCACTGTCGTATTTAATTTCCTCGCTCTAGTATTTCGCTTGTTCTCGCTTTAGTTCTTCGCACTCGAATAACTCCGTAGCACGCGTCGCTCTTTATATATGCCAAATCTCAAATACGCGAATATTACAGAAAGTTCTAGTACCACATTCTCGAAAAGTCGATATTCGAGAAACATCTAGTAATTCCTTTACTTATTAGAATACTAGTAACGCCATCTGTTATCTAGTAGTGGCAAATCCTATCTCCTACTTGCGAACAGATGTCGTAACATTACCCCCTCCTTACATTAATACTCGTCCCGAGTATTATTGCTTCCATGGTACTTCGCAAGTCGATCGATGTGAACTATTTTCGAAGCCCCTCTAGGTTGGCGTTGAATTCTGTACGTTACATCGTTTATTCTAGTGACCACCTTGTACGGTCCTTCCCACCTATTTTGTAACTTAGGGGACTTCCCTTTCTGGCGAGTTGGATTGTGTAACCAGACGAGCATACCCTCTTCGAAACGCGGCGTGTTAGCTTTACGGTCATATCTGGTTTTCATCTTTTCACTAGCATGTAAACCATTTTCACGCACTAGGGAATGTACATCTTGCATTCTTTCCCTCAAATCGCTTACATATTCAGTTACACTCTGCGGCTCATCTGGTGACCCTCCTGTCAACAAATCTACAGGCAATCGTAGCTCTCTTCCGAAATTGACGAAAGCAGGTGTTTCCTTCGTGCTTTCGTGAACAGCTGACCGGTAAGACAGTAAAAATAATGGAATGTGTTTGTCCCAGTCCTTCTGATGTTTTTTCAACCATCTTCGCCAACTGTCTCTCCAGTGTTTGGTTGAACCTCTCCACCATTCCATCTGACTGAGGATGATATGGCGTCGTCCTGGTTTTATGCATTCCAAGCAGTTTGCACACCTCTTGAAATACTTGTGACTCAAAATTTCTTCCCTGGTCAGAGTGTATCTCCAGGGGCACGCCAAATCGACAGATCACTTCCTCAACCAGTTTTGTAGCCACAGTTATTGCTTCTTGATTGGGTATGGCAAACACTTCAGGCCACTTAGTGAAGTAATCCATCACCACCATGAAATATTTATTTCCGGACTCTGATTGTGGAAACGGGCCAGCCACATCAACGGCAATCCTCTCCCAGGGAGCTCCCACATTGTACAACCGTAATCCCCCTCTACTCCGGGTCTGCGGACCTTTCACCGCGGCACACGTTGTACATTTCCGGCACCAGTCCTGTACGTCGTCCCTACAATGAAGCCAGTAAAACTTCGCACGAACCTTCTGCAACGTACGATTTACCCCAAGATGCCCGCCCGAAACACCGTCATGTGTTTCCCGCAGTACATCTTTAACCTTGGCTCTGGGCACGACCAATTGTAGGTGCTCTACTTTACCGTTGGGTTTCTCCCACCTCCGGTACAGTAGACCATTGATCAGAACCAGGCTGTTCCATTGCGCCCAGTAAGCTTTCGTACTCACTCCTGTGGACGCTACTTCACTCCAAGCCGGTTGATCGTGTTTTTCCTTCTTCCATTTCATGATGGGTCTGAGGTTCTCATCTTCTTCTTGGGCCTTCTGCATAGCTTCTGTTTCCCATCCATCCAATGGACAAATTCGAGTCACTTTCACGACCTCCTCCTTCGACTCTTGCTTCCTGCAATGTTTACAGTCTTCCGGACACGGTCTACGTGAAAGCGCGTCTGCATTGCCATGAGATTTACCACTACGGTGCTCGATAGAAAAGTCATACTCTTGTAGCTGTTCGATCCATCGAGCTACCTGTCCTTCCGGGTTTTTGAACTGGAGAAGCCATTTCAGTGCAGCATGATCAGTTCGAAGCTTGAACGGTCTCCCAATCAAATACTTGTAAAAATGCTGTAAGGTCTTCACTACAGCTAGAAGTTCCTTTCTCGTGACGCAGTAGTTTCTTTCCGCTTTAGATAGAGACTTGCTGAAATATCCGATCACAACTTCCTTGTCACCTTGGATCTGTGATAACACTCCACCAATAGCCATATTACTAGCATCGCTGTCAACGATGTACTGTCCCTCTGGCTGTGGATATCCAAGGATAGGTGTCTCGCAAAGCCTCTTCTTCAGCTCATTGAAAGATAACTCGCATTCATCATCCCAAGAGAAGGTTTTCTTATCTTCAGTCAACCGATGCAATGGTTTGGCGATCTCAGAAAACCCTTTTACAAAACGTCGATAGTACGAGCAAAGGCCGAGAAAAGCTCGCACGTCTGTTTTGTCCTTTGGCGTCGGCCATTTCTGCACAGCTTCCACCTTTTCCGGATCCGTCTGAATTCCTTCTCGGCTGATTACGTGTCCTAAATAGTTCACTGAAGTTCTAAACAGCCGGCACTTCTTCGGATTCAGTTTCAGGTTTGCTCCACGAATTTTCTGAAAGACTTGTTCCAGGTTCTTGAGATGGTCTTGGAAGCTTTTGCCTATTATGACCACGTCGTCGAGGTACACCAGGCAAGCCTCGCCAACCAATCCCGCCAACGCACACTCCATAAGCCTTTCAAAAGTAGCTGGCGCGTTGCAGAGACCGAAAGGCATGACGTTAAACTGCCACAAACCCTTTCCAGTTGAAAACGCAGTCTTCTCTTTATCAGTCGGATGTATTTCCACCTGCCAGTAGCCTGACTTGCAGTCCAGGGTTGAAAACCACTTCATGCCACTCAAAGTATCCAGAGTGTCATCTATTCTTGGCAAAGGATAGCTGTCCTTCTTTGTCACGTTGTTCAGTTGCCTGTAGTCAACACAAAACCGTGTGCTTCCATCTTTCTTCTTAACAAGAACCACTGGAGAACACCACGGACTGGAGGACGGACTAATGACCTTCTTCTTTTTCATGTCTTCGAGCAATTCTTCAACTTCTTTCTCCTTAGCGATTGGGATTCTCCTTGCTCTCTGTCTAATAGGTCTTTCGTCCCCTGTATCAATTCTGTGTTGCACTAAAGATGTTCTGCCTAAGTCCCCTTCTGCATTTGAGAAGATGTCAGCATATTTCACCAGCAACTGTTTAACCTTGATCCTCTCCAAGTAAGATAAGTCATCCTGGATCTCACTTAACAAGTCAGTTACAGTTGAATTATCGACTTTCACTTTGACTTTCCCATTTGGAGAATGACAGCTCCTCATCCAGACTACTTCTTCACACTGACCAACTACTTCACCCCGCTTAAGCTGTACATCTTCTTGGTCAAGGTTGACTACCTTCACTATTGCCGTCTTGTTGCTTGTAACCAAAGTTCTTGCTGTCAGAAATTTCCTTGGCCCGTTCTTCCCTGTCTCTTCAATCAACACACAACGATGCCTTTTCTTCTCGCTGTCTACAGGTAACATCACCGGAACCAACTTCTGAGAACGCGCAGGAATATTGATGGTTTTCAAGCATGTCACTTCACCGACGGGACCACCCAGTATAAAGATTTCTTCCTGGCCACACTTGAAAATTCCTCTCGTTATGTCAATCCGGCAGTTATATTTCTTCATGAAGTCCAGTCCTAGTATGCATTCATCCATTATCTCAGCCACAATGACTTGATGAGTATACGACGTCTCGCCAACCATCATCCTGACTGAGAGTTCACCAAGGACAGGTATTCGCTGGCCAGAGGCGGAGAGTAGCCGACACTTAGTATCTCTGCTATACTTGATATTCGCTGCTTTCACCAGTGCCGGATTGATCACCGTTCTAGACGCTCCAGTATCAAGGGTCATCTTACAGTCTTGATCATTGACACAGCCCAATATCACCAAACTGTTCCCGTTACAGGCTTGTGAGATGGTCATTGTCGGGGCTTTCTCCTCTCTAGCCAGCACCTGCCCCCCGGTCCTGGCTAATGCTCGTTTTGCGGCAGGAGCCTCTGCCTGCCTCTTTTCTTCCTTCCTCAGCGGGCAACTTAATCTCAAATGGCCCCTTTTCCCGCAGCCATAACAAATCGGTCCAGTACTCCTTCCGACGGGTGCTTTAATGACCTTGACGTCCTCATTTGCTTCCGCAATCTCACGAAGTCGATGAGTTTGGCGCGTATCCTGACGGCAAGCTTCAACTTCTAGAGCGTTCGCCAAGGCATCCTTGAGAGACGTGTGGTGTTGAAGTCTCACCGCTGTTCTCACTTCGATATCTCTGATGCCGTCGACGAATGCTTGCACCAGGTTCATTTCCACCGTCTTCGGATCTACACTGGGATAGGCCTTGCGGACGAGCTTCTCGATTTCAAGGGCCCACTGCTGAAGTCCCTCTCCGGAACGCTGGACCCTATCACGCAGCTGAGCGCGGAACACGTGCTCCAGGTGTCGCTCTCCATAGCGAGACTCCAACGCATCCAGCAGGTCCTTGAAACCACCACTCGGAGTCGGCAGCGCCTCTATTACTGACAGTGCTTGACCTCGGAGCGCCACCGTCAGTGCAGTCAAACACTGTTCATCAGTCCAACCATTGGCAGCCGCAACAGTCTGGAACTGATGTCTATACGCCGACCAGGATGTTGTTCCGTCGTAGGGAGGAACCTTCACACGAGGACCATGGACAGCTACTACATTCTCACCGGAGACAACCTTGACCGGTCGTGATTCAAGCTGCAGAACCCTTTTCTCCATTCCGCGGAAGTCGGTCTTCATGTCATCGATATCTTTCTCAATAGTGGTTACCTGCTCCTTCATTTGCTCTACGTCTTTTTCCACAGTAACCACCCGACCACTGACTTCATTGACCGCAGTGAGAACTTGTGAGAACTTAGTTTGCTGTTCCTCGCGCAACTCACGAACTTCTTGTTTCACAACACCCTGTACCTCCGAATGTATGTTTTTTTTAACATCCTGTACCTCCGAATGTATGTTTTTCACAACATCCTGTATGCTTTGTTGTGCTTCACGCATGCTTTGTTGTGCTTCACGCATGCTTTGAAACATTTCAACTATCATCGTCAAGTCAGTATTAGTTGCGGCCGCCGGCGCCGTTGATGTAGACGGCGCGTTAGTCACCGCGGACGTCTCCTCTGGAATGTCACTCCGAGGGTTCGTGACCGATGAACTCATTTCCGACAGCTGTTCACCCTCTGCGGCTTTCTGAGCGCGTGTCTTCACACCCTCTCTTCCGTCTTCCTTCGGCATAACTGGCATCTTCAAATCCACTTCTGTCACCAATTGTTACGTACCGGGTTCTTAATTTGATAAATACCAGTCACACTTTCGTGCAATAAGGTGTAATTATATTTATTGACCAATAACGCACTTTACACAACACAACAAACACTATCGATAATTAACTATCGATACTCGCACTAATTAACAACACTAATTTACTCCGTTATAGTAACACTGTCCACACCGTTAAGCTTATTTCCGTAATCCGTATATCACTGCACTGTCGTATTTAATTTCCTCGCTCTAGTATTTCGCTTGTTCTCGCTTTAGTTCTTCGCACTCGAATAACTCCGTAGCACGCGTCGCTCTTTATATATGCCAAATCTCAAATACGCGAATATTACAGAAAGTTCTAGTACCACATTCTCGAAAAGTCGATATTCGAGAAACATCTAGTAATTCCTTTACTTATTAGAATACTAGTAACGCCATCTGTTATCTAGTAGTGGCAAATCCTATCTCCTACTTGCGAACAGATGTCGTAACAATATCAATTATAGGGAAACAAAAGCAGGATATAACAGAAACCACAAAAACTAAAATGAATAATTACTCCAGCAATTACATTTTTCCCGAACTTTATAAGCATAAAAAAAATGATATATTTGATAAGAAACACTTCAGATATCAATAATATAAGTTAATTAAGATATTATAATTCATTTTATGTATATGTAAATATTTACGTGTCATATTCACTATTTATTATTTTTGCTATTTGACGGAAACCTAATTTCACATACAATATTCGATAAATCAATAGAGTCATCCACGTAGTCATATTAATATTTGTAATCTTTTTATAACTACGCAAACAAACACCATAAAAATTAAATGGGACCACTTTAGAAACATATTCAACAGAACCAAAATACAACTTTTGAAATTGATTGACCATTGACGGAGTAATCGCGCAACATACATACAAAACATACAATTGAATTAAGTACTACCTTTGTTGAAGTCAATCGTAAACACATTGCATTGTCATTTGTTTCTTAAAACCAACACTTATTAAAATAATACAAAAAGAGTCCAAGTGAAATAACAAAACTGAAAGCTTCTGTCAGCTTTTAGAAAATACATTTAATCGTTCGCTTGCTTTGAAGTAAAGTGCAGCCAAACTGGAAACCATTTTTATCGACATTCCAAAATTATCGATAAGAAGTAAGAACAAAGTGAGTTACAATGCCGCTTTCCCGCATACCAACATCCCGTTCCACCAAACATATGTTCTTATAAATAAGCGGTGCAGAGTGTTCGAATTGCCGTTGGAATAAAATCGACATATCTAGGTCTTACAATTCGTATTTCCTTTGTTCGAAGTCAGCGGAGCTAAGGTGCGGAGCAATCGACTTTTATTTGTCCGTTTTACTATACAACTTAGTAGTATGAAACAAATGAACAGAAGTCCACAAACTTGTATTTATGGGATCTGTCTGTGTGCCGAGAATTTATTGATTTTCTGAGTTAAAAAATTACCTGTCATTAATAAATGTGCTTTTTGTTACATATACCTAAAACTAGGGGAATGTCTTTAATATTATTCTTATTGTGAGATATTTTGTAATTAATGTTAACATAACATAAACGTTCACGCCGAATATCCCCGAAGGGGTTGGCAGAGGTACTAATACTTCTGAACATCACGTGACATTGTCACCTGGTGTTCAGAGTACCCACGTTTTGCATGGACAGTGTACTCACGTGATAGGGGGCAGGCCTATCGCCGTTTTGTACGAATACACTGTCACATGACTAAGAACAACTCAGCCATGTGGGTTTCCTCACGATGTTTTCCCTCACCGTTAACAACCATGATAAATTAACCACACACATGTCTTTAGAAAAGACAAATTGGGGTAGGCCCGACCCGGGATTTGAACCCTAGTCGCTTGCACGATAACCGGTGTTTGACCCATTGAGCTATCACGTCGCCTTATTTAATTAATGTTAAAGCCGACTAAATATTAACTTACTCTGATACGAGTGCTATGGGATGAAGCTGAGATGACTAAGTTAGAATACAGATATCTACAGTAACTTGTGAAGTATTCTTGCTCCCTTGATGCAATACCCAATTAGAATAGAATAGAAAACTCTTTATTGCATATCAAAGAGGAGAAACATTTACAAATAAACAGAATTAAATAACAAAAGTAAAATTGGCGGTCTTATCACTAAAAGCAACAATGATAGAAAATTTATATACAGTAACTAAAGACAGGGCTCGCGCTTTTAATTCCATTCAAGTGAATTGAGTTTTAAATACTTAACCTTACATAGTCATAGACACCGATTTTCGTGACCTTACTGTTTTTGCAAACCCTTAATTATGCCTTTGAGGCCTGGTTACGATTAGATTACGTTTTACCAATTCGCTGAGTTGATTTTTGCGCTGTTTGGTTTACAGATTAGTGATATTTGGCATCCAAAATGGTCTTTTATTTTACTTATTTTTCATCTTTCAAACTCTAAAAGTGGCAAAAATCGTTACTTTGTGCCCTAAAACGTTTTGTATTGGAAATATAGAAGTGCGTATTGCTACACGTTTTCATTTGATAAATTGTGAGATGATCTCATGTTTCTACTGTTTCCTCACTTGTGAGGTTGTTGCAAAACTATGGATAATAAGGCAACGTTATGCGTTTTAAAACAAACAGTTATTGACTGTTTTGAGCGCCACTCAAAACATTTTCTCAGATTGATTAAATACTTTGTCAACTTGAGTTTCAATGTTGGATTTTTTATTAAAAATAAATCTTAATATATCTACCAAATATCTGACTGTTTTTCATTATCATAAAAACCGAAACAGCAATCGTTTTAATCACAGATACGGAGTAATTACTTTTGTTCGTTTGCAAAATCACTTCCAAAAAAGTGGTCTGTTCCATTAATCTTTGTAATTACGCCAAGTTATCTTAATCCTGAACATGACAAGAACTGGATTATATATGGGCCGAGTAACAGTTGACCTTCTAAAGGGTAATCCAAACCATTCGTAGAGAATAGCTCTTGACAATATAACTACTCCGCCTCTTAGATCTTTTTGAGCTATGAAAAAAACTTTTAAACATAGTTAATTTGTCATTTTGATGATTGAGGAATTGAGTTTAATATACTACATACATATACTCACGGCCATAAATCCCAAAAAGGGGTAGCCAGAGCTTTAGAGCTAGAAACTCTTCAGCCACATTTGGAAGTTGATAGGGTACAAGATGGTAGAAATAAAGTATCGTTGGTGATGGGTCTCCAACCGCATCGCCCAAAAACTTTAAAAAAAAAGGAGTAGTGACATTATTAGCCGGCACTACACGGCAAAATATTATGTAATATATAATAACTTTTAACAAACACGTTGTTAAATTAACATTTTGATGACTAAACAAAATTGAGTGTAAAATAATACTTCCATATTTTCTTGCTAACTTGATGTTAAAATTTCAAATGGATAATATTTCCATCCTATATATTAAATTATCTTGATAAAATACGTTGCGCATATGTTGGATATTTTATGAAGCGTCGTCGTATCGAATCGTCTATAATAATGTATTGCGAAATGATCTCTTGATGAAATATGTCTCATCGTTGTTTTATTTGAAAACGTATTGTGAAAAGTACATACTAAGTAGATTACTCACTACGTACTAACCCATTTCTTCCCGCGAGTGTAATAAGAGGCAACTTAGGGTATTGAGGATTTTTTAGTCCTCGATCTTTGGCCGATGTGATTAAGAACCCATCACCAAACTTCCTTTCTTTATCAATAAATTCGCCTCTGAACTTTTGAAAATGGCTGAAGAATCTGACAATCCCATATACATGAATGTATGTTATGAATATATGATGTATGTATTATATATTATATATACTGAGAGCTTCGTAAAACAGCCAAGAGAAGCACTAACCCATTTCCTCCGATAGGTGTTTGAAGCTTGCAAAAGTAGTATATCCTTAAGCTCTATGTACTGGTTTTTAGGGTTCAAAGCCGTGGGTTTTGACAAAATTTAGGTTAAGTATATATATAAGCATATTCTAATTTTTGGCTAATAAATATAAAAAAACACTGTCTTAAGTAAATTCTATCAGCATAATAATATTATACTAGAGGGCGAATCAAAATCAACTACTTATTCAACTGTTAATCAATTGCAATCTATAATTTCCTTTAAGACGCTTGATCGATCATAAAAGGGTTGTACCCTACCTATATGACCCAATTATCTTGAAACGACAACTTACGCAATACAAAATCACTTCAAACATACTCACCTGTTCACAATACCGGCACAGCCTGTGAGCTAGAACTGAAGTGGTTAAATGAAGTGAGTCAACCTCTATTTAACTTGGTTTGTCTTTGTTTGCAGGTGTGGGGGCGTTATCGGGTGGTAAAAGCGCGGGGGGCGTTGAGGTGGCGGCGAACGAGGCGGCGAACGGGGCGGTTGTGGCTGGACGTCCCTATTTTGATGACGTATCGCCGAGAAACATAACCGCCGTCGTCGGACAAACAGCGATATTAAGATGTCGAGCAAAACAAATTGGAAACCGAACCGTAAGTTTTCAGTTGCAAATAGCGGCTAGCGAGCAAAATTGGGGCATGTAAGAGTAATTTTGACTGTGTGATTTTATATTTAAAAGTGTGAAAATCAGTAACTGTTTATTTATTTAGGAAGATTAACAGAATCTTATTTTAATAGAATCCTTAATATAGAAACAAAAGGCCAAACCTCATTCATTTTCCAAATAAACACATAAATTGCCTCCGTAGTAGTCTTCTACAAACATACCCATCCAAAAAGAATCGTTTTATTTCTCTACGTAGATAAAAATAATTAGAACAACAAATATTGTCAACAACCAACTTAAACCACGCCTTTTTAATGTAATAATAATAATAATATTCTTTATTTCGCACAACAAGGTACATAACATACAATTGTTAGTAAGAAGACTTAAGACTATTTTTTTTAGTAGACTATATTTATAATACAAAAGAACACAAATAAAAAATTTAAAACAAGCAATAATTTTTTACATTATAAACAAACAGGCTACCTGATATTATGTACAATGCTAACGGACACACGGATTAGAACTTCCTTTGAGGACGTTTAACTGGAGCGTGCATTTTCATCCAGTGCTCCTGAAAGGTGCCCTGGATTCGGTCCGCCACGGTCCTCAGGAGGCTGGTGTTGCTGTCGCGCACCCGCCGCCACAGGGATGCCGTCCGCTCTCGCAGGATGGCAGCGAAGCCGTCCGTGCGAGCTTCGGCAAACATACCTGAGGCGCTGCAGTAGCGCGGCAGCCCCAACAGCATCCTGAAGCCGTTATTTTACTGGACGCGAAGGGCGCTGAGAGACCCCTGTGTGCAGCCGGCCCACAGGCTGCAAGTGTACAGTGACTGACTGCTTTTAACCTAACCCAAATAAAACTTTAAAAAAAACCATCTCGTATAATATTTTTCAAAAATAACAATCATATCAATAAAATAATATATAATAATCATTTTGAAGAAAAATATACACAATAAATATATGTTTTACTCTTTTTAGTTTTATATGATATATAAACGACATGATAGTCCAGTGGGTAGAACACCCGCCCGAAAACAGAAGGGCGTGAGTTCCAATCCTGGGTCGGGCCTACACCAATTTGTCTTTTCTAAAGTCATATGTGTGGTTAATTTATCATGGTTGTTAACGGTGAAAGAAAACATCGTGAGGAAACCCACATGGCTGAGTTTTACTTAGTCATGTGACAGTGTATTCGTACAAAACGGCGATAGGCCTGCCCCCTATCACGTGAGAACACTGTCTAAGCTAAACGTGGGTACCTTCTCTGGACACTAGATGGCGCTTCCATGTGAGTTCAGAAGTATTGGTACCTCTGCCAACCCCTTTGGGGATAAACGGCGTGAACGTTTATGTTATGTTATGTTATGATATTTAAGCGTGCTTTTCATTTGTTAAAAACTTTATTCATTTCAATTATGATTAAGAAAAATATATTAATTGATAATGAAAACATGATGTTTCATAGCCAATGAACTTGGTGGCAATGACATGATGATGATAAATCAGTAGGATAATGTCAGCAAAGATACAACCTTTAGCCCATTCGTTTATCTTGTAACATTACTTCATAAGTTAAAAGGCACAAAAATCTTAATGAAATTGGGAGTCATTTCTCGACACCGTTTCATCAACGGCATACAATCATTGGTCACCATAATTTGTATCAAATCTCATAGAACCTATACATTAAACTCAAGTAAACTTTAACATGTCAGACGGTACAGCAAACAGGGGGCTCCAAAGCTCTCAATCACGACAACTCAACACATAAATTACGGGTATTGTCGCACTGACTACTATTGTCGCTGTAATTGTTATAGTGATTACCATGCTGCAGATTAATTAAATCGTTCTGCTGCGCTACTTGTATTGATAAAGGGCTATTTCAGCTTCTGTTATATCACACTAATTGGCTAGCTTATATGAGGATTACAAGATTCTAATGAGAATTCCCATCAATAAAATGAGTATGGTACAGAGAGCACACGCAAGTTCTATGTATTCAATACAAATACGCAGAATACTGTAAAGTGATATACTTAAAGAAAAAATATTATTTTTACATTAATTTCTAACTCCAGTTCCAGTTTATTAAATATTCTTGTAAAATACCCACTAATTGTTAATTTCCGTGTACCACTGAAGACACGGTGTGATTAAAAATAAATTTAATAAAAAATGGATGTTGTTTATTTGTGCTGCAATTTCAGGGTGTTTCGAGAAATATTTTGCTATTTATTGAGTAGGGTACATAATATTCAGTGCTTTTTGATATTTCAAGATGAACTATTGTTCAGTGGAGTGTTGAACGTTCTTTGCTTTTCAACTGTTTTCATGTTTAATTATTTTGGTAACTTATTTTATCTTGCAACTTATTTGTTTGACTTAAGGAAGGAGAAATGTATCTTACTTTTTATTTTGTGGTAGAGAGAATTTATCCTATTACATTTATTTATTTTGAAATATTCTGGTAAGAAACTCAATTTTGGCTTTTTAATAAAATAAATGTTAACACACAAATGAATCTTTAATTTATATTGATTATATATGTATATTTATGTTGAACAACTTAAATCTATGAATCAATATTCAAATATGTGTTGACGTGGTGTGCAAAAGAAAGAAAGTCGTTTATTCGCTGTATAGAAAGAGAAAAGTAAGTAAAAAAAGCGCTTTCTGGGTTCATTATCTTTGAAAAAGATCCATTGTGGAACCTGTTTCCAAATACCAATCTATAACAATTACAACCGTAAATCCGAGATAAATTACAACTAATCACAGTACGGTGCAAATGTAAACGTTTGTCATTAGATTGTCTATTAGGATTCGGTAAACTCATGACAATACGAGGCCTGATTACACACCATTTCCATGAAAATGCAAAAACAACACCTGTCCACCGTATAACTTAATAGTAATTGGTTATGTAAATGCTACTAAAGCAAGCCCGCAGTCCACATAAAATCTATTTCCTTCTACAAGCAACCGCGGGCGAGATAAGAAAAGTAAGGTCTCTTAAACCGCTTAGCGTGAGCCGAAAATGATTATGGATAGTCCATAGCGCGATATTTTATAATGCATCGGGGGACATGTCACTAGGCTATTTATTTTCGGGAGTGGTTGTAAAAGCTCGGTAATTTATATAGCAACCAGTGAACCGTGTGTGAAAAAGGGTATTGAGGACATGATGAGGACTCCAGAGGACGTTGAAAAATGATATTTTAGACGCCTTTACAGGTGGACTTATAAATTGGTCTAGCGATACGGCACTCCCTGTAGCCGACAGATAAGTGATGGATTAAACCGAATAAGCACCGAGGTCTTATTTCGATTTAAGTTGGGGTGAAAATGTTAAAGGAATTTCGCTTAATCGCAAAAGAATTGTAAACTGTTACGATTCTTTTTGGTGCTATAAAAAATATTTTTGTAGTAGTTTTTTTACTGCGAATACGTCCGGAAAGATTTTTGCTTTAATATGGGAAACACTTTATTCGCTTTGTTCAAAGCGGGTGGTGAAAACGGGTCAATCCTTACCCCCCATTTTTTGTCATAATCGCTTTAAATTTTTTAGTTTTAACAGTTTTGGCTGTGCGGGGATATGCCGTCAGTCAGTAAGCCGGGGTTGACCTGTATATATATATATATATATTAATATATTTTTTTAGATTAAAAAACCTTGAGTTGCAATGTTTAAAGGTTTGATTTGTTCGTAGTTTGACCTTCGCAAATTAAAACTTTCGTTTTCAAGCACCTTTGATTTAATAAAAATAAATTCCGTAATAACATTTTAAGTAACCACATTTTTTGGGCACAGGTATTTAAAAAAATACCAGTTATATTAAATAAATAATAAAATAGTATTTTTTTATACTATATTCCTTCATTAAACTTTTTTTTCCAAAAGAAACATGACCAAATTCACAGTAAAATAAAATATTAAATTGACTTACATAAAGTCCATCAATTAAAACGTTCACTTGGGACGACGAAAATGTCTTTTTCTTTTATCTCCCATTCATATTTCCTAATTTTCTTAAGGACGTCGGAATGTATGAATATTTTCTGGAAAAATTCTATTGAGTTTAGTCCTCACTCCTCAGTTAATTTCATTACGCAGGCCAAGTCTGCGTCCGTTGGAGTATTCCTATTATCGCTTTATAACTTGCCAAATTTGTTCCTGATTCTGATTTTACCGTTGCGTAATCAAGTTTTTTTTTTACTTTGATACTAATTGACTTTTTAATTAAGTACTAAGCAACCTGCAATTAGGTTTTGATAATGTTATGACAATAAATTTTTCTGTTTGTTTAAGATGACAGATTTTGTAAAAGAATTGAAATTAATGGTTTAACATAAAAATATATAAATAAATTTAAATTTCATTACTTTTTTTCATTCACTGATACAATTATAAAAAAAAACTTTGTATCCCAAAGCATATACGTTCACATGGCTGAAATTTATTCGGCATCTTTAGTTAAATTTTTAAAAAAAATTTACCATCATGCTTGATGAAGTAAAGCAATATTATTCAGAAAAGAAAATTTAAAAGAAGGAAAGGGTCCGTAGCCATTTGTAATTACTAAGCCGTAATAAACGCTGTAGTTTTTATGTCTGAAAAAAAATAAAAAGTCAGAATTTTATTTTAGGTAAAAGGCAACGCTAGACTTAAAAGATAAAAGGAATAGATCAAGATGACATTTCAAAGCGGATGCAAAATAAGTAATGAGAGAGAACCCTCTGGACGTTCCATCTTGCTTAATTACACAACAGGCTTAGGACGCTTGAGCTCAGCTTACTCTAATTACGCATAGAAACAAAAACCCAACAAAGCAGGGAATTTATTTTTTAAAACACTCAGTTGCTAAAACGGACTAAAATTAAAATTTTAATTGAAGCGTTTTACGTTTACGTCAGGCCGGCCGGGTCGGAACGGAAACATTGTTGGGGAACTTTTGAAAGTATGAACGCTTACAAAAAATGTGCGCTAGAATATTCATATCAAAAGGTGAAAATCCCTCAGTGGTTTAGGTGTTGGCTTATCCCTGGTCATGAATGCGTGTATCGCGAATACCGCCTCGTGAGACCCCAATATTAAATCGCTGACCTAAAACTACGGAACGATATTCGGAAACTCATAAAAATTCTCAACTTTCGTACAACGGTATATTTTGTTTCCATTTAGCAAACTATCGATACGGATTCTAGTTTTTGATATTGATTGCATAAGTCTATAATTATTAGTGTTGGAAACAAAAATTATCCAAATCGGTTATGGTTTGGGAAGTTATGATTTGCTATTTTTCCGTATTTAATAGTGGGCAATGTAGATAAAGGTATCTTTATTTGTTAACTTGTCTTTTCGTACTGCTAAGTTATAGTTTGTAGTAAAATTTGTACTTTTCTGATTCGTAATTTTAGCGTGATTATTTGAGGATGTTATTAAAATAAGGGTTACTTACTGCCACACTACTTTCTGATTTGTGTTGCAGAAATAGGTAGATATATTTTATTATGTAATATTTTATATCTAATATGTATTCATTGATGTAATGATAGCATACCATATCGTTATTACAAAAATAAATATATTCATGGCTATAAATCTCTATAAGAGGTAGCCAGAGCTTCATAATCAGAAAAATCTTCAGCCACTTTTGGAAGTTAACGGGAAACAAGTTAAGAAACGGGATAGTGATATTCTAACCTGAAACTACACAGCAAATACCGCTATTTAAAAAATATATGCAACAACAACACATTCCTTGTGCATCTTGATACATACCGTCTGACAAACTGCTACGAATAATCGTGTGTATGCTTGCACAATGATCGTAGCGAGTATACTCGTAGACAATCACACGATCGACAATTCTGGCTGACGGTGTAGAGCTGAGATAACATCATATTAGCACGTTTTATTGCACCGTCTAACTTGTACCTTTGTGTTCAGTTATAAGTATTCAAAAGCTCCTATTTGTTGCGACTGGGAGATCTACTGCAGGAACACCCAAAGTTTTTTTTGTACTGTATCTTTGCGTAATATTAAGCCATTTGAAAATTATTTTCAACTTTAATTTCATTTGTTCCTTTAGATTTATTGGTCATCTCGTTAATATAAAAACCCAATTTATAACCAAATGTAAAATATAATTTTATTAAATAATACAAATATTTATAAGTTACTTAGCTTAATTCCGCTAAATATTGCTATGGATATCTGCAAAGTAACGCCTGTTTCAATCCAATATAATGTTGATTCAATTTCACTTTTATTTAAGGACAATTTTCTTTTTTTTAAATTGAAACTTAAACTGAAACGTTCACGGCGTATACCCCCGAAGGGGTTGGTAGAGGTACTAATACTTCTAAACATCATGTTTCATTGCCACATGGTGTTCAGAGTACCTACGTTTTTCTTGGTCAGTATACTCACGTGATAGGGGCAAGCCTATCGCCGTCTTGTACGAATACTTGTACACTGTCGCATGTCTTATTTGTGTTGGTTTATTCATCCTAACGATGTTTCCCCTCATCGCTAACAACCAAGATAAATTAACCACACATATGACATGGAAAAGACAAATTAGTGAAGCCCGACCCAAGATTGAACCCTCCGACTGACTTACTGATTTGCCACGGTAACTTTTACTATAGTAAATATTAAAAATTATTTTGTTCAGGTGTCATGGATGCGAAAACGGGACCTACATATTCTGACGTCACACGTTTTCACATACACCGGTGATGGAAGATTCAGCGTACAACATCCAGAACCATCTGATGATTGGGATTTGAAGATAGAGTACGTGCAGCCTCGAGATGCAGGAGTTTACGAGTGCCAGGTGAACACGGAACCGAAGATTAATCTGGCTATTATGCTCAGTGTTGAAGGTAACTTTTTTTGCTTCTTATTCTTTACTTTATCACAGAAATCACATCACATATACTCATGGCTATAAATCCCTAAAAGGGTACCCAGAACTTCCGAATCAGAAAATTCTTCAGTCACTTTTGAAAGTTAAGCAAAGTTTGAAAAGATTGTACAATAAATGTTTTTGGTCATGGGTCTCCAACAAAATAACGCAATAGCCTTGGTCGCCTCTTATTTACAATCACCCATGGGAAGAAATGGGGTAGTTATATTCTAAGCCGACACTGTACAGTGTTTATTATAGACTTAGAGTGGAATTGAGATACACTGCGCATTTTCGATTACAGTGGTATAAAACGACAATATGGACTATATGAGCATGCTTAAACATTGGTGTCACCAAATTACGTTTTTATATTGATAATCCGGCATTTCAAACATGTACTACAAACTTGTTCCATTTATTATAATATTTAAAATTTGAGTATTAAATTCGATTATAAAATTATCACCAATAGCCATAAACTTAAGCCTATTCGCTATACCCAAAAAAAGTATATACGGAAATGCTTGAAACTCAATTTTTGACTTTGTAACTTTGTTTGGAATAGTTAGGACGTACACAAATCAAGAGTTCGTAACCCCAGTGAGGGGGAAGGGTGGAGTTACAGTGGTCCTGTGTTTCATTCTAAAACAATTCATTGCATAGATTCTGAGGACAATGTTCTTGAAGGTGTATTATTTTGAAATAATATCTTTTTTCCTGAACGGCTAAGAGTAGCACCAACTCTTTATTTTCTCGTGAAAGGTGATTTGGGGTTTTGTGGTTTTTTCAGTATTTGTGGGCGATGTGACTGGCGATTTGTCACCACCCTCACCACCATCCTTTAATTTACAAACGTTTAGCTTCAAGACATTCAAAAGTGCCTTCGAAATTTCGAATTCTGAAACATTTGTTACTCCTTTTTTGGTATTTGTACTTGTGAGTGCATGTTTAAGTATATTTTTGCGTTAAATAGCGGCTAGTCAAGTAATATGAAGAATTAAAGATCATGAATGAGAAGATCGATGGATGTAAACGAAGCTAGAGAAGTTTGTCAGGCTTGTACAAAGTGGCGATGGATAGTCTCTGCATACCCCAATGGGAACTTATGGCGTGAGTATATGCATGTGTGTAAGTATGTGTACTCTTTAACGATGAACCATTCAATGCCTAAATAGCACAGATACTTGATATTTAATTCAAGATGATCCACAAAATTTTTAGGGACAAATTAATATTACCATGGTGCGGATTTGAATATTTACCACCATGATGCGGATATATCTAATACAATATGCTGCTTTTGCAAAACACAATCCTAATGCGAAAATCAAGTTTTTTAACATTGAGAAGTGAACCTTTTGCAATGGGGCCATACAATGATGTTCAATCTTTCCCCGTACATCAGATTAACATAACGTTCACGCCGTTTATCCCCGAAGGGGTTAGCAGAGGTACCAATACTTCTGAACTCACATGGCAGCGCCATCTAGTGTCCAGAGAAGGTACCCACGTTTTGCTTAGACAGTGTACTCACGTGATAGGGGGCAGGCCTATCGCCGTTTTGTACGAATACACTGTCACATGACTAAGTACAACTCAGCCATGTGGGTTTCCTCACGATGTTTTCCCTCACCGTTAACAACCATGATAAATTAACCACACATATGACTTTAGAAAACACAAATTGGTGTAGGCCCGACCCAGGATTGGAACTCACGCCCTTCTGTTTTCGGGCGGGTGTTCTACCCACTGGACTATCATGTCGCTTGTTGCATGTCAGTTTCATGAACCTCAAGCCATAATCCTCAATAAACTTTAGCTATAACTTTTGAACCATAATAGCACTATTTATCTGGCCTATGGCACTATTTAGCACTATTTATGCACTATTTTTTAGCATTGATCAAAATCAATTTCATGATGTTTTAAAATTCGAGGATTATGGCTTGAGGGACACCATCGAATATCATGTCGCTTTAGATTTATTTATTTATTTAGGTTATTTTGATCATTTCCCAATCACAGATGGATTTGGTGTAATGTCATTTTATTGATAAGTAAATAAACTTACATTATTTATTCGAGATATTTTCTTTCATACTTAACAACTTTTATACGATACCATGACTAGATTAACCACAAATATGACTTAAAAACAGACACATTGCTGTAGGCCCAACTCAGTATTTGAACGCCTCTTGCCTGAGAAACGATAGTTTTAAGTTGTGTATTGTTAGTAAATTCCTCATTATTCGTAATAAAACATTTTTATCTAAAGATAAAACCTACTGCCTAAAACATAATATTAATGTTATAATAAAATTATCCTAACATTCATTTATTCCCGGATTTAACACATCATTATAATGCTACATCATGTTAAGAAGTCGTAATACAACACCAATAGAAACGAAATAATCGTGATACCCTCGTTTGAAATTTCATAGAGCTGCCCACCGACATTTAACACGAATAAACAAGTTCTTATCAAGTGCTGGATCTCAAAACAACATAAACACAACCCTTTTTAGAAATTAACATGTCGCAGTCAAATTCTTCAAAGCTCTAAAACTCATATGTCTGAATACATACATATACTCACGCCGTTAATTCCGATTGGCGTAGGTAGAGACTATTGATCGCCACTTCGAGCGATCCTGCCAAACCTGTCTAGCTTCGTCTATATCCATCAATTTCTTCATGCGTGCTCTTTTATTCTTCATACTTCGTATGCCTACCTTTTTGCGAACACTCTCAATTTGGTCCAAATGTGTCCTCCGTGGCCGTCCTCTGCTAACATTAGCTCTATAGATACCTTTTACCAATTTCCTATCATCCATCCTCTCGATGTGCCCAAACATGCATATATACATATACTCACGCCATTAGTTCCCATTGGGGTAGGCAGAGACTACTGATCGCCACTTCGTACGATCCTGACAAACCTCTCTAGCTTCGTTTACATCCATCAATCTTTTCATGCATGCTCTTTTATTCTTCATACTTCGGACGCCAGCTTTTTTGAGCACACTCTCAATTTGCCCAAACCATATCAACATTCCTTTTTCTATCTTACTTACAATATCATATTTTACACCACATCTTTCTCGAATCAAGTCATTCTTCACACGATCACATAACCTTACATTACAAACTGTTAATAAATAATATACTATTTAGTTTATGATATTATTCGCCCCAATAATATTATTAACTAAATATTATTGAAGCTCCATTTACCCCCAACTTTTGTATTTTGCATGTAACCTAACTCCTCTTAAACGGTATATCTGACATCAACCAAATTCTGCATGATGGTCAAAGGCATTAAGGACCAGGTTGTGTAAGAGATATTTTTAGATAATGTTACCATTGAGGAATGATCAGCCTTTAAAGTGACCCATTTAAGTATATGGTATTGTAAACAAATCTGCTATTCCTTTGATTTTGTTCATCTACCCTCCAAATTTCGGCATGCGAAGCTTTATTGCCCACCTAGTTGGTTTTGACTTGAAAATTATTCGGATTTATCATAACTTTTCAGTAATATCTTTTAAAAACTTACTTCAACTTGTTGAAATAATCCTAGAGACTACAGCAATCTGACAGATTTATTTTCACAAAAACTTATTCCGCATTAAAAAAAAAATTCTTCATTCCTAACTGGGTAATTACTAAGTGCCCAGCGCCAAACTTTCCCATCTAATTCATAATGTTTTAGTCTCGTCTCGGAACTGCACTTACATGTGATAATCTCTTAATTACCTGACCATTTTGCGAGTTGGCAGATATAACATTGTCAATATTATTTTTGTCTGGTTTAGAGTGTTTATTGCAACATACACACTGAAATCCGTGTGACGAATATTTACGAAGACAGTCACGGACCACGCTACGTGTATTAACAAATTCACTCGCACAGATGAGATTTCGCATTCATCACATGCTATATTAGGGGGAGCAGAGCTACGCGTAATGTCTTCCTACAAAGTATGGTCCATTTGTCTCAGTCACCAACTTATGAAAAATTATTGGCCTCGGAAAAATTACGGGTTGTACCGGACCCGTGAAATAGTGTGATAAAGTCAAATGACTTGCTTTTTCCTTAGTGAGTGACTAAATTAAAGATGCTTTACTATACTTTTACTTATTGGAAAGAAAAACTATAGCTACAAAGGGTGGAAAATAGTTTAAAGAGTTTTTTTTACTATTAACATATAATGTGGTAACACTTATGTTTAAAACATCATAAGTGACACAAAACGTAATTGTTTGCTTATAGATATATTTTATTGGCTTATATATTATTGATCCAAAAAATATGATCGCCACTTTGTTTGATACTTAAAAACTAAACTAGTTTTCTTTCTACTTACAAAATCTCATCATCCATAATTTTTGACTGCAGGTATTAGATGGGTCTAATTGAATTGTAAATGTGTTGGGATATATAAGGGCATTTTCTACACATTTGTAGATATTAAGATGTGAATATTTCAGAAAAATTATTCGCTTATTTGATAAATCTAACTTAGACCGTAAATAATAAAATTATTGTCATTTCAAATCGCTTCAGTAACATTACTTGCACACAGTAATTGTAAATTTTACTTTCTTAACCTGTTTCATTCTCTACAAATAGTATTCGAAAGCAAAACAAACCAATTCCATTTGCACCTCATTCTGCGCTTTTGTCAGTATTTCATCAAAGGAAATCAGAGTATCCAAATATAGGGGTGCTCTGACGTCACATTCGTGGTTGTACTAGTTTGTCACCCAAACTGTTTGTTTTACAAATATGAATCTAAAATGAATTTGTAGAGATACATTTTAATTGAAAAGGTTACTGTATACTATTCCATTTGTTCCTAAATTTAATTATATAGTAGGCATAGGATACAACAGAGTCTTTATCAGTAGCCTTTAGGGATTCATATTAACTCACTACCAGCGGCAGTGAGTTAATGGGAGGCACGTTAAACACCAGCACCTAAGATATAGGTAAAGGTTTGTATCCTGAATTGGATATACAATTTACTGACTTGATTATATTTGTGGTTAGCTTATCATCGTCATTGACAATAAGGAAAATATCGGCGAAAGGCCACCCCGCTATAACCTGCGATGATGGCATTGTTAAACCAAAAACTTGGTACTTTGAATAATATTATCCTTTTGATAAGATGCAGATTTTCTAAACCAACACTACAAGCTAATTTAGTATCCTAAGTACCTCTATGGATGTATAAATATATTTACTAGCTAACCCGGCAAACATTCTTTTGCCATTTTAATGATTTCTAGAGAACTTCTAGTCTACAAAAGAATATATATTCAGGGTCGACAACCCTTAATTTAAATCTTTTTGTCCACGAAAACCTCATGTGGGGATTATTACTAATAAATAAAGAATAAATAAAGGAAAGAAAACTATTTGTTCCCTTTATTTATTAGTAATAATCCACACATGAGGTTTTCATGAACAAAAAGATTTAAATTATGTGATAGGCGTTTTCAACATTTGCATTATATCTGAAAAGATAGACAAGTGGCCTTCCGAATTAGTAAAAAATTCGGAGGTAGGAAACGCAAACACTACTAAAACGTGTGAAAGAAAAAAAGGATAGAAGAATTTCGCGCTGGCAGCCATTAACATGGTAGCTCAATTGGCAAGAGCGATGGGGGCGTATACCCGAGGTCGCGGGTTCGAATCCCGCCTGTGTCGATATTTTTCTTTCCTTTATTTATTCTGGACAACCCTTATCACTAAGAAGTATAAAAAATAGTTTTAAAACTATTCTCAGACTTTCTTATTGTGTATGCAAAATTTCATTTAAATCAGTTCAGCCGTTTCGGAGGAGTTTGGTGACTGACACTGTGACACGTGAATTTTATATATTAGAGAGATATGTATGTATGGTAGCCCTATGTACATACATACATATTACATACATATTCTCACGCCGTTAGTTCCCATTGGGTATGTGTATTTTAGTATTGTCATTTTTCGTTAATTTAAACTTGCAACTAAATATTGTTGTAACGCACCGATACGATACACTAAGATAATTCATGGATGTCGCATATGGTATTATGAACACATTTTCTGGGAATCCTAAACAATTCTCTAGTTCAATTTAGTTAGAGCATGTCACACCGTGTGTGTATTATCACAGATAATATAATACTATACTATTATTATTATTGCAATGAATAAATTTTCAAAACATTATATGTGCTTTCAAAACCAAGAGTTCGGAGTGTAAAGAATAAAACGGCGTATTAGTGAATAAATAAATATAAATGTGGACTCGACATTTTATACACAAATCAAGTTAGCCCCAAACTAAGTAAAGTTTTACAAAAGGGGACACTCCATCTATCATACAATTTGATCAAAAACAATGTCGACTTATTGGCATTAGCAGAATATTTTTAACGATCTTATCTTCACATCTCCTGCAGCCATAACTGCAGAAGTGCAAGCACGAGCGCTATTTTATCGGCACGATAAGGGTTAGAATGAGATGGCAGTATACGATACTAAGTAAGTGCATAAGAGATGGCTGCTTTATCCCGCACGATAACTAGTTTAAACACGGCTCGTGCTTGCCATGCTGATGTATTTATTGTACGAGTATATTTAATTATGATGAGTGTAATTTGAAGCACTGGTGACTCCTTTCCGGAGTTAAAGTCATTAGCATAGTAAATTAATGCTGTGAGGATGAGGATCAGCCACCATTGTTTAAATCAAAATGCTGCCGGTCCATTTATTTCGAAATTAGGAGTAGATCTCATTAACACATTCAGCGCGGCGGCTCAAAACCAGTACCGGGCTTTTAGTGCGTTACGGGGTGTATGAAGCCCCGAGCGTGACTTTCCGTTACAGGGTGGTTCCGTGGTGCGTTACAGGGTTGATAGTGCCCCGTATACCTGGGTCACTTAATTTGGCTGTAATTTTATGAGCTTTTCAAATTGTTTTTTTTTTACCTAATGATAGACAGATAAATTCCCTATAATTTGCTCTTTTCGCCCCTGGTCACTGAACGTAAACGTATCGATGAAATTTTAGTGACGTGAATGAGTAGTATCGACGTTTGGAGTCGATAAATAATTCCATCTCGTACATCAGAACGTTTCTGTTGGTTCTCTTTAACTTTAACGGGTTTACCACGCCTTACGCCACGCCGTCGTTTTATTTAACATGCAGTTGACCTAAACTAAAAAGAAAAATAAAATATCTTAATAATCATGGGCAAAACGGCCGATCATTTGAAGTTTGTTTCAACTGTATGTCAGATGTGTTGTCATAGGCGAAGTGTAAATAGGTGAATTGTGTTTCGATAATGCAGACGCCACGTTTCAATATCCACAAAATGATGCGTTTTCACTTACCATAGGTTGAATTATGTAGGAAATTTACATAAATGTACGAAATTCAACCAGTGGTAAGCGAAAACGGATATATTAAAACCAAACGATCGAATAAAACGACATTTCATTTCTGACATTGTCGGCATTGTAAGATGGCTCCAACATCCGCCGTGACCGCTTGATTGTTTTATCGAATGCACCTTACGCTCTCGGCGTCACTAATTGAAATGACCAAAAAAACCCCGTACGGGTAGGTAAAAATCTTACGGGGAGTAATGAACCCCGTACCGCACTAGAAGGAAACTTTTTCGCTCCAGTGCGTTACAGGGTTCATAACACCCCGGATTGTTTTTTAGTGTAATCTAGTCCTCCAGAAGGTAAATAAACCAAATATACCACTATCTCTTTTATACGACTTAAAATGACAAAAATATAGCCTTCGCACCAGGGGATAGATGCTGTTTTTTGCTCCCGCACTGGATGAGAATCAAGGACGGGGACTTATAAGCCCCGTATCGCGCTGAAGGTGTTAACTCACACAACCTTGTAAATTGTCCATGAAAGCGAAATCAACATTTCAAAGACAGATTTATGGTTGATTACTATAGGAATATTATGTACATATCAGTTTAGTAGAAAGTGGCTGAGCTGTGTTTTAAATTTAAAATGGAAAAAGTGTAAAATCTATTTAAAATAATCGAAAGAAAAACTTAAATTTAAACAACGCCTTTTGATTGTGAATTTATAAAACTCCTAAAATTTGTTTTTATGATGTGCATTCAGGCAAAATAGCCGTATGTGAACAAAAACTTATATATTGTATTTAAACACGAATTAAACATGTTGGTAAAATACGAAGAACTGCGAGGGAAAAAGTAGTGAGTAAACTGGTTGGAAAAACACATTGGGGAAACTAGTCGATCTTATTGATGTAACAATGTATTTTTACATAAGTCCGTGTAGTGCCAACTATGTATGTCACTACCCCTTTCTACCCTCGGGTGTCGTAAGAGACAACTAAGGACTATGGAGCTTTTGAAGTGGTTTTTGGGCGATGTGGTTGGAGACCCATCACCAACGGTACTTTATACTACCATCTTCTCCCCTATCAGCTTCCAAATGTGGCTGAGGAACGCTCTCTAATTCTGAAGCTCTGGCTACCCCTTAATGGGATTTATTGCCATGTATATGTCCGTAAGTATTTTTACAAAATGAGGATAGACCTGCCAGATATCAATTTAATCCACTTCCAAACTTAAAGTGGGTATTCTCGACAACGGGTGACAAGAACACGTGATGTTTAAAGTATTAGTTAACCCCTTGGGGAATAAAAGACACGAAAGTTGAGTTAGAGTTAGTAATTTGACTACTGTAAGTAATTTAGCTAACTAGGATTAGTCTTAGGTGCTGACAATGGAATTAATTCCATTCATTATTTGATACTAAATGCTATTTCTAGTACAATAAGAAAACGGTTATTTTTCTATGTCTTAATTGTTCTCACTTTAAAGGTTTCTGAAAATGATTCATTTCTCCCGTATATTCCCAAAGGCTTCTCAAAACAACAAATACTTTTATGTATCATTCAATAATTTGATACCAAATTAAAATACAATTTATAAACATCTGAAAATAATACTGATTTAGATTCATCGTTCCATTTCTCTCCCGAAATTTTCGCAAGCATTTTGAAACGAATAAACTTACTCGATAATTCGTGTAAGCGACATGAATACTAAAATCTGAATTAAATTGACATAAAAATATTCAGAGAAGGTTTTTTTTTAAAAAGTCTTAAATTTTAAAGACTCCAATCTGTTTAGTATTCCTTGCCTCTTCTGATCCTTTCCTAAGTCTGTTGTCTTGTATTCCAGATGAGTCCCACACCCCCGCGCCCCAGGCCCCGTCACGCTCCTCAGGTACAAAATTCGATTCCTTTTTATTTATATCTTCTTTAGTTCGGTTTCTGAATTTGCTAAACAGATTATGAATAAACATTTCCTTGAATTAGTAATTAGATGAATGTATATTTTTTCAAGACGGAAATTTTCCAACGTGGAATATTAACAATATATTTTATAAGTTTAATTTAGGTGTTTAATTTGTCAAATTTCCTTATTCATACTGTAGTGCTGCCGGGTTCGTGTGTATATCACATACATACTTTTAACAGTTTTAATTATTTAATTTAATGTTTTTTGACATGAATTCCTCATGTGGGGATTATTACTCTGTATGGACACTGTAGCTCAGTTGGCAGAGCGACGGGGGCGTATACCCGAAGGTCGCGGGTTCGAACCCCGCCAGTGTCGAAATTTTTCTTTCCTTTAATAACATCTTTTATTTATGAGTTTTAATTATTATTTTTATTAGTTAACAGTTTTATTTTTCCCTAATAGAAATATAAACATAAAACGTATAAGTTTATATGACCCATTAAATACTATATTAATATTCAAATTGTTTATATATAATTTCATGTGATACTCGTAGCATCTGTTTTTCTCACAAAAACGTCGAAAATATAAACGATGAAAATACATATTCCAAAACCTTTTTATGCAGGAATCAAAGTAAACAATAAGGTTTATTTTGAGTTATCACCAAAGATTGAAAGAGATGCTCATGAGAAGCTTTTCAGTTATTCTTTTTAAAAAAGGCAAAGTCTACATTTGTCACGATGAAAATAAAAATGAATAATTATGGTAAAAAAGAATTCTCCTAATTTGTTTAAGGAATAACTATTTGAAACAAAACTGTTTATGGGTATCGATCTTAATAAAAAACAGTTGTCTGCCTTTACCCAAAAAATGTGTGACTATCGCACAAAAGATATAAAAATGACCTTCTCAAAATTATATTCTGGAAGTTCTGTCTGTCTTCAAGCCATTGATTTATTAAACATGCAGATTTTTAGGAATTGCTAAGTTATTGTAAACCTAGCGGCCTGTGTAGCTTCACCTTAACTTTTAAAGCAAGGTGGTTGCCATCCAACGAGACAAGGTTATGAGTATCTGGGTAAATCAACTAAATTCGATTCTACATAATTTTTTCAGAATATCTTTTTTTATTTTCGACATAATTTTTTAAAACTTTTTTTTAGAACATCTTAGTAAACGATTGAATAGGCGCCTTTCTTAAAATAAAACTTAGACGTAAAATTTTACCTAAAATATTTTTTTAACGGCCTAAAAGTCATTCCCAGGTCAAAGAAAATTGTTGAGCAATAAGCTTTAAAATTTTATACGGATAAATCAGTAGAGCATGAGCGTTTTTGAACTATATTGAATTATTTGAGAAGTATGCATAGCATTTAGACATACTCGCCAATGCTAGGAATATACGTTCATAGAACAAAAAAAATATTTTAAAAATTTGTCATCGTTTTTTCGTCATCACCAGGAAAGTGCATCAAACCAATTTTATATTTTTTTACTGACATCCCTAAGTTATCATCGTGTACCCCCCACCCAGCCACCATTCCCCTGTACGTAGTGAGTGCACGCGCTTGCTTGTAACAGTGTTTAAATTTTGGAAATACAGGATAATATATAGTGAATACAGATTTGTCACAGTTTTCGTCATTCCCAGATAAATATTTTGCAAGGTAATTGTTGACTTTAATCGTATATTGTTTTAATATTATAATATGTGGTAGGAACGCTGTGTTCGATTTTTTTTTCCTTCTACCCTCAATTATAAAACGATAACATAAAAGCATTTTTTATCGAAATAGTCATTCCCAAAAAGTCAAAAAAAAAAAAGTCAAAAAGTTTATTTTTCAAAATAAAGTTATATACTAACATTTTTTGAACGTCAAAGTTTTAAATTAATCGTTAATCCGTTGCTTCGGAAGGTGTTCGTAAACAGAAGAAGCAACAAAAAAACTCTTTACATTCACATTTTTTCATTTTTTAAAAATATGGTTTGTACAATTTCAGTTTATAAACATGTTTTTACTTTACAAAAGATTTTCTAAGCGACCAAACCAAACGCTAGTTTGACATAATTAAAATAAATTGTCCATCACAAAAACCAATCACATAACGTGAGAAGAAAAATCCTCACCAGACAATTATTCCTAGGAATAACGAGGGAAGATTTATAGCTTTACGGACATGGTCATGTACGCGTTGGGTCCTTGTCGTTTAAAAAATCTTGAACACTGTAGTAAGATTTCTTTAAAAGCATGGCTTTAATTGCCTTTTTAAAAGATGCCACAGGCAATTCCAATATGTCAGAAGGGAGTTTATTGAACATTTTCAGGGATAGTCCCATAAAGGAGTTACTTACTTTATTAAGTCTCCACTTCGGTACGTTAAGTTTCTCCTTATTCCGAGTGTTAACAGTATGCCTATCACTAACTTTACTAAATTGGCCTATATTCTTTTTGGCATACATTAAATTCTCAAATATGTATTGGCAAGGGACAGTTAAAATGCCAATATCTTTAAATTTTTCGCGCAACGAATACCTCGACCTTAACATGTAAATAGATCGGATAGCTCGCTTTTGTAAGACAAAAACTTTATGAACATCAGCCGCTTTACCCCATAATAAAATACCGTACGACATAATACTATGAAAATAACTGAAATAAACAATACAAGCTGTTTCTATGTCTGCTATTTCTCTAATCTTACGCACGGCATACGCTGCTGAGCTCAGCCTTTTAGAAAGTGTTAGTATATGGGGTCCCCATTGCAACTTAGAATCGATTGTTATCCCTAGGAATTTTGTCTCTTTCACTAATTCTACTTTTTCACTGTCAATAACAATATTGGCGTCAACTTGCCTAACATTCGGTAAAGTAAATTTAATACATTTAGTTTTTTTGGCATTCAGAACCAGGTTATTTACAGTAAACCAATGCAATACCAGTGAGATAGCTTTATTTACGTCGTCAAGAGATATAGAGGATCTCGCTACATTAAATATTAAAGATGTGTCATCTGCAAACATAACTATCTCAGAATACTTTTGTACCATAAATGGTAAATCATTAATATAAATCAGAAACAGTAATGGGCCAAGTATAGAACCTTGAGGAACGCCCATCTCTATTTCCGATCCTTTCGACGTGGTTCCATTAATATCTACCTTTAAAGTTCTTTTATCAAGATATGATGCCATTAATTTCAGTGCTTGCTCGTCAAAACCGTAATATTTAAGTTTAGTCAACGCTATTTCCTTTTTTACACAATCAAACGCTTTTGTGAGGTCACAAAATATACCTAACGCATCCCGGGAGTTTTCCCATGAATTAAAAATATGTTTCATTAGTGACACTCCTGCATCTACAGTAGACCTACCTTTAGTAAAACCATATTGCTCGTCATGGAATATATTATTTTTATTGAAATATGAAAGCATTTGGTTGGACATGATTTTCTCGAAAACCTTACTAAGAACTGGTAAAATAGAAATAGGCCTATAGTTGGTAAAGTCCTGACTATCTCCTGATTTATGTAGTGGGATGAGCCTACTTAACTTCATACAGTCTGGAAATTCTCCTATATCTATACATTTATTAAAAAGTATCGTTAAATGGGGAGCGATTATATTTATTATTCTGTTTATGACGAAAACTGACATTCCTGTTATGTCTTCGGTTTTTTTAAGATTAATGGTTTTAAAATTTTTAATTATATCATTACTGTCAACATACTTGAAAGAAAACTGTGCTGTTGTTTTGGTAACATTTTGTTCCAACAACTCAAGAGCTTTTTGGGGACATGAATTTAATTTCTCTGTTGTCTGAGTGGGGGTATTTATAAAATGATTTTCAAAAATGTCAGCAATTAGTGATCTTGACTGTATCAGTTCAGTAGCGTCATTACCAGTAAATTATAAAACCTGGAAATGATTTTTCACTGCTGGGAATGACTTATTTCATAGAAACTACTACTATGCAACCGTTGTTTAAAAACGATAAAGTGCCTATCTAGTATGGTATATGATAATGAATCGATGATAGCCGAGGCGGTTAAGGCGCCTGATCACCACCCGGAGGGTTGCGGGTTCGATCCCCCTTTAGCATGTTGCCACGGCACTCGCCTCGGTAAATAGCAACTCTGCCATTCAACACAACAAGCGGACCCTGGGTTCTCCTGTTCTAAGCGGGATGAGCAACCGGAACCAACACCAGGTTGATATACCTATAAAGTGCCTATCTATTAGTAAAAGTACAAATTTGACTTTAAATTACTGGTAACTATGAATTAACGAAAAAAAGCAGAAAGTAGTTTAGCGGACTATAAACGTAGGAAATATGCAGAAGTCAAATCCGATCCAGAAGCTTATGAAGTAGCAAAAGAGAAAGAAAGAAGTCGATATCAAAGAAAAAAAAAGATGGAAAGGTAAAATCAATCAACGATTTATCAGCAAGAGAACAAAGGGCAAAGAGAAAGAAGTGGAAAGAAGCAGCAGAAAAATATAGACAAAAGAAAAAGGACCTGCAAAAGGAAATTGAAGTACCTGAAGCTGTATTGCTGTCGAGAATGAAAACCAGGAAATTGAAGCGACAAGCGCAGAGCAACAAAAGAGTTCTGATCCAATAAGCAATCATACGAAATATGATATGAAATTTAGAAATTTAAGATACACAGAATTGAAAAAACGCAAAAAGCTAATGAAGGTGATAGAAAAATTAACTTTTTCAACGTTTTTGAAGATAGCAATTCAGGCAATCATTTTATCAAAAAAAAATTTACGAAAATCACTAGATATATTAAGCGTCTATACATACATATTCTCACGGCTATATTTCCCAAGAAGGGGTAGCCAGAGCTAAGGAATTATAAATTCCTCAGCCACTTTTGGAAGTTGAGTGGGGAAAATATGGTAAAAATAAAGGTTTTCGGTGATGGGTCTCCAACCGCATCGCCCAAAAATCCAATAAAAAGCCCCAATACCCTTAGTCGCCTCTTACGACACCCGTGGGTAGAAAGGGGTAGCGACATTCTAAGCCGGCACTACACGGCTATAGGTAAGTACAAAAATTAAAGGGGTAACTTCGGGATTATTTTTTTAAGTAAATCATGTAACTTTTTACGAATTTCACTAGAATAGATCCTTAACTAAAACATATATTTATTTCAGAAACCTAAGAAAGATATTAAAAATAACTAAATTTTGGAAAAACCTGGCCTTAACCGAAAACTTTTTATTTTGTTGATTTAGTCCTAATCAGTTTTCTTAATTTCTTGTCGTATTTACCTTGTCAAAAACCTAAAGATCGAATTACATAATTTATACTTTATTGATACTTATAAGACATTTCTAAATATTTGTTAAACTTTCTTTACCTACTATAATTTTGTAATACCCATTATATAACAAAATTGGTCAAAATTTAAACCTAGGTTACATACTCTAAATAAAAAGGAAAGGAACCTCTGTTTATGATAAATATTTTATAAATAGCCAAAAAAGTATTGTGATTTCATTAAAAAATATAATTTTGTAGTCCTCATCTATTTGTTTCATTTTATGTTAAGCAAATTAAATCATCTTAGGGTAGATTTTTCAGATAACAAGTATCAATAGTCAGATAACAAATATCTGAAAATAAATTGACAGCTCTTTTACTGTGAAAGCATCAATTTATTCTCCAGATATTTGTTATCCGACTATTGTACAACCGGCACTAAATGAAGGAATTAGTCATTACCAGTAGCAAGATTATCATTTCCATCCTATAGTCGTCATTACCGTCTTTAAGTAAAATTTTAAAATGATTTTATTTTAAGAATATTAGGTTTCTGTAGGTGCCTTTTCGATAAATCACTTGTCTTTTTTGTGTTTTTTTATAACAAATCGACGAGGTATAAAAATTATCAAATTTAAAAAAAAAGTTAAAAATTATTGTTGTAGAATCAATTTAAGTTGATTTACCCATCTAAGCTAAATCGGAAGAGAGAGGAAAGGACCACTAACCTTATGATTGGACCCAAGAATCTGTAACTTTGTAAGTAAGTATGGGACGATGAAATGTAGTCTCGCAGGCTTAAGTCTTACAGCACCATGCTCATGACATTCCAGACGCCATGCCAGTGGCGTATGTTTAAGCCCATTTCAATGCTCATGTTTATAGCAATACCTTAACATTATGTGGTAGTGCACTGTAACTTTTACACATTATTTCAACAAAACCACATCAACCGTCTGTTAATATATAATATTAATTAGATATAATCGTTCATTGATACAGTTATAAACATATACTCAACGCTACAAATCCCAAAGAAGGGTCCCACTATGAAATTAATAATTCCTTAAAACCTTCCCTTTTACGACACCTGTAATAACTTTTCTTAGCCGACACTACACAATGTAAAAATGAAAATATATTACATTATTTAATACGCAATTGCATCGCCCCTTACTTAAAAAGTTACAGATTCTCCGGTTCCCTCATACGACACCTATGGGAAAAGATGTCGTAGAGTTTTACTACGTTGTCTGTACACATCACATATACTTCAAATATAATACGATACGTTCTCGCGTCTATCTGTATATACTAACGTACCTGAAGTAATTAATAAAGACGTACATATGTAAGTAAATGAAATATATTAAATCAAAAGTCACTTCAGAGAACAAATAAAAACCTGTACCAGCATACAGGTTTTTATTTGTTCTCTGAAGTGACTTTTGATTTAATATATTTCATTTACTTTGTAAAACATTTGGATAAATATATTTAAAGAAATACAGCTAACATTTAAATTATATTATCAACGCAAAGTAGGGTAGGCTTATTTATCCAGTTAGACCAAAGTTTCCGCGAGACTTTTGTCTTACTTAAATAAGTAATACTATATCTTTAGCTTTCATACTTAAGCACAACTTTTAATGTAAAAGAGGCATATTCAAATCTTCCAGATTTGATGATAAAAATATCATCAAACTCGTATAGTTTTTGAACAGTGTTTAATTTATGTTATATAATATGTTACGATACGATTAAATTATAACAAAAAATAATATAGACCAATAAATAAAGAATAAATAAAGGAAAGAAAAATTTCGACACAGGCGGGGTATTTATTAGTAATAATCCCCACATGAGGTTTTCATGAACAAAAAGATTTAAAAAAAAGAAAAACAAAAACTTCAAATTAAAAACTAAACGGAAAAATTAAATATTATTATTTTTTATTTAAAAAAGAACCGCCTTCAAAAATCCAACTGAAAAGTATAAAATAACTTTTATTTATTTTATTATGTACAACTCTATTCAACTTCTTCTTTTTGAAGTCGTCGGTGCCAAACCAATTTTCATGACAAAGAAGAACGAATATTAGTGGCCCGCCCAAGTTGAGTGAGTTCTCCACCCCATCAGCGTATGTCATCCTTATAAACCTTCCTTTTTAATCAATTAATAAAAAAAATCGCATTAAAATTCATTTCGTAGTTTTACAGATTAAAGTATACATAAGGATGTCCGTATATCCCAGACAGGGAGAGAGAAAGCGACTTTGTATTATACTATGTAATGATTTAGATTCTCGATCGTCTTTTTACAAAGTGTTAGAAGTATTGGTTGTGCCAACTCGGTGCATGCATGTCTCTGTCGAATTGTTAATTCCGTTAGTTTGAAATCTGATAATCTTACATAACCTAACCTAACGTTAGTTTACTATCTCGCTATCTATCTAAAATTATAATTTACTAGTGTTTACAGTTTTACGGTAACATGTATATTATGATAATTTCTCTGCGGAGTGCGACGCATGCACACCAGGCTAAGCACCGCTCACTGTCCCCCAATTCCATCCTTTATAAAGTGACGTCGTTGCGAGCGGAAGAAATTTCTTGATTTTTGAGCGCGATTGTGTTACCTACTGTTGTTGAGGCACATCGATTGATTTATTATTAGTATGGTTTTCTCTATGTAGAAATTTTCATTTTGGATTTGTCTGTTTGGCACCGACTTCAAAAAGAAGAAGTTGAATAGAGTTGTACATAATAAAATAAATAAAAGTTATTTTATACTTTTCAGTTGGATTTTTGAAGGCGGTTCTTTTTTAAATAAAAATAATAATATTTAATTTTTCTGTTTAGTTTTTAATTTGAAGTTTTTGTTTTTGTTTTTTATTTTATACTTTTTAGTGATAAGTTCTTAAATCACTCTGAGTTTTTTTAGTGAATTAGTGATAGTTTTTGAGAGATAAGTTTTACTGTCCGTATATTTTATAGTTTTTTTAACAGGTAGTTATAATATTTGTTATTATGACTTTAGCTTACTTGTTACTATTTTGTTTACCTGCGGGCCTAGATAGAAAAGCAAAGGATGCTTTAAGGAAAAGTCGCGTAAGGGAGAACGAAACACCCATCGAAAAAAAACAAAGACTTCAGCAGGGCAAGCACGAGCCGTATTTAAACTAGTTATCGCGTGGGATAAAGCAGCTATCTTTTACGAACTTACTTAGTATCGTATACTGCCATCTCATTCTAACCGTTATCGTGTCGATAACTCGTGCTTGCTCTTCAGAATGAGAGAGATCGTCAGCGCGCTGCTCTTGCTGCCGAAACAGATGAGCAAAGAGAAGTTCACCTATCACAAATGCGAAGAAACACTCTTAAATATATGTAGCGTTGAGTCGAGTAAAATCCCTTGATGAGATGGCTTTAAGTGATATAGATTCAAAGAAATTACTTAAATGGTTAAGACCATTGCCAAAGCACGAAATTCCCCATGACGAAAGCGTCTTGATTGAAATGACCAGGATGAAAAACATGATGTTGCAATATATATTTTTTTCTTAAATATAATTAAGAGTAATTTATTCATGTTTTTATATACTTTTTTGTTCGATAATTTAGTAACTCTGTTTATTACTAATAAAAAAACTTTATTAACATAAATTGATAAATTTCTGTCTAGTATTGATGACTTTACATACATACTTATATTTCAAACTAAGAAACCTCCTTTTTTTCGAGTCGGTTAAAGAACTTTTAACCCATCTTCTAAATGTAACGAATACTTTTCTGAAAACCGCATCCAAATAGCTTAAGCCAAACGTGAGATAATCGCGGACCAACACACATACATACAGGTCAAACACAGAACCTCCTTTCTTTTTTTGGTCGGTTAAGGCACTAAAACCTTCTCCTAAATGAACGGATACTTTTCTGAAAACCGCATCCAAATAGCTTAAGCCAAACGTGAGATAATCGCGGACCAACAGACATACATACAGGTCAAACACAGAACCTCCTTTCTTTTTTTGGTCGGTTAAGTCACTAAAACCTTCTCCTAAATGTAACGAATACTTTTCTGAAAACCGCATCCAAATAGCTTAAGCCAAACGTGAGATAATTGCGGACCAACAGACATACATACAGGTCAAACACAGAACCTCCTTTCTTTTTTTGGTCGGTTAAGGCACTAAAACCTTCTCCTAAATGTAACGAATACTGTCCTGAAAACCGCATCCAAATAGCTTAAGCCAAACTCGAGATAATCGCGGACAATTATACATACATACATACATACATACAAACATACAAACAATCGAACTGAGAACCTCCTTTTTTGAAGTCGGTTAATAATATAGACCGTCATACACATTTTTAAGAAAATCATATAGTGGGTTGTGTTACAATGCTTGAACTTACCATGTCTTTCACCTTAAATAAATATAGTTTAATAATACTGAAAAACACGTTTTTGGAGCACAATTGACTAAAAAAAAACCATTATTAGGTGAAAATCATTAAAGATCGTGGGTAGCTCGAAAAACGAAAAATATTGCACATAAATATGGCAGTCAATTATGTTATGTTATGTTATGTTATGTTTATGTTATGTTATGTTATGTCAATTGTGCTTCAAAAGCGTGTTTTTAAGTTTTTTTTTAAAACATATTTATTTTTAACGTTTTAGTACGAACCATTTAAAATTATTTAATCCTGGCATCCCTAATCAAGAGAATAGGATAAACCTATGAAATTATTATATTGTCTTTGATTTTCGATAAGTGTACAAATTTTGAATTAAATCGGTCTGTTTAAAGTGGGTCAAAATCGAGTTTAAAGGAGTCGGTTACACACACACACATACTTACAGGTAAAACTAATATAAGCGTGTTAGAAAAAGCCTGTGCGAACATTTACTTTGTCATTAAGGGCGTCCCCCGAAAAATGAGAACCGGTAATCTTTAATCAAAAGTCAAGTGTTTGAAAATATATTTAGAGACTCGGGCCTACCTTAGATAACATGATGAGTTGATTGATGGTGATTTGAACATAGTCTACCACGCTCGCCACCGCTGGTTGCAGAAAGTATGGAACACTATTGAGATAGTAAATACATTACAGCCCTCTTCATGTATTAAGAAAAATCAAATATATTTTAAAAACTTGGACTCACTAATATGTTTTGTGGGTATGTGTACCCCGGAATTTGAACCCGTGATCTGCGATTCGTTTACCAAAAACTGTAAGCGTTGGGTGGCGAATATTCTCAAAGTACGAAAATATCGACATAAAATTACTTTTTTTTCATAATCGTAATTTCGGCCAAAATAAACTAAATAAACTTATGACTTTATAAACGCAATATCTAGTGAAATGCAAAAAATGTTTCGCTATTCGCTGTCAAAAAGCCTCTTTCGCTGTATAATGAATTCAACAAATATTTTGACAGGGCCCGTAATTGTGTTCTCGGTTGGCCAAGGTTCCCTTTATCTATAAGACCTCGGCAGTCGAATTAATTTGTGCGATGAGGAATACTTTTTTCTTTCATTACGTGAAGTGGTTAAAATTGGATTTCTTAATGTTTTCTTTGCTGGCGTACTTAACTATATTTCCCATTTAAAATATTCATCTCTGAGTAGGTTGTAATGTTTTGTTGTTAACTGTAAATAAAATTTCTGTGTAACATTTAAATAAACCACTTTCAAGAGACTTTATCATTTTTGTTTTTAATTTAGAATACTGATTATGCGTCATTTGAAGTGTTGGTTTATAATAGCACCAACCCATTTTTCTCCAGGGCTGTCGTATAATACGACTTAGGGTGATGGGACTAATATGTGATTATTGAATGATTTTACTGAAGAATTATCACAAATCTCTCCTTTATAAAAAAAAATTATATATTTAACATCCAAAAGCGGCTGAGGACTTTCTAAGTCTTGAGCTTTGGCTTCCCTTCTTTTGATTAATAGCCACCAGCACTTCAATTCAAACCGTTTTATTACTTCAATTTATTGTATTCATACAATAAAAGATTGGGAATAATTTACTCATAAAACTATGGAAAAGAAGGATACATGAATTTGTTATGCCTTTTTTATCAGATAGTATACCGTTTTTACAATGTGTCGAAATATGTACAGCCTGTCTTAATTATATATATATATATATATATATATATATATATAAAACCGAAGGCATGTACTTTGGTTGGAATGTTTGATGAGGATTTCAATTCATAACGAAGAAGAGACTTATAACTTAAAATCTTACAACACTAAATCGAATGACTTAGTTTTAAATCCTTCCTATCTTAACTATGGGAATAAATCCCAAAAAGGCTGTAGTCTGAGTTTCAGAACTGCTCCATCACAAATTTTAATTTTTTTTGGTGAAGAACCTTTGAATTTTGCACTTTGGGTCTCTAGCCATATCATCCTCCAATCAGTAAAAAAATCTTTAAAAACACAAGTCACCTTGTATGAAAGCCACATCAAGAAATAGCTAATTTTCTCTTAATTGATACGAAGCAGCTTAATATATATGAATAAGAGAAAATGACAAATATATTTATCAAAATATTACACACGATCAATGAAGAGTCTGTCTTTTCAACTTCCTTACGCAAAATTCACTGATCAAACGAAATCGCTCAGGAGCGTTCGTCCACGTAATTTTATGAGTAGTAATTTCATTTTATGTCGTTGTTTTGTCAACAGCCACTGCAGTCACTATATGGGGCTCGAAAGATGTGTATGTGAAAAAAGGAGAAAAAATATTTAGTATATTTGTCCTACGAACAAACGGAAAATCCATATAATTATAATATACACTTTATATTTACTAAAACTATACTAAATTTATACGAACACATGAACATAAATACATACACACACATACCAACACATTTGATTTTATGTTAAGCATAAAAAGTATATAAGCGAAAGAAAAATAAGTAACAGTTAGGGACTTAGCATTAATCTTTTATATGAAATATAAACCTAATAATGGAAATAAAGATTACTTACTTACTGACTTTTGTCAACAGCCGCTGCAGCTACTATATGGGGCTCGAAAGATGTGTATGTGAAAAAAGGCAGCACTATTTCCCTCACGTGCTCAGTGAACGTCCACTCCTCACCACCCTCAAGCGCTTCTATACTCTGGTAACTAGTATCTACAAATTTATTTATGGTTTTATTTTGGACACTTTGTTTACTGTTTTTGTCCCTTTGTCGGCTCCTTATTAAATTATTCATGAAGAAAAATTTGAGTAGGTCGGCCCGTTAATATAACGCTCGAGTAAACTCAAAGTTTCGGACAAACAATTTGTTCCTATTTCTATGATCCTTCTCCTTTTGATTTTTGTTTGTCTTTCATTTCGATGTTTTTGTCAGATATAGACCTAAACAAACTTTAGTTGTCACCTTTAAATTAAAGGTTTTTAAATTGCACCTCACAATATTCGAAGTTGTGAAGCAAGTTGATCTACTGATCAGTAGTGACTTTTCGAAAACTAATCTTTTTAATTTTAGCACTGTGCACGCATGTAATTGGAGCTCATAAATATTCTCTATGTTGCGCACCTATATTTGTAGACTTATTTATAATGAAAATAACTCTATCTTCTTTAAAAAAATCCTCACATTGATAAAGTAACTTCATGACATTATTTTGTTCAATACACCTAGTTATCTTAGTTTCTATTCAACACATATAATCATATGCTTATTTGAGTATTAACCACAAATTTTCTAATAGGTACCACAGTGGCGCAGTAGTAGACTTTGACTCCCCGCGTGGTGGGATAAGCTTGGAGACAGAGAAGACAGAGAGTGGGACCACCAGCAAACTTCTGGTGACTAAAGCTGCAATCAGTGATTCTGGGAATTACACTTGTGTACCGAATAATGCTCACCCAGCTTCAGTTTCGGTCCATGTATTAAATGGTAAGAATATAAATATTTGTTATTAATTTACAATTGACATTAAAATAACCTTTGGTGACGATCATCTTTGCAATGATACACTAAAGTTTTAAATAATGAATGAAAATCGCGCAAAAACAAATTTATAATTTTATGAAAAATACTTTTACGTCAAGGTATTTATTGGACAAAATCTAAGAAGTAGTACTTTAAAATAACGACGATTTAAAATTTACCATTCTCAAGAGCCATTTTGTCACAAGAAGTCTTTATTTTCTCGTCAATATGCATTGTTTCGCTAGTTATTATTGTGATAAATAAATATTATTATCAATTTATTAAATCAATCACTCCATAGTTCATATTGTTAACAAAGGAGATACTTACAAAAACTCTTACCATAAGGCATTGGGGTGGGCAGATTCTTTCAACTCCCTCTTGGTCTTGGTAGAATCCTAGCAAATCTTCAGCGTTTAGTTTGAATTCATCTATCGTTACACACGTACATCTATCGTTTCAGTTTTAGTTCCCGGGACATTTAATTTATTAATTTAAAAAACAGTCGCCATAACTTTATTGGCTGACAAACCCACCTTCGCCTTCTTTGGCACCGATTCACCCATAAAAACCCACTGTTTTGACTGTTGTTTGGTCTCTGGTGTGTTGTGATGGATCCATGTTTCGTCCACGGTTACAAAACGGCGCAAAAAATCCTCCCGCGAAAAAATCGCGATTAAACAACGCCAAACCTTCCTGCGAAGTTGTTACACGATTGCGTTTGTGGTCGACTGCAAGCAAACGCGGCTCCCATCTTGCGGAAAGCTTTCTCAAAAAATTGAAACCACTGCGCCATGCGAGATCCCTACGGCTTCCACAATCTCTCGCATCTTCAATCTTCGGTCAGCCAACACCATATCGTGATTTTTTCGATTGTTTCGGGTGTAGAGACCTCAACTGGGCGTCCAGGACGTTCGGCATCTTCAGTGCTTGTATGGCCATAACGAAATTCAGTAAACCACTTTTTTACCATTGAAATCGATGGTGCAGAGTCCCCATAGTATTTATCAAGCTTAGCCTTGGTCTCGGTAATGGTTTTTTTCGCAAGAAATAATACTAAATAAGCACACAAAATTCACTTTTTTCTATTTTTTCCTCAAATTTGTGAGTAGCCTGATAAAAATAGCTGTCAAACACAAACTCACTGACGCAGCAAGTTAAAATTTAGACAGGAGTCATGCTTATTCACAAGAGCAGTGTTGCTGTTTCAGTAAAGAGGTCAGAAATTCAAAAAGTCATGGACTTATTGACCTTCCCTCGTAATTCAGGATAAAAAGCAATTAGTAGAAGTACTTTCACAGATATAGACAAAGTAAAAGCTTTTCGTGCAAATACTTACGAAATTACCAAATGTACTTAATAAAAGGTTATTATTAGTTCATCAAACAGTTATAAGTTCTGCGACGTGTTAGTTTAGATTTGGTTTGAGTTATAATATAACTGATTTGTTCTTTCTTATTCCTAAGATAAAGTTGTAATACTTATTACTGGAGTTGAAACTTTAGCTCTACTAGGAGTATTAATGCTTTAACTTCTCAGTGAATTGCTAATTCTAAATCGATGGCTAACCTTATTTTGCCGGGAGTACGTATATATATATTTGTACTCACAGCTAAAATCCTTTATAGGCATAGGTAAATATTTGTAGTATCCACCTTAAATTTAATAACTACCCCATTTCTTCCGGTGGGTGTACGTAAGAGGTGACTAACGATAATGGGGCTTTTAAGGGATTTTTGGGCGATGTGGTTGGAGACCCATCACCAACAACCTTTATTTTTCCCATCTTTTGCCCACTCACATTTCCAAAAGTGGCTGAGGAATTTCTAATTCCTTAGCTCTGGCTATACCTTCTAGGGATTTACAGCCGTGAGTAAATGTATGTATGTATGACAATCCATCTTCCAAAAAATAAAGACTAGAATACGAGTTCAGTTTTCATTCTTAGCTGCACAGCGTCGATTGAGAATAAGACAGTCACATCTCACGTGCATTTTAATACGATACGACTTTTTTACCAGCAAAGCCTTTCTACCAACAAATCCTGGGTTTATAACCAGTTTTTTTTTCACGCTTATAAAGTATCGTGTTTATTTATTTCATTCTAACAAAGATGGACTCACAATATAAATACGATCCTACAACGGCCCCTATAGCTTTAAAAAATGGCGGGCGATGTGCTTGAAAACCGATGACAATCGGTTTTTACATACATTAACTTTTCCCTTTGCAACTTAAAAAAGCCGCCAGGAAATGGTTATTTCTAATGTTCTGGCTACACCATCCATACTTACCATTTATTTTAATAAATATTTTTTCATTTAGGTGAACAACCGGCAGCAATGCAAACCAGCAATCGAGCTGGTTCTTGCTACACTCCTCAGCTAATCTGCGCGTTGGTCATCTATTTCTTCTCCTCGTCACTCAACAGGTGATTCCTGTAAACCTGCCCTAGTGATTGAAATAGTGTGATAACCTTAAACAGTTTATATGTATAGAGTGAGTGAAGTTTTTATGGTTACTATTAAAATAGTGAATATGTCTTGTAAAGTTTTGTAGATAGTAAATATTGATGAGTAACTTCTTGAGGAATATGCGCATTGGGTTGTCGCAGTGTGATTTATGTGTCTTTCTTTTATTTTCCTACAGAAACTATCATGTGTGTGTTGCAATAGATTTAACTTCAAAGTAATAGCGTTTTAATATTTTGCTTATTTATAAACGCTCAAGATAATTTCGAGGTACATTATTTTTTCACGCTCATATTTTTTGCCAATGTAGAAACATTACTTTCGTTGATTTTAAAAAGCAAAGACCGATAACAAATAAAAGTAAATGCAAAATTTCATTTTATCTCTCTTAGTTATTTAGTAAAGCCTGTAATTGTTTTTCTTTTCAGACAACCTACGATTGTATTTTTAATACAAAATTGATAAAATTAAAATGTTTTTACGTAAATACGGTATGATCATTATTATTTAAAAAATTAATGATGTAATTTAAGTTGTTTTTAATACAATGGTTGTTATTTCGTCGAAACAATTCAAATAATATTTCTACAAACCATAACCTATAATAGCAAGGGATTTTAATGCTCGAGCTGAAACTTATTGTATAAAATATATTGTTTAACTTTAAAAGATGGCGAAACGTAAATAAGTTTTAAAACGTTGGAATCTGTCTTTCTTATTTGCCATATCATAATTTCATTGTCAACAAAATATAAAGGAATATTTTTTTAAATCTTGATTTGTTGAAATTTTACCGAAATGAAATATATATTAATTAAATTCTTATTGTAATATAAGTTGTGCAGATGTTGTACTGTAATAAATTATTTTCTCTTTGTTACTTGTACAGATAATAATTGTAAATTAAAGTTCTGTAAATATAATCTATGACTAGTTGAAATTATAGAAATTATGTAAAATTGTCGCAACAAAGATTGTAGTTAGTGTTTTTATCTGTTCCTAGTTCTTTAAGATTAGTCAAAATATAACTAGTAATTTTAGATGGCTATAGACCTTTTTATCATTTTCTAAGGTCAAAGCAAAAAGCTCTATAACTCTAGTCTTTTCATTACATTGTGAAAGACAAATAAATCTGGGGACTAGAAAAAATGTTTATCAGGTTACTCCTACATTGAATTTATTTGTACCAATTTAATCTTCTTGATTGTCGGGCTCACTGTTTTATCTTGAAATATTTATTCTCTTTATGAAAAGATTTTTATTGCTCAATGTTTGCAAACTATTTTGTGTCGTATGATTAATAAAAATATAACAACGATTATATTTAACCTGGAACGGTTCAGTATATGTAGAAAAATCAATATAAATTATAGCGTTGTTAATAAAATTATGAAGTAGATGTCTAACAACATGGTATAACGAAGTGTTTTTGTTTTGTTCATTTAGGAATAAAATTCCAGAATAAATGGACGTGCAATTTTTGTAAATAATGTTAAGAGAAAAAAGTGGAATTACTAAATAAATGGTGCAGCTGAGATTTGTGTGAATTTACGACTCGTCGACTTGGTAACGACTCACTTTTGAAATACTGTGATTGTTCTTCATCTCAGTGGTTGAGAGACATAAATTTACACTATCTACTGTAGAAAATGCAAAGGGATTTTATTTCACCTAATTTATTTCTTTCTTCCAGCAATCGTAAACTTCCTTCATATTATACAATAGAAAAATTCTGATTAGTAAAAAATCCTATTAATACGTGGGACACTCAGAAATTTTTGTGAAAATAAAAAAAAATGTTCTATGGGTAAAAATGTTTTATTAAATCTTTTCAAAGTACTCTCCACCAGCATCTGTATAAAGTTTCATACGTCTAAACCAGTTTTCGAAACAATTTTACCAGTCCGCCGCAGACACCTCATTTACAGCCCGCTGAAACGCTGACAGCGCATCTTCCGGCGATGAAAATTGTATCCCTTTGAGTTGATTTTTTATTTCAGGGAATAAAAAGAAGTCACACGGTGACAGGTCAGGGCTGTCGGGAGGGTGACCCAAGAGTTTGATCGGCGTGCTGTTCAGGAAGTCCGTCGTTTTGAGCGCGGTGTGAGCGGGCGCGTTGTCGTGGTGAAGCAGTAGCCCGCGGAGCCCTGTGTTTGGTCGATTGTTGCTCACAACTGAGAAAACTACTGGCAATCATTTAGTAGTATACCAGTCTGCGTTAATACTTCTTTGATCTTGTAAAGGAATTGACACCAAATAGCCAGTCATATTGAAAAAACTTGCGATCAAAATCTTCCCACCGCTTGTAGATCTCTTCACTTTGGTAGGGGTCGCTTCGTTTTGAAATACCCAAACCGTCGACTGGCGCTTCGTTTCTGGGTCGTCTTGATAAATCCAGGACTTATCACCTGTAACGCTATCGTAAACACGCCGAGACGAGCCAGCATCAAATTTATTAATCATATCACGACACCATTCCACCCGGGCCTGTTTCTGTACCTCGGTGAAGTTGTGTGGCACCCAGCGTGAAACTATCCTCCTCACGTGAAGATGTTCGTGTAAAATCTCATTAACGCTTCCCGATCCAATCTGCATAATGTGTTGAATCTCTAGGTACGTTATTCGCCTATTGTCATGAACTTAATTTTTTCACTTCCACAACGTTTTCATCCGTAACAGCCGTTAGAGGGCGACATCTTCTTTCTTCATCCCGCAAAGTTAATCGACCACGCTTGAATTCGTTATACCAACGATACACGGTTGCCTTGGAAGGCCCTTCATCCATAAACGCATTTGAAGTCTATCAAATGATTCGTCTGGTTTTAAGCGACATTTGAAATCGTAAATAACCATAGCGCGAAAATGTTCCCGGCTCAGATTCATTTTTCAGTAAGACACGACAATTTAAAATAGCTCGTAAAAAATAAAGAGGGAATTCTAAAATTGGAATGTACCTTTTTTATTTAAAAAGACTCATATTTTCAGTATACATTACAACCGGCCAGTGTTTCATACATAAAAAATCTTTTTTCGCAATACTTTCTGAGTGGCCAGGTATTTTAAATGTGAAATTTTAGATGTTTGATTGTGTGTGTATTTGAGGCAAAAAGGCTCCTCAAGTACATAATGCATATGAATGAAATTTGCCAGAATGCTAGATAATGACCTAAATTGTTACATATGATACTTTTTATCGCGGAAAAGTTTGACCAATAAAATATTCACACCTGATTGAACTAAGAGTACCGGAAAAAACGCCTTAAGCTTTGTCATAAGCAAATTTGACAGTACGAAGTCTGCCGGGTCAGTTAGTATATAATAAATCGATTGGGAAACCAAAAGCATTTTTCTTACAACACAAATTGTACATTTAACTTTTTCAAAGAACTACTAATAAGAGCACAAATTGTTTCACAGTGACACAATAATAAGTCGTTTGAAGAAGCTATTGTCTAATATTTTAGATAATTTGGCAAGGTCTTTGAAAAGTTTTGCTCTTTGAGACTTTGTGAAATAGGTCACCATTGCTATTTCAACGAAATTGTTAGTTTTGGTTTGATAATCGTGTGAAACTTGCTCAACTCGACGTTCGGCGGCGTAAATCCCTAAAGCGTGAGTAGATGCATGTCAATGTTCTCGGATTCGCAAAGTTTAAACAAAAGTAGAGTTGATTAAAGAAACTATATCTTATAATTAACTTACACACGCATTTATACTGGAACATGAATGCATACATGATATACTAATATACTTATAAAGGCCCGAATAGCTGTGCATAATACTCTTTTTGTTCCTACGCTTATGTATGGCAGGTGGATGTGGCATAAAAAAATTAAAGTAGAGTAAATACAGTAGAAATGAGGTCCCTCAGAAAAGTTTGTGATGTTAGATTATGCGATCGAGTGGGAAATAGCATAATTCGTGAATGGTGCAGTGTAAATTAGGATATTTGTAAAAAAAAATAGAAAATGGAATATTAACAGGGTTTGGGCACATATAGAGGATGAATGGTAGTAAATTGGTAAAAGGGATCTATAGAGCTAGTGTGGATGGTAATATTAATAGAAGAGGATCACGGAAAACATACTTGGACCAAATTGAGAGTGTGCTTAAAAAGGCAGGCGTCCGAAGTGAGAAGAATAAAAGAGTATGTATAAAAATATTGATGGATAAAAACAAAGCTAGAGAGGTTTGTCAGGATCGTACGAAGAGGCGATCGATAATCTCTGCCTACCCCAATAGCAACTAATGGCGTGAATTTATGTATGTATGAAAGGAAACGCCAATAGAAAATGACATCTTTTTAGTCTATTTTTCGTCATATCAATCTTGTTTCAATAACAAAACTCTCAAAAATACACAATTAAATAAGTAGAAACATAATTCCTCCACCGATTTAATTTACGGAACGAATACCTCAAAATCAACATGTGAACACAGCGGATGGCCCTCTTTTGTGAAGCAATTACTTAATTGACATTAGCTGCCTTTCTCAGTAATATAAGTATGACAGCGTACGATGTATACATACACCACATTATATGAGAAACTAGATACTAGGACTTTAATGCAAATTGTGATTGTCATACATTGAGCTGAGTGAGTTAGGTAAGTGTTTTTCGGTCATTATTCCTCAATGGTAAGTTCAATCACGAAATGCATCTAGCAATCAAAGCAAAGGTTGAAATCGGTCGAGCCATTCGTTCCAGAGGAGTTTAAAAAAAAAACAAAGTTCAATCACAAAGATGTACAATACGCGCAGGCATATCTAAGATCTGTATTTATCATATTTAAAAATGAGTTTCTCGTTTTCTACACACTTAAGGAACGGCCACTGAGTCAAACTAATTACATAAGTAAGTTTTTAGTTCAGCTTAAAAAGCAACGTATTTTCGTTACTTCGTTCACTGGTAGTAAGTAGTTAATCTGAAACAATCTACTAGAATAGATGATATACGTTGAAACCTTAATAAAAATATTTTAATTTTCATATGTTGAAATGCATATATATTCCCGATTTTATAAATTTAATTTTGATAGTTTTTGCAGTAAAATAAAATGATATTGAATGATGTCGAGTGCAATATCTGATAAAAATATAACCAAATTTATTTGCAGAAAAACAATTTATAATACTTTATTTTAGTACTTTATTTACTACTACGCACAAAATCAAACAAAATTCTGTGCTGCATTTTCAAAACTTCCCTCAACCAAACGTGTAAGCAGAAATAAATTTTAAAACTATACAACACATTCCACAAACCGAATTCATATCGCGAACCGAGAAAATTGAAATTGAATAATCCATAAGCCACTTTATAAGGGCATAAAAAATAAAACCGGTTGATAGTACCGCAGTGAGGCGGGCGTAATCACAACAATCACAGTTACAGTAAACTTTGAGCACCAATAACATATAAAGCGGACATCAAATACATAATGCCAGAGCAATAATTCCTTTATTGTCACCGAGGAGATATAAAAAACGAAATATTAAATATTTATAAGCAACGGGAAGCTGAATGGCTGCAGACGCCGTACGAATATCTTCGCAGCTAAATCATCTTTTATGTTTGCGTGGCGTCACATTCTTTAAAAAACATTCTGATTTATATTTTTAAACGTTCGCGAAAAAATGTTTTAATAAGCATTTCATTAATTGCTTTATAAGACACTAGACGGTCGAAATTCACTAAATTATCAGTTATTTTTGGTCATTATTACATTATACTCAAGATATTAATTTTCAGTGGCAGACAGTAAGCTATTAAAATTTGAAAAGTATTATGTTGACATTGTTGGAAAACACAACAAATCTGTCATTTGGGTTGTCTCACTAATAAAATATCGCACACTTAGTTGACAGGTCAAAATGTATTGTTCAACAAATTTTGTAAATAAACAACAAAAATGAATAAAGTGTCTTTCTAAAGAAGATCTCAATCATTTGATAGGTGTGTATGAAACTTATATGACTGAAATATACTAAGTCAGGTGTCAGCGTGTTAATATAAAGCAACTAAAAACTTGCGATTACGTGGATATATTGTTCAAGCAAAAAGTGAAAGAACATCTCATAACAAAATGTAATATGAAGTTCAAAAGTATTATTTTATTATTTATTTATTTTATATTATTTTATTTTCTTTGGAAGATTAACAGACCAATACAAACAATATAATACTAATTATGAATACACAATGCCATTTACAAATCTTCACCTACAGAAAAATTATAATACTTACAGAACTAAAAGATTTAGGTAAAAATATTATTATTAGTACATAAACTCTTGCAGCGAAAACGATATGTCTAAGTCTGTGTCTATCTATAAGTAAACTATTATTTAAACCACTATATTAATGATTTTAAAGTAAAATAAATAAAACGAATAAGAACATTTTAAACCGTTTACTTAATTTAACTTAATACTAACTACATTCACAAAATTTAAGTTACTTTTGCGTTTAATATTTGCTATCTATAAGGTAGTTAGTATTAATAAATAAATATAGTACTGTATGATAATAAATAACACCTCAGCCTCAGTCTTCCCGTGACCATGATAACTGAAAAGTTTTCGAAACATCAGGCTTTAAAAATAATGTAATAACACGCGATTAAAATATCCGAAAATCAATAGTTGTTTCAATTATAATGTGCAATCGTAAAAATCTTAGAAAATACTAAGTACGAGTATATTTGAAAATTGCAACTCTGTACCATATCGATAATAGAATCGTCAATAGAAACTGCGCGGACTCGGTTTGGCCATACCGCTGTTTGCATATACAACACTAGACTAAGTTTTGCAAAGGCGAAAGAAAATTGGATTGCATTTAGCACAAGTTTCGCAGGGTATCCATATAAACAAAATATATATATTTTTTGTGTTCGGTTTTATTGTATCACGTATTTTTGTTCACATCGTATATCCTTAAAGAGCAGGTAGGGGTACTAATATTTCTGATCATCAGGTGTTGAGGGTGTGTTTTTATCCCTTGTCCACTCATGTGATAGGAGAAATCGTCTCACCAAAAACTGTCTCACCATAAAGTTCAACTTAGCTATTTGGGTTACTGTTTTCCATCACCACTAACAACAATGATAAATTACCTAAATCTATGACTTTGTAAAAGACACATTATTTGACGTCTGCCTCAAAAAGACAGGCGTCCGCAGTATGAATAGAATGTATGCATAGAATGAAAAGAGTATGCAATAAAATATTGATGGATGTAAATGCAGCGAGAGAGGTTTGCTAGGATTGTACAAAGTGGCAATCTATTGTCTCTGCCTACCCAAAAGGCATGAGTATATATTTGTATGTGTTTTTATTAACATTACTCAAGGCCAGACTCAGGATTACTCCCCACTGAGCTATCAAGGGAAGACAATGGGTATAGGTGGACACCTATACTAATAGTTTGTGAGGATTCAAACCCACTACCTCCTATGCTACCTGGATCTAGAAACTAGCCATCATGGCAACGGACATGGTAAATATTATTCTTACTACTAAAATTGTTATCTAACATACCAATTTATTTATTAAGGATTGCCAACAGTGAAAATAGTAAACAATCTTAAAAAGTGCTTGAATTGAAATGACGCTTATCAACTAAATACACCAATTATAGGCTAATCACATCATTCGATTTAAAAATTTAAATAATTCACAATATTACTAACATTACAGATATAACATTCTAAAAAAATATTATTATGAAATTCAATTTAATTGATTAAAGCTAAATTAAAATTCAATAAAAACTAAATTAAAAAAACAATTAACTATGACAATTATAAAAACTACAACAAGAAATATATTTAAATGATCAGACATTTCTTCTCTTGATTTCAGACTTGAATATTGAGTTTCTCTTGATTTCATTTTTTTATTTTTAAATACGTATGATATAATCCACAAGCGTTTTTTCATCGAAGCATATTTCAAAGTAAATATTTAAATATCAATAATGCACTGAACACAAGCAGATCAAATGCCGTTGTTGTTTTACCCTTTTCAAACAAAACAGAGTTTGCTTAAGTGTCTAACGTTCTTCGTAGACTGTGCACGTTCTCATAACGAGATCGGTATTTATAATGAACAGTTATTTATTTTTAAAAAGTTTTAAGTACGGTATAAGATTGATTATAAGGTGAGATTTATCTTTGAGGTAACCATAACATAATGCAAAATAAAGGTATTACTTTTTTTTTCTCATGCCATCATAAAGATGGGTTTAGGCATGACTCGGCATTCTAACCCCCCCTATCCTCATAAAATTAACATTGAGACGAATAACTTATTTATTTCTAACTTTTTAATATTTATGGCCTTATTTAAATAGGTAGGTAGGTACGTTGCTTTACATGAATTAAACTTTCAAAATAACTAACGGAGCAAAATACATACGTACATACATATACTCACGGTTATACATCCCAAAAAGGGGTAGCCAAAGCTTCAGAGCTGAAAACTTCCAGCCACAGTTGTATTAACATGTGTAAATTATTGTTCGTGATGGGTTTCTAACTGCATCCTTAACTAACTGTCTATTCTAACAAAATAAATGTAAGAAAACACGATAATCTCTTACGGTCAGGATAAAGGGATTATTTTCATTTATTTTATTTTATAATTACAGAAATCTTACAGCTAGCAATAGTTAAGTAGCAACTAAAAAATATTAATATTATTGGTACATTTAGTGCTCTCGTGATAAAATGGTCTCTGCTAAATTTAATAAAAGACGTAAATGGCATTCCATTGATTCTGATTCCTGCCTTTACGTTGGCTGCCAGCAATCAAACATCACTTTGTGACATTCAATAGATCAATAGCATTATCGAAGTGTGAATCGTTAACTGATTGGTTGGAAGTCAATGCTAGTCGATTGTTAATTAGCAGACTAGTTCGAATAGACTGGAAAACTATTTGTACATACGCCACTGTAAAATTTTGTTTCACATAAGTGCGGTTGGTACTAGTAACGCAATTTCATTTAGATAATCTTTGAACAAGATCATAGAAAAATAACTAAATACTTATTTTATTTTATTTTCTTCGGAAAACTTACAGCCTAATATCTTAATAGCTAAACAACATGTACAACTAAATTCCAATTAAAAGTTTCCACATATTACTAACTATATGGATTAAATTATAATAATTAAATCTCAACAAATTTTGCCGTGTAGTGCCGGCTTTGACTGTCGCTACCCCTTCCTACCCACGGGTGTCGTAAGAGGCGACTAAGGGTATTGGGACTTTTTATTGGATTTTTGGACGATGCGGTTGGAGACCCATCACCATAAACCTTTATTTTTACCATCTTTTCCCCACTCAACTTCCAAAAGTGGCTAAGGAATTTATAATTCCTTAACTCTGCTAAACTAGACTAAAGTTTGCGCGCGCTTATGACACTCAAGCAAAGTCTATGGGCCAAAATCGAAACTTTGAAATTCTGTAACAATTAACTTAATCCAGTTACATCAGATGTCTGAATTTTGTGCACACCACGGCCGCGAACTGTACAAAACGATACCTGCACCAAATTTCTAGCTTAACTCATCGCGTCACAGGCTTCCGGGCAAGAAATAATATATAAAGATTTATGGGCGATGTGGTTGGAGACCCGTCACCAAAAGCATTTATTTTACATCTTGTGCCCCATTTAACTTCTAAAAGTGGTTGAAGAAATTTCTGATTCAGAAATTACCCCATTATTATATTATATATTCATCATATTCTTTACAGTTTTTACTTTTTAACTTATTGTATTATCCAAGTTAACCGTCGAAATTTCAAGCAAAACATACATAAGAGTGACAAGCACAATCGTCTCGAATTGAACCAAGTTTCATAAAACATTTCCGTTGTAATAATGTTGAATAAGCTAACTATAAAAGCATTTGAACACCACGGTTTTTTAAACGCGCCGTCGACACACGTTTGTGGATGTGCAGATGCGATATCAATGTTGTATAATATACAGGAGATGGGCCTAGTTTGGAACAAGCTGACTCTTAAAAATAATGTATCATTTTAATCTGAATAAAGAATTATTTAATTAATTTAACTATATAATAAATATTTAGTGTATAAGTATATAAATACTTAGTTAAACAAAGCACGTGTAGTGTCGGCTTAGAATAACACTACCCCATTTTTTCCGGTAGGTGTATGTAAGAGGCGACTAACAGTATTGGGGCTTTTAAGGGATTGTTGGGCGATGCGGTTGGAGACCCATCACCAACAACCTTTATACTACCTTTTTTCCCCAGTCAACTTTCCAAAAGAGGCTGAGGAATTTCTTATTCCTTCGCTCTGGCAAACCCTTTTATGAATTTATAGCCGTGAGTATATGTATGTATGTATGTATGTAAAACAAAGCACGCCTTCCACGCGCGACTCAGAAATGTGCGTCCGACGTTGCGACAAAAAGACGTAGCGTGCAAAAGCTTTAAAATACACCGTACCCTCACGATAAATCCAACTTTACTAAGAAGTGTGAAATACACGCTTGATATTTGAGTTTTTAAATTAAATTTGTTCCTTTCAAACGGAAAGTTAAATTAGAAACAAGGAAATCTCTCGAAATGAAACTTTTCTACGGCTCTCAAATCGAGTGTTATTAAATAAAAGTCAAACGAGTTAACAAGCGGCTGTTACTAGGCAGCTCTTTAAGATTAGAAGAACATTTGTTGAAATATTTTTACTATGAAATATGGAGCTGAATCTAGGTCAATATAGTTTAAAACTTAGAGCATACGCAACTGGAGAGATAAAGAATACGTCACGACGAGCAAGAAAAGGATAGCTAATTATAAAACTCTTAAAGATAGAAAGAGTTAGTACTGTGATTTTTTGTCCCTAACGGTGTAACCTGTTTTTTGTTGGATCAAACTGTCACTCTTGACAGTTTGCAGAAAAATCAGTGTCTGAATAATAAGCTCTTTGTTTACCTTTGATGATTTAAGATTATTTTGTTTAAGAACGTGCAACAAATCATAGTTTGGACTCGTACGACGTAAGCTTGTTTAGGGCAGAGACCTTGTTCATGTGATAGTGCTTTAAGAATAGGTAAATAAAAAGTTTTGGATCTTATTGTTTTTCTATCATGATTTGACTAAACATTCCACTATATAAATAACATACATATACTCTCGGCCATAAACAGTAACTCCTCAGCCACATTTGGAAAGTGATAAAGGACAATATGTGGTTATTCGTTTAGCTGGTAATGCGCTGACGTCCAGGGTTTGGGAGAGGGACTCGAGGGAAAAAAGAATACAACTAGCTTGGCGTCTTCATTCTTCGAGGTCTATATTAGTAATAATCATTTTCGATACTTGGGCACTGCAAGTGCCCTCTGTACCACAAACTATATAGAGATTACTACGTAATCTCTGTACATCAATAGCGGATGCTTCTAGAATACATAGCAAATCGACCGTTAAAACGGTTCTCTATTATTTCGAATGTTCTGGAAGAAACAGAAAGTTCTAATGTTCCTAACGGTTATTTTACATTGATCGAGAATATTCTATATTACATAATTACTAGCGACATCTAGTGAGCAGTAGCAAGATCTATCTTAACATATCAATATGCCTCTGATGGTTTTAATGTCCATACTTTCACACCAGATGTCGCCACCTATAAAATACAGTCCTTTAATTATATTCTTTACCAACCCTTTGGGAAAGGCGCAGCACTATGTTATGATAGTGCGGCTTAACAATATGGTAGAAGTAAAGTATCGTTAGTCTCCAACCGCATCGCTTAAAAACTACTTGAAAAAGCCCCGTACCCTTTGCCGTGTCTTATGACACCCGTGGGTAGAAAGGGGTAGTGAAGTTCTAAGCCAGCATACAATTAACAGAAAATAAACTAATATTTTACAAATTAGTAAGTATAAAGCTAAACTTGAAAAGCTAAATGCATAATTCAATTCGCGTTCGAGAGAAAAATTTATCTTGTGTGCTAATTGAGAAGCAATCAGTGTGTCGATTACGCCCAATTATTAACATCACTTTCTAGGAAAATATATTAACTATTATAACAGTAAAGTACATATACATTTTGGTTTTTGCTAAATAATTATTTCTTTTGGTTCACCGTCAGTTAGTTCACAACAAAAAAAATACCGTAAATACAACACGTGCAAAATAAACTAAATGAGTAAAAAAAACGGTAACCCTCCTATCAGCAGAGAGGCGAGGGTTCAAACCGCGAGTAGATCCTACCGATTTGACTATTCAAAAGTCATATATTTGGTTTATTATTTATCATAGTTGATAACGGCGAGGGAAAACACCGTAAGGAAAAAACCATATGGCTAAATTGTACCATGTTTTAAGTGGTATACCTACAGGAATAACAACACTGATTACATTTAACAAAGTTATAGTACTTTCAACCACCTACCATATTTTATCACCTACGTAATCTTTGGACCACGGAAGCATACTAGAGAAGGTTGTGGTAAACTTTGACAGGTGCAAAGCTGAAGCCATTTCGTACTTATACATTATCATACGACCAGTTATATCTAAGTAAGAATTCGGTATTGCGGTGTAGTGTCGGCTTAGAATAGCACTACCCCATTTCTTCCGGTGGGTGTACGTAAGAGGCGACTAACTGTTTTGGGGCTTTTGAGGGATGTTTGGGCGATGCGGTTGGAGACCCATCACCAACAACCTTTATTTTACCATCTTTTCCCCATGTAACTTACAAAAATGGCTGAGATATTTCTTTACCTTAGTTCGGCTACCCATTCTAGAGATTAATAGTCGTGAGTATATGTCTATGTATATGTCTATATATTTTTCATGATTTTAAATTTTGCGTAACTGGCGTTAAGAGTATCCACTTTTTGAATAGAAACCAAAATGATATGTTTTACAAGGTACGCTGCATTTTTTTAAATCCTAATTTTACTTATAACCCAATTATTTTAATATTTTTATTGAAATAATAGCCTTAATCCGTATTTCTTGGATATTTATCATTTACGATTCATTGTTTTTACTATTTCCTATCCAATTATACTCGAATAGCTGTATAAGAATGGTTTATTCTTGAGGTCTAATACCTCCTTTAGGAATTTATAGCCGTGAGCATAGGTTAGATTAGGTTTCCGTGAATTGATTGAATAACTGAGCTTACCTTTATATACTTTGATACAATATACTCCTGGCTATGAGCATGAGCTTCAGAATAAAAAAAAAACTTCAGCCACTTTAGGAAGTTAAGTGTAATTTATATTTCAATGTTACATCCTCAAGATTTAGTAAACCATGTAGTCCGATTCAGGATACACTGCATGGTCACACCATTTAAGAGCGAAAATAACGAATTTTCAACTCATTCCGTTCACCAATCGGTCTCTCGTCCTCCAATCTCCTTCCTATGTTCGGTCCTTCATTCTTTTTAGGTGTGCTTCATTGGAAACACGTCTCGTCTCCGTAAAATAAAAATTGTTACATAATCATTCATCAAGTAAATATATGAATTGACAAGGACCTACTTCCGAAATACTATACATGTAAATTCATTTTGTATAGTTGGCGGCAAAAATGGCGGTGAGTAATATAATCATTTTATGTTCTTAAGCCCCTTAATGAGTTATTATACTTATTATACAGTTTTTTCTTCAATCCACTTTTTTAAGTGATGGTACGATACTGCGCAGAAAGTGACATAATTCTAATTAACTTTATCAATGACCCACTTTTTAGTCTTATTAAAGTGATAATAAGTAATGTAATATTACCCAGAAGATTGAGGTAATGTATATCTAAAGTGGTTTTACCTACGCGATACAGCGTAGAAAGTGTCATGAATCATAAAAACAGTAAAGATGTTCAATATTAAAATTTTCTTAAAGAGATAATAAGTAATATTAACCAGAACATTGATTGTCATAATGTATTTTCTTGAACTGGTTTTACACGATATCCCCCAAAAGGTGACATGATTAATATGTATAACCAACTACTAAAATTTCAAAACGTGATAAGGCGTTATACCAAAAGGTTTATTTAAAATACTTTTCTTTTGTACGAGATACCTACTTTAGCATTATCATCAATCAGTACAAAGTTACTACATATATATGTAATAATACAATGTGCACCTACCGTACGTTGTCACAATGAATAACATTATACATCGACAACTTTTTAATCTTCTTAAAGAGGTAATACGAGTTGTTATCCAGAAGAGCAATTGGCATGCGCTTTCCTAAAGTGGTTGTACGAGATACTTACCAGAAAGTATCTTTATTCATTTCAGCATTATTGTCATTCAGTACATAGTTACTACATGTATATCAAATAATACGGTGTGCACCTACCGTACGTTATCACAATGAATAATATTATACATCGACAACTTTTTAATCTTCTTAAAGAGGTAATACGAGTTATTATCCAGAAGATCAATTGGCATGCGCATTCCTAAAGTGGTTGTACGAGATACTTCCCAGAAAGTAGCTTTATTCATTTCAGCATTATCGTCATTCAGTACATATAGTTACTTCATGTATATGAAATAATACGGTGTGCACCTACCGTACGTTATCACAATGAATAACATTATACATCGACAACTTTTTAATCTTCTTAATGAGGTAATACGAGTTATTATCCAGAAGATCAATTGGCATGCGCTTTCCTAAAGTGGTTGTACGAGATACTTCCCAGAAAGTAGCTTTATTCATTTCAGCATTATCATCAATCAGTAAATAGTTACTACATGTATATTAAATAATACGGTGTGCACCGACCGTAAGTTTTTACTATAAAAACGTTGAGTTGTCGGAAAATAATGTGTCATACGAACCAGTACGAATGACATACCCAAGCAAGAAGAACCTAAAGGTCAAGACGACCATAGTTCCCATCACTGACGAGTTCTCTGAACATTGGGGTTATATATATCCCAGCAGGATTAACATGAAACAGTATGATGGTAAGTATATCGACAGGTACCTGATAATCTACTCTGTGAATTTCACTTGAGGTGCTGACTTTGCCGTAATAATAGTTTGGAAAAATCACAAACACAATATCAGCTTTGATTGCCTTTTGGCTTTTAGTTACATATCCAATAACCATGTTATAGATAAATCAACATCATTATTTTGAATAACCACATGGTAATAATGTTTTTCATTATTACTCACATATGAAAATTAAAATAGTTTTCATTATTACCCACATACGAAAAACGACGGACTATCTTGCTGTCTAATTATGATGCCCACATGGCATTACAAGACGTGCAATACTATTGTCGCTGTCGACAAACAGCTGCGAACTCACCGATGGCCGCCGCAACTGTCCCCGCTCGCTACGGTTGTGCTTGTACTTGCCGTGATGAAGACCGTGATGGACTGCCGCCGCCGCCACCGCCGCCGGCCGCCACCTGCTAGACGCTCACAGGTACACTCAGTGTCGTCACAATGCACATAGGTGCTGATGATGCTGATGATCCATTCATATCTTTGTAAATTATAACGTCGTGGAAGGGTGTAAGAATTTTTTTTCATAAAATTCATTATGTCAACTAATTTTTGAAATTTTTGAGGGCCACGTACCAGAAACGTTTTATTCATGTGTTGTAAATGAAATATATGTATTATATACAAATATTCATATATGTGTGATTGAGATTGTAGGTTAGTTTTTAAACCGAGAAATTCATTCAGAGATCATAAGGGAATCATCTCGAATAACACAATAGATTCAAAGGAATCTTACATTTTGTTTCTTTTAGCAATTGTACGTATGCCTTTACCAAAAGTAAAGAACACAAAAAAAAAAAAATAGTTTTCACAAACTTGGTAATTTTTATCGTTTTCCTTCTAGACCATTACCTTTACCGCAAAACCACTTACGTGTTTGCAATTGCCAACATACAAATTTGAATTTGTTACTTGTTCATATATTTTTACATATTTAAATAAATAATTTTCTAATATAAAAATTATATATAAAAAGCAGTTGGTCTTTGGAAGTTTTTACACTAAACTTATATCATTAAATTTTATCTGAATCGCCTTTTGCAGAACGTATTTATAACTGCTTATGGATCCGCATGCAAGGGCGTTTATTTTTATGCCTATGGTCTTTTCATGGTCATACGAGGTCAAAACGAACTGAAGATAGTTCCCTTTTATTGGGTTTGAATCTAGTTGGTTTTAGAAATATTACTATACAAAAGCATATCGCAGGTATGCAGCAGGGTAGGTATGAAATTCCCTTATATTTCTTACGTCAATAATTTACTTTTATGGATACTTTCTTTGGATAGTAATCGAGAGCATGCTATCGTTTTTTGTTTTGTATGTATACATACAATCATATCTCACGCCATTGGTTCTTGTTTGGGTGTGCAGTGACTGTCCATCGCCGCTTTGTGAAACCGAACAATATTTTCGTAAACCTATGTATAACTAAAGGAAAATACTGATACAGGCCAAGATATGGTTTTCTTTTTAAACACATATTCTGTCAAGGCGAGTCATAAATATACCTATTTACATCACAAGCAAAACATATTGTATAATATTCATACATATGTTATATTTAATTTTATTACAATAATATTCTTGATTGCAACATGATCTTCATGCTTATAATATTTTTTCATTCCATTTGTACCTTGAAACTGCAATTCTCAATGTTTCCTTTTTTGAACATTCGACATATACTCGTATTGAATAAAGGTGTAGAAATACAGACTTTTTTTTTTGGCCTTAACAAATTCAAAGGCTCTCTCTTTTTTATTTATTTATAAAGTCAGAAAATATCTTTAAGAAAATCTTATAAACTTTAAAGATATTATAATAATGTTTATTACCTAAAGTTTAACAAAAAGAAAACATTGTTAATTCTGTCTTGTTCTGATTATTTTTCCAGTCGAATTAGTTAAGCAGTTTCTACTGAAATCGTCTAAAATATTGTTAACTATGGTATGGTCATATATATATACATGTATATATGGTTGGCAATAGTAAGTACTATTATACCTCTATAGGTATGGTGTATCAAATACAGAGTGCACTCATTAATAAGTTTTATGTCTTAAATTAATCAACCACCAACAGTTTGGCGACAAATTCAAATCAAACCTTTCCTCATGGTTTGGACTTATTCCTAAGCATATAAATATAATTGTTTTTTAATCTCGGGAGTATAAGTAATTTATAAATATTATTCTTAAAAATAAATTTACAAAGAAAAGCATTCTTATGTTCTTGTATAGATCTCAAGATATAGTTGCTACATGTATTTTAATTCTTCTTTCAAATACTTTGGCTACAAAGATTCATCTTTCTATTTTGAAAGAAATTTTCGTTAATCATTTTACATTTACAATGACATAAACACTTTTTGGCTGCGTACTGATCGGGGATGCCCATTGGTAGTTTAAGAAAGCAAGTAGATAGACTGACTGATAAGCTAGTCGACCTGTTTGGTAAAGCTTTATTTTTTATCACCTATATGTGATAAACAAAATATGTATTTTGACTTTTGGTATTATACTAGTTTTAGTAGTAAATGACAGTTTTTAAATACTTTGAAATTGAATGGGAAATGGACTTTCACCAATACCTTTAATTGTAATAATTTTATTGTTTGCAATAATTTATTGAACCAAATACATGTTATCATTTGCAACCAGAACTCTAAACATCTACATGGTTTACTAAATCTTGAGGATGTAACATTGAAATATAATTTATGGTTAAAAGAACTTACCTAAGTGAATTTCTACCAAAATTATATGAAATGTTACATCCGAAGAGATTTAGTACCCACCCTAACCCAGAGAAAGGTGAACCTATCTAACCCTTCAGTTGCAAATTCACAGCTAAGATACCTCTAAAATAAATGAAGGACCGAACATAGGAAGGAGATCGGAGGACGAGAGACCGATTGGTGAACGGAATGAGTTGAAAATTCGTTATTTTCGCTCTTAAATGGTGTGACCATGCAGTGTATCCTGAATCGGACTACATGGTTTACTAAATCTCTTCGGATGTAACATTTCATATAATTTTGGTAGAAATTCACTTAGGTAAGTTCTTTTAACCATAAAATAAATGTTTTTGGTGATGGGTCTCCAACCTCATTTCTATTTATGTATATATATAATAAACATAACATAAACGTTCACGCCGAATATCCCCGAAGGGGTTGGCAGAGGTACTAATACTTCTGAACATCACGTGACTTTGTCACCTGGTGTTCAGAGTACCCACGTTTTGCATGGACAGTGTACTCACGTGATAGGGGGCAGGCCTATCGCCGTTTTGTACGAATACACTGTCACATGACTAAGTACAACTCAGCCATGTGGGTTTCCTCACGATGTTTTCCCTCACCGTTAACAACCATGATAAATTAACCACACATATGTCTTTAGAAAAGACAAATTGGTGTAGGCCCGACCCAGGATTCGAACACTAGTCGCTTGCACGATAACCAAGTGTTCTACCCACTGGGCTATCACGGTTGTTAGCCATGTATATATATATAGATATAAATATATATTCTAAGCCGACACTACACTCCAGTACAATAATACGTAAAAACGAATAGAGCTCAGATTGGTTGAAAAAGCCATGTGATCGTCTCTGCTTGTACAAGTAAAGAGCTACCAATTCTCAATTTAAGACATGATCAACTCAATATAACTTCATGAACCAAGAAGCTAATAATCCCCACATGAGGTTTTGTTAAACAAAACATTCAAATAATTCTTGGTTCATACATACATACATATACTCACGGCTATATATCCCTGAAAGGGGTAGCCAGAGCTGTGGAAAAAAAAAAATTCCTCAGCCACTTTTTGAAGTTATGCATATGCATACATACTAGATGGCGCCAGTAATTGCATCCTACATCACGTAATGATTTATTTTTTAGATTGTTATAAATACTGCGTAGCGTTTTATTCAAAAATTTGCTAATAAACGGAAATACTCAACCGTTCATAAAAGCGCATTCGAAATCACCAAACTACATTGTTCAGGGAATGCTATAAATTTAATAAATTGAAAACATGCGCTAATTTTCACAGTGCTTGAGCAGTGACTGAGGAAAAAAACCTAAGATATTTAAAAAACAATGCTAACCAAGCGCAGCTGGGCCGATCCACTAGTTCAATAATAAAATAATATACTTGAATTCTATTAAAATTGGTAATCTTATCAATTAAAGCGACGTTCTTTTTTAATTCATTTATTAATCTAATTTCATTAATTTAAAAACTTGGCTAATTCTAACGAACACTTAAACTAATTGGTAGTTGATATAGTATCGTGTATATATATATATATATATATATATATTATTATATTGTATCGTTTTCTGTAAATTTAAATAACTTTCAATTTTACTCTGTCCTATGTTTGGTAAAAGTAACTGACATTTGATAAATGGTTGATAATCTTTAAAGTATTCCGTACTTTATAAAATCATCAAGCATTGTCGTCATGTTGAGGGAAATTTTAGGAAAGTTCATAAATATCACATACATACATACATACATATTCTCACGCCGTTAGTTCCCATTGGGGTAGGCAGAGACTATCGATCGCCACTTTGTACGATCCTGGCAAACCTCTCTAGCTTCATTCACATCCATCAATCTTTTCATACATGCTCTTTTATTCTTCGTACTTCGGACACCTGCCTTTTTGAGCACATTTTCTATTTGATCTAAATGTGTCCTCCGAGGTCGTCCTCTACTTACATTACCTTCCACATTGGCTCTATAAATCTCTTTCACCTAATAAACAATATATACCTAATAAATATCCTATAACAATAATAAAGAAATAGACAGTATCATATTCCGGTGAAATGTATAATGTCAACCTATGTTAGATGAATTGTTTAAAATACGCCATCTTATATTTATATTGTTTTTAATGAAATATAACGTAATTGCATGTCAATAGGTACAATAAGTAAGTCAAAATGTAAAAAAAGAAAAGAAATAACCTTGCCTCTGTCACTTAGCAATATTCATGTAATGAATATAAAATATTTTTCAACCAAAACATGATGTCTACGTATGCTTTTTGATATTTTTAACCACGCATCCATAATATATTTTTAACCACGCAACCAAAACCGATATTAATTCAATAGGATCACCTAGGAAGCATATCCAACCGAACATAAAAACAATTTTAGAAATGGATTGATTACTAACGGATTAATCGCGTAACATACATACAAAAACGTACAACATAATTTTGCACCTCGTTTTTTGTAGTCGGTCGAAAAGAACAACACTAGAATTGGTCACTTAACATTATCAAACTTTGCGGATGATGATAGTTCGAGCGTTTAGTGGCAAAGTTCAGCTTCAGACAAGTGACGGTACTTGGGAAACTTCGGAGAATGGTATCGTATTTCTTAGTTGAACATGATACGTTGAAATACATTAACACTATTAAAAACTTTTAAAAAAGGTGAACTTTCATGGAACATCGTACTTAATGGTTCAGTAAGACACGAAAACAATTGATTTTGATAGAATTTTGGCAGCTTTAACTGAGTATGCTGGGTTTTGGATCTTATTGATCTTTCTACCATGATTTGACTAAACATTCCACTATATAAATAACATACATATACTCACGGCCATAAACAGTAACTCCTCAGCCACATTTAGAAGTTGATAAAGGACAATATGGTAGAAGTAAAGTATCGTTAGTCTCCAACCGCATCGCTTAAAAACTACTTGAAAAAGCCCCGTACCCTTTGCTGTCTCTTATGACACCCGTGGGTAGAAAGGGGTAGTGCAATTCTAAGCCGGCGTACAATTAACAAAAAATAAAATAATATTTTACAAATTAGTAAGTATAAAACTAACGCCCAATTTCTTAATTGAGTATTCCAGCTGAGAACAACTTAAGTATCGTTCTGTCGCATTGCAATCTTAACAACTGAATGAGACAAAACGATACTTAAGTCGTACTCAGCTTGAATACTCAATTTAGAAATTGGGCGTAAACTTGAAAAGCTTAATGCAGAATTTAATTCACGTTCGAGAGAAAAATTGATCTTGTGTGCTAATGAGAGGTTTTCTTTTTTGAGAAATAAAAAAACAACATAGTTTCCTAGAGCTCTGTAGGTGGCGTTGATGTAACTACGTTACTTACTTAAATTTTTTCTTCGTGGCCTGAATCGTGTTGCTACAATAATTTCGCCAATGTCAACTTTAAAAACATGTGTCACATCACCATAGAGTAAGTTTTTGGCGAGTAAAAACAACAAAAAGAATGTTAAGTATAAACACCGTCTTTGTTTATTTACTTTTAAGCTATCTTGGCTTAAACTGATATTCATTTAGAATTTCAAATCAGAACGTTTTTATGTACGTTCCGTTTTACGATATCATTACATCCAAGTGTGAAAAACGGTGTGACGTTCCGTTCCTACCAGTAACATAGCAAGTCTGGCGCCATCTATCCTGAGAACAGGGAAGAAGAAAAAAAGGAAAAAAGGAAAACCTCTCATTGAGAAGCAATCAGTGTGGCGATTACGCCTAATTATCAACATCACATCTCTTCTCGTCTTGGATGTTATTTATATGTTTATTACATAATATTAAATATATCCCATTATACATGTTCTACTTAGTTTGTGGCTAACTTGATCTTATTTTTACTTATTGATGTGTGGCGTACCTATGTCTATTTTTATATTTGTATTTATTTTTAATTAAGATAGTCTGAAAGGCCTTCACTTTAAGAGCCGTATTATTTCCACTCACGTCAAAAAAATATGACCATAGAGAGATGTCAATGAATAACAAGAAAATAACCTTTGAAAATAACAGAAAGCATAAGCTGTTTGTGGCGAAATTGCTGAAAAAGTTTGGCAGATACCGCCAATAACAAAAAAAAAACAAGAAAATAACAGAAACAAAACGTATAATAATTATTTAATGTAATGTATAATAATAATTAGTTAATTTCTGTATTATAAACTGTACAGTGTACTACGGATTTTTATTCTTGCGCCTACCCAATACCTGAACAATATAAATTAGCGAGTCTGTCAACCCCATCTCGCTAAAGATGTGTAAGTTCTCACGATGTTCTCTCTATTAAAAGGATGTATACAAAATCATCAATCCTTATGTCTGGTTTGTGTCAATATCTACTACGGTTATGTGTGTGTTATTCCAACATATGAATATTCAAATATTTGCTTTTCTGCCCAGCGTGAAAATGAAATTGGAAGCAGAATCCTGAATACTTTTATTTTTCTAACATACTAGTACGAATATTTTTCACATATCGTAAGTTTCAATCTGAAAATGGTTAAGTGTTGTAATGTGAGTTTAGTTGAACTATTTGGATACTAACAAGTTTACATACATACATACATACATATTCTCACGCCGTTAGTTCCCATTGGGGTAGGCAGAGACTATCGATCGCCACTTTGTACGATCCTGGCACACCTCTCTGGCTTCGTTTACATCCATCAATCTTTTCATACATGCTCTTTTATTCTTCATACTGCGGACACCTGCCTTTTTGAGCACATTTTCTATTTGATCCAAATGTGTCCTCCGAGGTCGTCCTCTAGTTATTAAATTGAAATTATTAAATCATTTTAATACAAATAGATAAAAATAAAGGTAACAAGGTAATCTAACTTAGTTTTTATAAATCTACACGAAATGTGTTTTGTAATCAGAATTATTCAACTCAAGAACTCATATTTTTTTTACGTATACTCGCAGCTCTATGTTCTAAAAAGGGTTAGCACAACTTAATAACTTTATGATTGGGACACATCTGGAAATTGAGATAGGAAAAGATTGTAAAAAAAAGGTGGTTGATGATGGGTCTCTTACCACTTCACTCGACTCATTTCAAGAAGTATAACATATTAACATAATAGAGTAGTAAAAAAAGAATGATGAAACAATAGTTAGACTTAAACTGCCTTAAAAAAAACTCATAAAGCTGTTTAGTAAAAAAGAACAGCATTCGACACATACACAATAAGAGAAAACAAATGAAAGTAATGAAGGTAACGTATGAATACCATTTATACTACGTTCAGGATAGCCGACACGTTTCTAAGATATTTCACTTGGTATAATAAAAGCAAGAGTCCGTTTTGGGTATAATCTTCGCTATATTAATTTAGATGTACATAGTATAGCGGACAGACGCTCGCCTCGCTTCGTAACCACATCGCTGCAGATAACTGCTACGTGCTCAATTTAACACGATTGAGATAGTCCGTTCCTATTGGGCTCGCGTGCATATGTCGTTTTATGGTTTTATTCAATAGAAATTTAATACAAATACTTTGTAAATCTGAAGAGAATGTTACTAAAAAAATAAAAAGGGCTTTGTTCTCTGCGCCATCCATCCAATGTTGTCATGGATTATTTTTTCATTATTTTTCGTTGACGAGGGGGAGCGGAAGTATAACACACTTAGAGTTGATTTACTGTTAAATTATTTAACTTTAAATGAAATAAAAGCTCATGAGTAAGAAACAAAAATTCTTGTATTATCATAAAGCCTAGTTTATGAGTCGTTGTAACAACGTCACGATAACAAAAGTAAGTAAACTATAAGCATTTAAATAAAAATCTGAACCTGATGTGTTTAAACCTAAAATAGGTTGAAAAGTCAATAGCAACAGGGTAGGTCGTAGCAATAATATAAAAAAGATCATATACATTGGACATAACTGGAAAGCACCACAGGGCAGGCAGGTCGGTCGCGATAAGAGCGCCCTCTATATAACTCATTGGCAACATATTTCGCTACATAGCTTACCACCTTCAGATTGTATTTGATTTATGTTTTCACGTACACACATACCATTCAATGTTGCCGTACAGATACAAGTATGAAATTATTAAGTAGCGCAACTTTACTTTATATTGGGCTTTATATATGGTTGGGCTGCAAAGGTTCAGTTTAATGGGTTCTTTTAAGTATTTTTATTATTATTTATTTAAAACGTTAGGGAAGTTTTCATTGAAGTCTATTTGTGGACTTTAATTATTAATATTTATACACCCACACACATACTCACGGCTATATTTCTCTAGAAGGGGTAACCAGAGCTAAGGTATTATAAATTCCTTAGCCACTTTTGGAAGTTGAGTGGGGAAAAGATGGTAAAAATAAAGGTTTTTGGTGATGGGTCCCCAACCGTATCGCCCAAAAATTCAATAAAAAGCCCCAATACCCTTAGTCGCCTCTTACGACACCCGTGGGCAGAAAGGGGTAGCGACATTCTAAGCCGGCACTACATGGCACAATTAATTAATTAATATTTATGTAGCTTCAATAAAATATATTATAATCACATTCAGATAAATATGAATGTCACAGATTTATAAGAGCAACTTTTATATGCAATATTTCTTTACTGTAATAGCTCAGTATGAACGTTACTTGGTATGCTGCTTCCACTTACACCACGACGCTAGGGAACTTGCAACACTTGTATGTCACTTATATAGGAGTCATAGAGGAATAAATTTAGTACTGCGGGTTTTTACTAATCACACAAGCGAGGCGTATAAAAATATATACATACATACATCCATCCTGACGTCCCTCAGCAGGGACAAAGGGCCTTGAGTATATTTCTCCATCTGGCTCGATCTTGGGCAGCGGCTGCGAGATCCTCCCACTTCAATCCCACAACTTTTGCCTCATTCTCCACAGAACGTCGCCAGGTTGTTTTTGGGCGGCCCCGTTTACGTTTTCCGGTTTACAAAAAAAAATAAAATAAATAAAACGAAAAAGATACAGTAAAAAAATGGCCTCCTTGAGCATCCCCATAACGCGAAAACAGACTCGCAAATAGAGTGATTGCAAAACCTTTCTGATAGAGCTCAATACGACCTTTTTTATCACCGTACCTAATCGGTACTTACTTACTTACTTTTTATACTCATGCCCATTATTCCTATTGGGGTAGGTAGAAACTTTCGATCGCCACTTAGCACGATTTAGACAAATCTCTCTTGCTTCCCTTACATTATTTTGCACTCTCAGAACGAAAGAGGCTCAAGTCCAAAAATAGTGATATTGAGTTACATTCATAGAGGCATAAAAAAGTATGCTCTGAAACAAAGACACTTATTGTCTGTCTATTGGGTTTCCTGTTTTTTTAACAATAGATGCCTTTAGTTTACTATTCATCGGATAGAGCATACTTTTTTATGTCTCTCTATGATTGTAACTCAATATCACTATTTTTAGACCTGAGCCTCTTTGGTTCTGAGAGTTCGAATGATTCTTTTCATACATGCTGTTTTATTATTCGAACCTGGGACCCAGCCTTTATAAGAACGTTTCCTATCTGGACTAATAGCATGAGGCTAATAAGAGCGCGTTTGTCACATGAGACGTGAGAAACTGACAGAATGCTCATACAAAATCTGCCAGTATTTCACTTCTCACATGACATACTCGTTCTTCCACGCCTCATGCTACGGGGGCTGGTCTAGAAATGCTTAACGAGGCTATCTTCTACTAATAAAACCATCCTCATACGCTGTTCAAATGTTTGTTGTGTTCGCTGCTGGTGGTCAATAAATAAATAAATATCTATAAAACTTTATTTTTATACATCCTCTCGATGTGCTCAAAAAACCTTAACATTATTTATTTATTTATTTAAACACTTTATTGCACACACAAAAACACACAAACAGTATATTACATAATAGGTACCACAGTATATGTACACAAAGGCGGACTTATCGCCTTAACTCGATTTCTTCCAGTCAACCTTTATGGTGAGGAACAAATTAGACAACTCTTTAAAACATTATGGTCAAGTATATATGCAACTTAAATAGAACTTAACTAAACATAACTTATTTACAACCTGTATATTAATTATATATATAATAATTATTATATCAAATATACTATACAATATCTTAATAAATAGACATGTATATACATACTTATATAATATAATATAATAAATACAAATAAATACATATACCTACCTTTATAAAATCTACCAACCTAAGGTTTTAAAAAAATGCGATTTCAGTTTATTTTTAAATATATTTAGTGATGATGACAGCCGTATGTCAACTGGTAGTGAGTTCCATAAATTAACTGCTCTGGCTGCAAAGGAATCACTATATGTATGTAGCACTGTTATGAGGAGGTACACTCAACATCTTATTTTCCTGTGATCGCAAGGCACGGCTGTGGGAGCACAAGTATGTGAACTTGGAACGAAGATAATGGGGGGCAGCAGGATTATTAAGGGCATTATATAAAATACAGAGAATATGAGTATTCCTCCGAAGTCGAATTGGGAGCCACTTTAGTTGAGCGCGGTACTCAGAAATATGATCATATTTACGTAATCCAAAAATAAATCGGATACATAAATTCTGGAGACGTTCGAGTTTGTTAAGTAGCTCCTCTGTGAGGTCAAGATAGCTTACATCTGCGTAATCGAGAATCGGAAGCAGTAGAGACTGCGCCAGCGTAATCTTAGTGTGGTGAGGCAGGAAAAATTGCAAGCGCTTAAGTGAGTGACAGGATGCAAAGACTTTTTTACTTACGGCTTCCACTTGGAGCAATCACGAAAATGTACTGTCCATAATAACTCCCAAATTCTTGACAGAATTGACGAAGCGCATATTGGTGCCATTATAGGTCAACTTCTTATCTAGAGCAATATTTGCTTTATTCAACAACCTCGAACTGCCAAAAATAATTGCCTGTGACTTATCAGGATTCAGCAGAAGTCCAAACTTCTTCACAGGTGAACATTCCTTATTCCATGGTTATAATTCCCAAGAACATAGATATACTAAAAAACGTTAGATAGGTTATTTACGAGGAGACCGGCGCTTACGAATGGCACCGATTGCGGCAGATAATTTTTTCTAATTCTTTTTAGATGATAATTTCTAAACTAGAAATATATCCAAACAACACACCAAGAAATACGTTTGAAATGTAGGCGAGATAGTACATCTCATAGCAAGCAATAAAAAGAGATAAACATATTTTCTCTGTACCGACGTGAAATATGACACCAAGACGATCGTTTGACAAAGCATAATTTAGATCTTTACACACGATTTATTATAAATTTTCATTAAAACGTTTTAAATTTATAATAATTACGAATGATGAGTAATCCCATCATTATAGTAGTTTTTATACTATAGTTTGTGCAAAATCTCATCACGCACGACGGCATTCTCGATTATTTTGATAAACAAACACGCCTAAACAGGTGAACGATTGCGCAACAGCAAGTGTGTGCCTAAAGTCAGATGAGCCATTTAGTCTGTTTTTTAAGTGCCACTTATGAGCGCGCATAACTTATCTACGGTTAGTACATCCATGTCTCAAAAAGGAGTAAATTAAGTATTAAAATTAACAATTCTTAAGTCTTAAGAAAACAGTTCGTGGAATAAAGGTTCCGAAGGATGTATATTTTCAACCAGATCACCCACGCACGGGTAGAGTTGGGGCAGTGATACGAGTATATCAGTTTAAACTATATGTGTTTTATCAAGAAAATTTATTTGAACTACAATAATCATTACATTACTACACTGTTACGCCATTGATTTCCTTTGGTATTGGTAACTTAACCTAATCATTTTGTAGATGTCTTTAATTGTTACTTCAGACTCGCACCCCAAAGAGAACTAAATATATCTAATATAAGATGCATGAATAAATATAATGAATTCTTCTAAGCTATAACTTCTTGAGACTTACAATATATCCAGATATTTTTCTTACACCGTATTTAAAGATAAAAAATACAAAAAATATTGGGCTAATTAATGCACTATAATATATTTTTTTAAAATCAATTTCTGAACAGTTCTTAAAAGGTTAAGCTTCTTAACAATAAAAATGTAAAAAGTAATCTTTGCTAATTGCTCATTATTTTGGAAAATACTTGTGAAAATATACTGTAGAATTGAGGATATATTCGTATTCTTAGAACATTGAACCATGGAGCTTATCTGAGTTGAAATTGAGCTAATGAGACAGCATTCAACAAGAAATGATAGGATTCATTATTTTCCACAGAAGGACCGATTCATTTGCTACGTTAATAATTGTTCTAGCTAAAGACCTTTTAAATTAAAATTATAATGTTCGTCATTTATCTACTTTTAAGCTTTAAAGTATTCATTTTACATGTATCTACAGTTTGTTATCGAAATCATAAAACTGTAGTCACTCATTTGGGCTATACAAATTAATTAAAAAATATATATATCAAAAAAAGACATAAAAACATAACTTGTAAAAAAAATATATATGGTGCAACTCAGTTTCTTTTTATCGAAAATGTTGTAAAATCATTACGTACATACATATACTCATGGCCGTAAATCCACTAAAAGGGTAGCCGCAGTTTCAGATCTCGAAACTCCTCAGCCGCATTTGGAAGTTGATAGGGGACAAGATGGTAGAAATAAACTATCGTTGGTGGTGGATCTCCAAACGCATTGCCCTAATACCTCTGAAAAAGCCCCAAAAACCCTTAGTGGCTTCTTGTAACCCGTGAGAAGAAAGGGGTTGTGACATTCTAAGCCTACACAACAATATATAAAATCCGTATCAAACCAATTTGGTGAAGTTATTCAGTCCCTACTTGAGAGTTCTTATTGCTTCAGTTAATCTCTTATGTTTAAAATAAATTAATCGATTTTGGCAAAACTTCAACAATCTAGGCCTAGGCATAGGCTTGCCCCCTTTGGAAATAAGTGATTTTCAAGCCCTGATGTGGTGTGATTACCTTTCGTAACAATTAAGGTAGACATTTTGACATTATAAATGAGTGCTTCTCAAAAACTATACGCAAATAATGAATATGAAATACTGCAGAATGCTTTTGTTGCGGAACAGAAACAATATCCTTGGTTGCGTTTATTTTATTACTAGCGTATCCCATCTCCCGGTCGCAATAGAACATAGGAACATCAGAGACGTAGTAATAGAAATATTTTATAGAATTATTGGTATATTTTATAGCTATCCTCATTTTATGTAAAATTAGCGTAGAAGATTTTCAAAATGGATAAATTTCAATACACTTTTTAAACTCTCGTGGTTTGTACTAAGTGATTTAAAAAGAATAAAAATATTCGTTGGTTAATCCCGATTTTTATGTATAATGGAAAAAAATTAACATATTACAGTTACAAGATAAGTGAAATTGAAAGACTTAACTCCAAAAGCCATACATGAAATCATGTTAGTGGCTTTGGGTGTATCCGTTCTTATAAGTTCAAATACAGTCTTGAGACTATTCAAGATGAGCCCTGTTGAAACCGGCTTACACTACCAACACTGAAGAAAACAAAGATTGTGATTGATTTAATGTGATCCGATTGGATATTAACAGCCGAGGATCTCGTTGGTTAGTTAGTATTATTATAGTATACGATGAAATTAGTAAATTAATTTAGTAACCATTTTGATAAACTTTAAATATATAATACCGTGATAGCCCAGTGGGTAGAACACTCGGTTATCGTACAAACGACTAGTATTCAAATCTTGGTTTGGGCCTACACCAATTTGTCTTTTCTAAAGACATATGTGTGGTCAATTTATCATGGTTGTTAACGGTGAGGGAAAACATCGTGAGGAAACCCACATGGCTGAGTTGTACTTAGTCATGTGACAGTATATTCGTACAAAACGGCGATAGGCCTGCCCCCTATCACGTGAGTACACTGTCCATGCAAAACGTGGGTACTCTGAACACCGGGTGACAAAGTCACGTGATGTTCAGAAGTATTAGTACCTCTGCCAACTGGGATATTCGGCGTGAACGTTTATGTTATGTTATCTATACTTATAATAAATCTGTAGAGAGGTCAATTCTGTACATGAAATATATTTTCAAAATAACTATCAGGAGGTGATTAGTGATCGATACTGATGCCAAAAATGCAATCAGTAAATTTTTTGTCTGTCTGTCTGTCTGTCTGTCTGTCTGTCTGTCGGTTTGTATGTTCCTTATGGAAACAAAAACTACTCGACGGATTTTAACGAAACTTGGCACAATTATTCTTCATACTCCTGGGCAGGTTTTTGTATACTTTCCAGCAGAGTAGTAAAGGGGAATTTTGCGAAATTTTGCGAAAACGGGAGAAGTTACTCCATTTTTTAAGCTTCCGTCGCGTGTGCAGCCTTAATGGTTAAGCTGACATAGAAATCATGTATGACGAAAATATTTTTCATAAAATTGTCTAAAAAATTTCCCTCAACAGTATATGTCTATCTTTTATGGTTGACTCACAATAACACGTGTAACTCCTGATAGCTTAGCAGTTCGAAGTATTCTGATTATATTTATTTACTCTTACGTTTATAATACTCTCATTCATCCCTAATTTAAAAAAGGTAACATTATAACCTATTCAATAAAAAAAGAATCATAGAAATCGGTAGAGAAACACCGAAATTATACATGAAATAGGCCATCGCGCCCGTGACCAAAACCAAATCGTTAATAATTTACATATTACATACTAGATGGCGCCAGTAATTGCATTCTACGTCACGTAATTATTTAATTTTTAGATTGTTATAAATACTTCATAGCTTTTTATTCCAAAATTTTCTAATAAACGGAAATACTGAACCGTTCATAAAAGCGCATTCAAAATCACCAAACTACACTGTTCAGGGAGTGCTATATAAATTAAATAAATTGAAAACATTACGCTAAATTTCACAATGCTTGAGCAGTGACTGAAGAAAGAAACCTCAGATATTTAAAAAACATCGCTACCCGTGCGAAGCAGGGCCGATCCACTAGTGTTTAAATATGAGTTTAAAAAATAAATACTAGTGCGTAATAACCATATCCGCCCATAACCTATCACGTCAATCTCCACACAAATAAACAAAGTTTAACGTGCAGAAAAAATATATGAATTTATTCCCATTGACGACTGTAAACATTTCTACGTCAATGCGCCAAGCATGATCGCGGGTTTATTGCACAGGCCGTTTTGCGTCGAAAGTGATTTTTGATGTGTACCCATTTTATATATTTTCTAAGGGCAAAGTGATCTTGTATCTGCTGTAGAAATGCCGCATCATCTAGCCTTTCAAAAGGGAGAAAACGAAACGGCACACATCAAAAGATTCCATTCCAGTTATACTTCCACCTCATTTTTCATGTAAAGCCAATCTTAAATTATTTATATCGCGATTACATGCCCCGCTCACTGGTCTTTTCGAGATTAACTAAAAGGAGTAGCTTGTATGAGCACTACACCTGCTGTCTTCTTCTTAAAATCATGCAGTTTTACATAGTTTACTATAATGTGTTTCGTGAGTTTTTTTTTTATTTCGATAACAATGTGCAGTACACAGATACATATAAATACTCACGACAATAAATCCCTAGACGGGGTATCCACAGCTTCGGAATAAGGAATTCATAAACAGTTTATCATGGTTGTTAACGGTGAGGGAAAGCATCGTGAGGAAACCCACATGGCTGAGTTGTACTTAGTCATGTGACAGTGTATTCGTACAAAACGGCGATAGGCCTGCTCCCTATCACGTGAGTACACTGTCCATGCAAAACGTGGGTACTCTGAACACCAGGTGACAAAGTCACGTGATGTTCAGAAGTATTAGTACCTCTGCCAACCCCTTCGGGGATATTCGGCGTGAACGTTTATGTTATGTTATGTTTAAGTGGGAAACGGATTGTTCAATAAAGGTTATTTGTGATGGGTCTTTACTCTAACCGTAACGTCCAAGAATTGCTTAAAAACCCCCAATACCAATGCGACTAAGGGCCTCTTAAGAACAACCATCGGAAAAATGGGGTGATACCATTCTAAGCTGACTATTCACTTAAAGTAAATATTCAACCTCCCACATGCTCTCATTCACTTTACGGAAGATGGAAGATAAGAGGCTTTCATGGTTAAAGTGACAGACAAAAATATGGTGACCGTTGTCCGGTGTTATTCATCCATTGCCATTACACCCCATCTGAACAATGATTTTGTGTAATAAATTTATATGATAACTTATTTATGATAATGTGCATAATATTTTAAAGCAAACATAAACATATTTCCTATTTTGTGATAAATATACATGATAGAATATTATGATAAACGTACAAACGAAGACAAAAACTGATATACCTACATACAAACGCAATTAGTTCATGTAAAGGAAGGGCAAAGTAGAGGCTAAGAATTAGCTTAATAACAAAAATATGTTAGCGTTATGCTAGTCTTGTATTATACTGAAAACTGACAGTGCGGATTTCCTTAATACGGCAGTATTTAATTATTTTAAATTGTCAGCCATTTAAAACAGGAAATCATATGATGTACACACGCAAACTGAAAAAATAAATTTTCTTAGAATAGGCTAGTTGCCACCAAATTAAATTCTCAAAAATAATTGTTATGCGTAATTGTTGAAGGTTTATTTATTACGAAAATCAGACTAAATAATTTAAATATTCAGGATTAAATTAGATTTTCTTGAAATAAAACCGGTAAATCACATACATAAATCACGTGACATCAAACGCCAATCAAAACGCATGACGTCACTTCTTCATAACAGTTGTTGTTGACAGTTCTTATCGTTGTGATTCTGCTAGATTCCGTATATTTTTGCTCATTTCTTTAGTTATTTTCTAATTATAATACACATTCCTTTTTGTAAGATATTTAAAACAGTGCTTTTATTAACTTTTAATATGGAGCAAGGATTTGTTAAAGCGAATAGTACAAATTTGCCTGAAATTGATGCCGTGATGCTTGGAGTTTTTTTTGCTTCAAACACCGATTTCTGCTAAGCAGAAAAGCAGTAAAAGTGGTAGCCAGACCTTAAGAGCTGGAAACTCTTCAACCACATTTGAAAGGTGATACAAGATAGTACAAATAAAGTATCATTGGTGATGTGTCTCCAACCGCATCGCACAAAAATCAATTAAAAAAATCGAGGAAGAAACCAGGGAACAGAGTAGTAGTAGACTATGGTTTGAAATGAGATATGGTAGAATAACAGCATCAAGAGCATATGAAGTAAGCCGCTGCAAGACAATCGATGGAACGCTCATAGCACTGATTATGGGTGGCAAAATTCCCGATACGAAGGCAATGAAGGGGAAGAAAATTAGAAGACCAAGTTAGAGATGCAGTACAGTTGAAACTGCAAAAAAAATTAAGAAAGTGTGGTCTTTTATTAAGCCAAAAGTACCCTATGATTGCCGGATCCCCTGATGGTATTTTTGAGGACGGCATTATTGAAATTAAATGTCCAGCAAGCAAAAAAAATTTTGTTAATTATATAAAAAATGGGGAACCAGCAAAACAATTCTATACACAAATGCAAATCCAAATGTTTTTATCTGGAAAGAAAAACTGTTATTTTTGTGTGGCTAGTACTGATTTTTCAGAGAGCAATAAAGAAATAGATATTTTGAATGTGATTTATAACGAAGAGTTTGTAATTGACCTAATAGAAAATAATTTAATAAATTATTGGAAAGAACAAATATATCCTTTGTTATATAAATGTTGTAGCAATAAAGTGTAGTTACATTATAAAATAATATTAATAAAACCAAACATGATATATTTGTGTAGTTTTATTTAATGAGAGAATCTTGAAATTAATTAATCCACATGCAATTATCATAATATCATCAAAGATTTTAACAAAATTCATATTTATACAGGCATGTGGCTTCAACATCAAAAATTCACGCAATCTTCTTATGACTCTTTCTACATGAATACGCAGGCTGGCTATTTGTTTAGTTTCCTTAGCCTCTTTTTTAGTCATCTTGACTCCTGTTTGTACAGATGTGGGTTGGACCAACTGAATACCTGATTGTTCTAAATATTTCTGAACATTTTTAAAGCCTCTGTCGGCCATTACACACATTCCACTACTTAATGTTTTAATAAAATCACAGGATTCTACAATGCAGGTATCAGTTGCCCTTCCACCAAAGCCAGGAGATATGTAACCAACTAGACCATTTGGAGTGCATGAAATTAGGTATTTAAGCGTGTTAGCTTTTTATATTCTGACCAAGTAAGAGCTTGGTGGACAGCATTAGAAGGTTTCTGGATCTCTATCTCCAAGCAATCTATTATGCATCCTACATTGTAATATTTGTGTCTAAAAACATAGGCAATGTCCTTAATAGATTTTCAGGTATAAGTTTCACTATAAAAGGATGCATTACACTTGCTATCTTAGGAATGTTCTTTAAAAATATCTTGCTGGCAGCTGATGAAGTCATGCCAAAATCAATACCCAATTCTTTAAATTCAGTATCTAATCTAATTTTTTTCAAGCACAATAATACATAGTGTTCAGGTTATTCCAGTTCTTTCATTATTAGATCTATTAAAAAGTAACAACTTCTGGGAATACCAATGAAAAATCGTGGATCACTTTTTATCTTTTTAATTGTATCCTGTAAGGTTCTCTCCAACTCTAGTTTTGTTTCATATTCTTGGAATTCACTGCAATCCGAAGTAGATTAAGTTTGTATAGAATGTTTTGAAGGTGAAGATTCTGAACTAGTTAAAGGTGGGGCATAAAAGGAGACATCACTGTCTGAATCTTCTTTTATTTTAAGTTTTCTTGAAACATTGCTACTGCTGAATCCAGGACTTGGTTTTTTACGATGATCAACTTTAAAAGGGGACGTAGATACACATGCAGTTGTAGATTTTATTGGTGACATTGCTTTATTTACTGAGTTAATGCTGACTTGAATGGCTTTACTGCAGATTTTGCGAGTAATTAGCACTTGGGTTGCTTTATCCGCTGTCTTGTAGGTAACTACCATATCCTCCACAATATTTGGATCTGAAAAAGATAACCATAAAACTAATATATGTTAATTAATAACGAGAACCTAAGACATGAGTGTATTAGTTTACTCTTTAGGGTACCTGTGTTGGCTCGAGAAGCATAGTCAATAAGTGTACTTTGCATTCCACTACAACTGGGCTGAGGGATCTGTTCTGGTGCTACTGATTCATTTAAGCATTCTTGGACAGTCATCATTCTTTGTTTTTTCACAATATAAGGCCGGTCTGTTGAAGTAGTTCTTTTCTGTCTGTCTGGTTGACAATCAAACTTACTAGGGACACATCCTGGCTTCATGAGTATTTGTGATACATGTCCCATAATTTGGTACTCAATATAGTTCACCATGTCATTTGGTAACTGTAATAAATAAGTGCAAATTCATTTCATTAAATATGCATTATTATTCCACAATAACTTACATTTGAAATTTAACTCAAGTCATTTTCAGTGCACAATTTAATGATGTATTCATACCTACTTATATTTACATTCAAATGTTATTTTATTACGAAGTAATCATGCTAAGAATCATGAATGTTTTGAGTTTTAAATTGTCAGGTTATATTGACGGCTTTTAATTATTTAGTGGCATTGATATCTCATATTGAATTGTGAAAAGCTATCAAATACTATTATCATATTAAAAATTTGTAATAAAACCTACTTACATCAAAGTGATCTTCACAAAAATACAATTTCCCACTTGTAGATAAATGCTGTGGGTCTCGCCTTGCAAGCTGCAACCACTTCTTTCGTATTTCTGGCTTATGAGGAACGTAAATAAACAGTTTATTTGGCGTTTTCACTGTCGTACTAACACACAGTGGCACGACACAGTTTTTATAAAATTTTGAACTCATTTTAAACGTCGCGTGATGTAAAATTTAATCTCACAATAACTAAACCAAACTAAACAGCTGTTGTTGTAGGAAGAGGTGACGTCACACAAGACGCCATGACAGTTTGGAGCGTTTTGACAGAGTATAAAAATAGGTATTAAATAAAATGCAAAATATACTATTAAACGTGTGGTTTTTATTGAAATATTGATATTTTGAGATTAATAGACTATAAGGCCATGGATTAACTAGTTTTTGAAAAGTTGTCAACTAGCCTATTACCCCTTTCTACCCACAGGTGTCGTATGAGGCGACTAAGGGTATTGGGCTTTTTAAGTAGTTTATGCGATGCGGTTGGAGATTCATTACCAACGATATTTATTTCTACCATCTTGTCCCCTTTCTACTTCCAAATTTGGCTGAGGAGTTTTTTTCTCTAAATCTCTAGCTACCCCTTTTTAGGAATGTATAAATAAAATTTGAGTGTTAATTTGTAATATTAAAATTGCCGCTTTTAACATTATAATAAAAAGGGTTTTTTTATGCACAGCTAAAATTTGGTGTTAATCAAAACACAACACTAAGTATATGTAAAATTCACTAAAGTATACATAACATAACATAAACGTTCACGCCGAATATCCCCGAAGGGGTTAGCAGAGGTACTAATACTTCTAAACATCACGTGACTTTGTCACCTGGTGTTCAGAGTACCCACGTTTTGCATGGACAATGTACTCACGTGATAGGGGGCAGGCCTATCGCCGTTTTGTACGAATACATTGTTACATGCTTAGATATAGAATAAAAAAATATCTTTGCTTGTCAATAATAAATTCGGTATTACTATTATTAATGAATGTACTTCATGAGTCATTTTTGATAATTTAAACAAACGGTTAAATGGTGCTGCTTATCAAAAACAAGGCCTTTTTACTCAAAGAGAAAATGAACCTTAATGGGTTACAAGTAATGAAAAGTTTTCTTGTCAAAACTTCACTACGCCATACACCAGACCTGCCAGTGTATTGATTGAATGAGCGCAAATCGAGATATAGTGCATTATTTCAATGAAAATAACAAGAGAAATTTGTTAAGACCGTGCAAAGTGGCGATCGATAGTCTCTGCCTACCCCAATGGGAATAGTGAACGTAAGTATAAATTGAATATAATATTTATATGTGTAAAATTTACCACCCATTTCTATTAATTGTAGACTTGCCAGTATGACGTATACGAGGATAAAAATCAAGTAATGATATAAAAATGTAGCACGTCAGCTTCTTGAATGGACTACCATAGTAATGGTCCACTGATGGGCACAAAATCCACAAAGATTCCTAAATAAACGAGGCTCACACAACTAGCATTACATTAATCTATAGGATAGTAATACTTAAAGTAAAGTTGTTTTTTTTAAAATGATTGCATAAAAGCTCTAATATTTAGTAATCAAGAGGTCTGAATCTATCATTCACATAGCTTTGACCATAGTATACCATGCTGGCTTAGGACATATTGGCTCACATAACAGAACCCCATCAGAATAGTAGGGACGCTCTAACCGTAATTTTGAACCTCAAAGGCAGTTGAATAATATTATTCAATTAGGTTACCACCTCATCAGGTCTAAGAGATGCTTAATTATACAACAGTGAGTGTTTTAGTATTGATTAGCGAAATGGAGAGCCGTTCGGGGCCATTCAAGTTAGTAAATTCAAGGGTGATTGGTTCGGTTAGTTGTGATAGCGCAGTGGGTAGAACACCGCGTATCGTGTAGATGATGAGTGTTCAAATCTCGGGTCAGGCCTACACCAATTTGTCTTTTCTGAAGACAAAAATGTGTGGTTAATTTATCATGGTTGTTAACGGTGGGGGAAAACATGGCGAGGAAATCTACATGGCTGGGTTGTAAGTCATGTAACCACTGATTTAGTATGCTATACTTACGTATATAGATTGGCAATACAAAGACGACAGGCGAGACCAAAAAAAACAACGGTGAGACTATATTAGTGTGTGTGCGTAAGATTAGTATGGCGGATTCCATACTAGCCCAATTAAAATTGATAAAAATTTACGTATTTGTTATTTTTGCCCATTTGTAAACTTTACAGTAGTTGTAATATAATGCTGATAGATGATATTTTATTATCACATATTTGCATTGAAAACTTTGGTTTAAGATCTATAATAAAGCATATAGAATGGTAATTATTACCGTCTTAATTTGGACATGAATGGCTAATTAGTTTATGTTTGCCAAAAAATATGTATTTGATTTAGTTTATGTGCTGTTAAATATTAATAACTGTATGAAAAATACCAGACTTAAATACCAGAATTAATCTAAATAAGACAATTATTTTCTTTCATGTTTGATGCCAAAACCGTTGTAGGCCGTTATCGTGACCGTGAGAGGTCCTGCCTTCGTTGACGTTTATGCTATGACTTTTGTCATTTACTGCCAGTCTATGGATTCTATATCTAAGCATGTAAAAAATAATAATAATAATAATTAAAATTTGAAACTATTTATTTTAAAGGTTTTTAACATTTATAATTATAATACAAAGGGGTATTAATCTATACTTGTAAACTAGATTGTGGCCCCTAGGGAGACTAATATAAGATTTTACAATATTTACTGGACTGGACTGGATTTAAAATGTAATAAATTAATAATTAAAAATATCTTATTTATTTAGAGGTGGAGGGCGATGGGTTCACACATTTACCATCAATAAAGTATTTTTTTAATACACTTTTCATTTTTTTTTTTATTAATAAGGTCAAGACTTAGTTGCTTAGGCAATTGGTTAAGTATATGAGGAAATATGTGAGTCCACATCCTCCTCCCGTATTCATTACTACTAGTCGGACATACATACAGTGGCAGATAATTCAGTGGTCTAAGGTTATTAGTTCTTGTTACTTTAGTGAGCGATTGGATTTGACTATGATACTCTAATTTTAAAATATTGGAATAAATCGTTATAATTGTTTTTAAATTTACATTTTATTTTATAGGGAACAATTACTTGGAGTCTTAATTGTAGGTCATATATATTTTGTAGATAGGTTTTGTATGTTCTGCCATAACTAGAGATACCATAACTGATTACTGAGTCTGCTAATGCCATATACAAAAGCCTTAGGGTCTGGTAAGGCAATTTACATTTCATTATACTTAGTTTTGATAGAATTGCTCTCAGCTTGTTGCACACGTGTTCCACATGGGGTCCCCAGTTAAATTTATGATCAACAACTAGTCCCAGGTACATATGCTTGTCTACTAGATCAAGTGCGTTGCAGTGGCATGAGGACGGGCGTGTATGCAGACACTGGTGGTCGTGCGCTATCACTTTTGGTAGTACACTACTTTTAAGATATGGGGAATGGATATGCATCAGCTTTGTTTTTTCCTTATTTATTGAAAGACCCAAGTCGTGGGCCCACGAACACAGCGCGTCGTAGTTTTCTTGCATCATCCTCTGTGCCACTGCCACGTCATGATCAGCTGTTTTCAGCTGTAACAGTGTATTCGTACAAAACGGCGATAAGACCGCCCTATATTACGTGAGAACACCGTCCAAGCAAAACGTGGGTACGCTGAACACCAGGTTACAATGTCATTTGATGTTCAGAAGTATTAGTACCTCTGCCAACCCCTTTGGGGATATACTGCGTTAGCGTTTGAGTTGAGTTGAATGGTTTTACTAATATTACTTAGCTGATACTTTAGTGAATTTTACATATACTTAGTGTTGTGTTTTGATTAACACCAAATTTTAGCTGTGCATAAAACACCCTTTTTACTATAATGTTAAAAGCGGCAATTTTAACAAATTTTATTTATACATAATCCCTAAAAAGGAGAGCCTCAGCCAAATTTGGTATTAGATAGGGGACAAGATGGTTGAAATAAATATCGTTGGTAATAAATCTCCAACCGCATCGCATAAACTACTTAAAAAGCCCAATACCCATAGAATAAAGAGTACCCAGAATCCGCTCACGGCAATATCGATATCGATAGTCCTATCACATCGGTTTCACTTGCCAGTCAACGCAACGCACCCACACTCAGTCGGTTAGAAGCTTTGAAATTGACAAGCCAAAACAGCTCCGCAAAAAAAATTATTATGACGACTTACGTACTTCCAACTTGTCGATATAGAGTAATTATCAAAGCAAAAGGACTGGGAATCATGTTTCATGAATTGGTTACTAGTGTTTATTTCCACTTATTTTCGATGATTCAAAACTATTTAGTTTTGTTTAAATTTATATTTTTTATGCGCCGCCATGTCAGTGTTGCAAGCGCAATTTTTTTTTCACTAATATTCAATTAAATAATATTGCGTTTAGGTAGAAATTCTAAAATAATGTGTTAAAATAAAAAGAGCTCTACTTCTTTGACATTTGCAACTCCGCCTGCACAACTTACTACTATTGTTCTTCTTAGTATAGAATTAATGAATTTAATTTCTGATTCGTAGTTAATTTTAGCTGTACAATTGTAAATGAAACTGTGTATCTACACTATTTAAATGATCGAAGGCTAAGTATGTTTCATTCTCGAGTTGTAATAAATAACTTAAACGGTTGGAATGAAAAGACAAATGAAAGACAAAAAAAAACAGAGGTAGACTGGCCAACAAATTGATTCACGTACGATCAAGTATGGACATGATGACGTCATGCAAATGTCGGACGTCAAAGCAGTTCCACTAACGAGACGACCGGAACCAACTGTTTGGGGCGCATATATTTAATCACATAACTAAGTCCGCTTCTGTTCGTCATTTCACTTTCTTTGATAAATGTGTATAGCTTTCATTTTTGTTTGGTCGAGTTGCCAAGCAATTTTTTCAATCGTAATGTTTTGTTTTACTAGGCTATGCTATCAAACCTCAAAGGTATAACCAGTCACTTTCACAATGTTTGGAGGTCAAAAATTTATGAAAAAAATAGGCAAACCAATCGAATAATTAAATGAATGTAATTCAGTTACATTGTTTAGTAAGCTAAAAGCCATCTAGATTCGTTATCGTTAAACAACAAAAATAGCTTTCTAATATCCAAAATATCAATTTTATTTCTCAATCCCTCAAAATCTGCCGCCATTTCTGTGTAAATCCCCTTGCATGCACGTCAAAGACTATTAGGATCGTGGACTCTGTGTTTCACAAAGCATGGACATGATGACGTCATGCAAATGCTGGACTTCAAAGCAGGTCCACTAATGAGACGACCGGAACCAACTGTTTGGGACGCATATATTTAATCACATAACTAAGTCCGCTTCTGTTTGTCATATGACTTTCTTTGACAAATCTGTATAAGTTTAATTTTTGTTTGTTCGAGTTGGGAAGCGATTTTTTTCAATCGTAACGCTTTCTATTACTTCGTTTTACTCATTGCTCTCAATCGCACAACGAGTAGCCAGGCACTATATGTATCAAATAATATGTAAAATATATTTACAAATCTTGCACAGAGTTTCACGTATGAGTAATCAGTATTACCCTCTGCTGGCAGAACCGACAAAAGCATATAATACGGCAAGAAAAAATATTAACACTTTTAATGTAGCATTTAAAACCTGTGAAAGAAATGCAACAGGTTGCAAATTATTATCATACATCTAGATCGCAATGTTAATGTTTAACAAATACTGCATAAAATATATTATTGAACATGATTCAATTAGCAGTTTTTGAGATAAAGCAATCTGCACTTATAATTATAAATCTGCAAACTTAACTTTGTCTTCATACAAACACTGTAAAAAACAAAGCTAAGTTTGACATGCTACTTTTGATATATCTTTTTGCTTACCTATTCTTGCTCCTTCGTAATCATTCACGGTAGGCGGACTCGCACTTGGCCAATTCCATTCAGTACACTTCAGACACCTTGCCTCATCCCCACATCCGCTAGTTTCTCCTTAGCCAACCTCTACATGCATCACAATCAACATTACAGAAGTGGTCTAGGGCGATTCGGTTCTTTTATAATCTTTACTACATTTTCAAAATTTAAGGGCACATGGTACCCCAGCAAAACGAAACATCGGCATTGTAGCATAACCGAATTAAGCCCCACAAAAATACTTGATAAAATGAATTAATCCGCAGACGTAATGGAACACTATGCATTGTCGGAATGCGGAATAATATTTACGTGAATGATAACAGACTTTGTCGTCTGAAAAGGGACGTCAAAAGGCAATCTGAAATAGAGGCCTCGCGAACAAAGCGCGCTCACGGCGGCTCTCTTTGATCTATGCCGCTCTGCTTCTATGTGGTGTTTTCCTATACAGACTTTTGGAAATGTATTGAGATAATATTTTGCGTACTGACATAGCCAGTGTGATTGGCCGGACTATGCTATCATTGAAATTTTGAGTAGCTATTGATGGAAAACTAATTAAATTTTAAGTTTTTCGTTACCTGAATGCAAAAAACTTCGAATTTTACAATGGCATTTTGATGTATTTCTGAAAATGTATGTTAGTCTCTGATCAGTGTAGTCGCAGCAGCATATTATAAATCCTTGATTCAAGAGATGTGTGAATGATTTATAATACTGATTTTCACACATCGTTTTTTAAATTTAATCATCGTTTTAAAAATTGGTGACTAACGGACTGGGGGCTTTTAAGGGATTTTCGGGCGATGCGGGTGGAGACCCATCACCAACAACCTTTATTTTACCATCTTTACCACACACAATTTTCCAAAAGTGGCTGAGAAATTTCTAATTCCTTGGCTCTGGCTACCCCTTCTAGGGATTTATAGCCGTGAGCATATGTTTCTATGTTTTTTAAATGCTGGGGCGTGTTCTTTATTCTATTTTTTGATAAAAAGGCACAATGTTTGAATAAAAAATATTCTACAAAAATTTACAGTTTTAAAACCGTGATATTATATATCTTGTATATCTCACGATACATTGTATCAGTAAGACACAAGGACGATAATCTGGTTTATGTGTGATAAACTATATTTAGTAGTGTTGCACCGAATGTGGGTTCTGCCGAATGACGAATTCGTCCGAATGTTCGGTATCATTATATGCTGAAGCCGAATTTCGGCCAAACTTCGTCCGAAGTTCGGTTAAATTTCGCGCGTTTTTGATCAATCAAGAATTATAAGTATTTAACAGTATGTTTGTTAAATAAAGACTTAAAATAAGTCGGAAAGAAATATTATATACTCATACATATACTCACGGCCATAAATCCCAAAAAGGGGTAGCCAGAACTTCAGAGCTACAAATTCTTTATTCACATTTAGAAGCCGATAGGGGACAAGATGGTAGAAATAAATTATCCTTGGTTATGGTACTCCAACCGCATCGCCCAAAAACTCCTTAAAAAAGCCCCGCACCCTTAGTCGCCTCTTACGACACCCGTGGGTAGAAAGGGGCAGTAAAATTCTAAGCCGGCGTTACACGGCAATGTATAAGATAAGTATTTAATTTATAAAACTTCATTTTTTAATATATATTATATAACAACAATTATGTTAAGTCGCTTTATTTTTGAATAATTTATTAATGCGTTTCTTTTATATTTAATTCAAACACCAAAACTTGACTGACATAGCTATTTATTTATTTAGTACATTTTATTATTTATTTTTTATCTACCGAATTTCAGCTGAACTTCGGTAAAATCTGCCAAATCTAACCGAAATTCGGCCGAATACGAACTTTGGTAAATCTGCCGAACTTCGGTAATACCGAATGTGTAACGAATTTCGGTGCATCTCTAATTTAGACTATATCTAGGTTACACAATAGAGCTAAGTTTTTGGTTTCAATTTATTAGGGTTTGTAGACAAGTTTAGATTTTATTTATCTTGTATAGTACAACTAATGCGTTTTTTGTGTTTATTTTTTGTATGTTACACCTTTACGTTGATACAGCTGATCTGTAATTCCCTGTCTATTACATTACAACTAATAAAAATTCAAAATTTAACTTTTGCTTTAAAATAACGCATAGATTATAATTTTTCACTAAATTTAATCTTTGTTTCTTTAAGATGGTCAGAAATATATACTGACTCAGAAATATAAACTGTGAACTGACCACGCACAGCCGAAACTGCTAGACTTCGATAGGCCTGCCCTCTATCAAGAAGTACAATGTCCAAGCAAAACGTGGGTACTCTGAAGACAAGATGACAATTTCACGTGATGTTTAAAATTATTAGTACCTCTGCCAACCCCTTCGGGGATGTACGGCGTAAACGTTTGAGTTTCAGTTTTGTGATACATGACAATTGTGTAATTCTCAGAAACTCGAAGGCAACAGTAATTTTATACAATACAATATTAAGTCATTTCCAATTTCGCTAAAATTTTTGTACAAAATTTATTTGTTCAATGATTCTTCAGGAACACACCAAGTCCTTTTGTACGATTGTCGTCGACTTTTTCATCGAACGGTGGATTTAATGGAACCCACCTGCGGTGCCTTTCATGTTCGCTCTGTTTTCGCATTGAAAGCTACAGCATCCTTGTTCTGAGAAAAGAAAATGTTTTATGTCTCTCACTGTCTCATTTACGCTAAACATTTTAAAAATACAAAATTGTTAGGTAGACAGAGATACCAATTGTTCTAAACATCACGAGTGATTTTCTGGCTTATGCCTACATGTGATTGGGGCACGTCTATCACCATTTTATACAAACACAGTGTCAGACAAATGAGTTAAACTTAAATATGGTTGCCTCACAATGTTTTTTTAGGAGAACACATCCTTGATAACTAGCTAACAAAAAAAATGAAAATACTGTATATAAAGCGATGAATAGATGGCAAAAACTAATATTTTTAATATTATGAATCTGGATAGAACCAAGGACACATTCGACATCATCATGGCTAGCACACAAAGAGTTAATACCTACAACTGATTCATTCGATGGACAGGGTTTTCGGTTGTGACATTTGTTTTCATAGTGGGAATTAAAAGTAATACTTTTGTGCTATATGACAATGGTATTTTTTCAGTTACATATATCACTATATACTATGGTAGGTTAAGCTAGAGCCTCGTAATTCCCCCACACGGTGCAGCCTTGTCGTGGCGTGGGGGCTCAGTAGCCCCGGGTTGGTCACCCGGGGTGAAGCCAATGCACCAAGGGTCCGCTTCTCTCCTCTGTTTTCAGAGTGAGCAGCAAGCGGACTGGGTGAGGAGAAAACCTAGTTAAAAAATCAAGAGAACTCGTAACCCTGGCAGTCTTGCACTTCCAGGGCCGAGGGTCTTGCCGCGGCGTAGGCTTGACCGCGAGGAGTAAACCTCTATAAAAAATCGGAAGAGGAGTAAACCTTCCGCAAAAATCCGAGGACAAAACCTCGTTGAAAAATCCGTGAGGTGGTGGGCTGCGACCGGCGGGTTGCAGTCTGCTACTCCGCAAGGAGAACCTCGAGGGGTGGGCGTTTGGAACTTGTGGCCCAAACGCCTGCAGTGCTGAGGAAGCACAAGGAGGAGTGGGGGACTTAAAGATGATCCCCCGAGATGGGCTGCTTTTTGCAGCAGGTGCGTGGAGTCTGTGGATGTTGCCTACGGTAAAGTTGCCAGGGACTCCACACATGTGTACCATAGGTGGCCACCGTGGGGTTTTAGTCGGTAAGAGTCCGACATACCTTCGTCACCCCGCCGGGTGACGTCGGATCCATGAGGATTTCCCCACGAAAAAAAAAAAAAAAAAAAAAAGAGCCTCGTAATTAGTCATTTTGTAATTACTTTTCGAAGTTAATTTGTAAGTAAAAGTAAACTATTGTTGGTGATGGGTGTCCAGAGCCAGTCCATAGTTGGGAGCCAGAGGTTTGCAGGGAAACCCGAGACGGGTCGCAGGTTGCCCATTTAACATGCCTGATACCTTAATTGTTAAGGGCAAATTGCTCAATATCTTAGAAAAACAGGGGGTAAAAATTATATTATATAATAAATAATATAGTTCCACTAGCTGTTCTAATACCTATGTTTGATCTAGATCGTAAAATACTAATTAGTATATGCTATGTTTCTGACAACACCACCTTATTGATAGTCTTTGTGACTATTGACATACAGGTAACTCTATTTTTACTGACCTTACCATCAAAACAAGACCGCCCGTAGCACTTCATAGTACATACATATATACTCAAGGCTATAGATCCGTAAAAGGAGTCACGAAAGCTTCAGATTTAGAAATAATTGAGCCACTTCTGGAAATTTAAAGGAAAAAGTTTGTAAAATCAATGCTGTTTGGTCTTCAACCGCATCGCCCAAAAATACTGAGTCTGATATAAAATGCTGAGTACAATACCCTGAGTCGCGTCTTATAAACACCCACGGTAAGAAATGGAATAGTGCTATTCTAAGCCGAATCTACACATCAATTATATAATTGTAATCTACTTCATTGTAGAATCGTATACTTATTAAATTCTGTCTATAAATATAACATTTTAAATGACGAGTGAGTTATTTTCACAAATTTCTGTCAAACTAAATATCATATAGAAATGTTCAACAATATATTTTTTATTTGTTACAAACAAATACACAAACTAAATATTCCATGAGAGCCGTGACGCATTCGCTTAGAGACATCAAACGGTAAATAAAAAATATTAATACAAGCTGATTTATGTAAAATCCAGGAAATGCTTTTTGTAAGAAAACCCTCAGAGAGGCTTCAAAGCAAGTCAAACAAAAGAAAGAGATATCAATTCGAAGGTAGCTCTGCGCGACGAAAATGAGATTCAAATATAATTCAGCGTCAAGATATTTCATTTATTAAATTGTTTGTGAAGGCGAGATAAGCGCAGGTTGCGGATAACTCTTAAGCAAACTTTGACTTCATTCACAGTATTAAAAGCTTTAATTAACTATTTGTTCAGTTATGTATTAATTCATCGATAACAGAAATTGCTATTAATATACCTATACTGCTTATCATAAAGAGGATGAATTGCTTGTGTACTCATTTGTTTATTAAGAATAGGCTCCTACATCAACCAACCCATTATAAAATTATATTGTATCAATAGAATCCTACAATCTTCAGAAGTATTATAGGCAAGAGATGAGCAGTGACTGGAAAAGTTTAAGTATTTGAAAATTCAAATAGTTTTAATAAAGAAATAAAACAACTGAGCAAGTATATATAGAGAATAAACTCCCTCAGTTGGGTTCGAACCCACGACATCTGGATCGATTTTTTTGCTTTTGCGTTTCTGGTAATATGTTGTATTTTTTAGTGTATTTATTTTGTAATATTATATTATTGGTTTGATCGCTCAAAGTACTCAAGCTACACTAGAATATCAGCGTTGTGACACACTGTCATGGCATTCTGCTGTAGTACGCCGATTCGGTTCCTCTTACATCGTTTATTAGCTGTAAGATCTACCTATTTGTTTTGTTTGTTTTAATTGTAATTTGTGGAACGAATAAATGTTTTCTTTTTTAAATTGAGTCTATGAACTCTTTACTCATCACGACTAAAATCTCAGAAAGCGGTCCTTGGTTTTTTAGAAATGCAGGTTCCTTACCAGATTTTTGTAGTTAAGGGAAATAATCAATGTGGTCATCAAGATGCAAATTGGAAATTGTTCATCAGCTTGCTGTGCTTAATAAAAAGACCTATATTCTCAGATAAGTACAAATACAAAATATATTTAAGATCTAAAATACAAAAATAGACCATGAAGTTAGAACCAAAATCCGAATACATACATTTTTTACAAAGAGCTATTTTCTTTTTACATACATTCACTAGTGTTTACATAATATTAACTATGTAATAATATTATTAAACCTCGTACAATGTAACCAGCTAAACTAAAGGGAGGTCGAGTATATGATGGATGAGCCATCCAATAATCATCAAGGAGATCTATATAGGGGAGGATTATGTCACCAGTAGACATCTATTGACTGATGAAGGTAAATCACTCTTAAATCATAATTACAATACACGTACCAACAGACATATAAAACACCTTAAAAAACCTGAAAAAAAAAATTCCTCTTATCCATAACCATAATACAAGTATGTGATAGTAATGAAAATCACAAGAAAAATCATACAATGTATTGTTTCCACCCTGAAAGAGACTGTTGCACCTTTTAATTAAAGTTCCGGATATCATCAAGCCCTAATGAGGCACACTCCGATAACACTATTCGATTCTTGCCCTATACAAATAGACTAAAATATTCCAGTCACTCATTCGAATAAATTTTTTCCTATGTTCTTATTAGAAATAAACAAAAGCAAGCCAAATCTCGCAATCAATGTTTGTGTGACGCAACATGTAATGTCAGAAGAAGAGAGGGTAAATGATTTGAAAAATTATTGATTATTCATGCTGAAATATAGATTTCAAATGGAAAGTGTGAAGATTTTACAGTCAATTTAATACAGAGAAAAGGGCTATTTCTAAGCAATTTTAAAGAGTTGAAAAGTCACAATATGACTTCATATACTTCACAAAGAGAATGCAATTAAAATTGTGAACATAGAACTACGTGTTGCTGTTTTTAATCTTAAAGCCGCTAGTAAGAATTGATTAATTTGTATGATGTAACTATTTTATAATTTTAGTTTTATTTATTTATATTGAGTAAAACAAACAGCACTTAATCTATTAACAAACATTTTTAAATATAACAATTTATCGTGCCAATTATATGTTTCACAAATTTCATTAGATAAACTGAGCATTTATTTGTAACAGAAATATGTATGGACAAATAAAATATAATTATTTTTCTCTAATGTGTGTTTCATGTGTGTTTGTGTGAGTGTGTGTGTGTGTGATTATGTGTGTTAGAACTTTAATGTTTTACTGTTAATTCAGTAATTAATGTAATTGAATTTTGTTTTATTGTAATTTAATAAAACTTAAAAAATGGCGTAAAAATTTGCTGTTTTTATAACTGTTTAATTAGCCGAGGATTTATAATCTAATAATATTACGGTGTATAATATTATTCGCACTGATTTGTGCTTTATTTGTATTTTTAAATAAAAAATGTCAAGTCTTGTTGAGTTCTCTATGTGTCTTTGATTAATTATGAAGATATACCATAATCTAAATCATTTTATTACATACTAGCTGTGCCCGCGACTTCGTTCGCGTGATTGTCGAGAACAAAAAAACGTCGTTTAGTTAAGAGTATATCACCTTTTTGAAATAAAATAAAGAACCAATGAAATCTAATGCGCACACTTATTGTGATGTAGGAACTATTGAGTATTTTATAATGATATTTAATTAATTACAGTAGCCATTATCCAGTTGAAATAATAAAAGGTCGTAACTGTGTGTATCTCATTTGAATTAGTGTTTATTTAGATACAGTTACAGGGTTAGCCGAAGATTAAGGATCGCTACCTTGTACGATCCTAGCAGATCTGCATAATGCATCAATATATTTATAAAGCCCTTTTGTTTTTAACACTTCGGAATTTTGCACATAGATCATATATCAATCCCGCCCGATTTCGGCCACAGCAAGTTCTGGTATCCGGCTATTAAGAGTGTGTTCATGTGCTCTCATGTGACTGACATAGCCAATCTTTCCGACAAATGTTCTATGACGTATGTTGAAAAATCAGTACCCCTCCAATATATAGGTAGTTATTATTGATGGCCGCAGGTGGTCGGGCCTTGAGCTCATCACTCTTTGCTTCGAGCTCATCACGTCTTTTCCTTCCGAAAAGAAATATTAACCGGTTGACAGGAAGGGGGTGAAAACTAAATTACTAAATTTCACTCAAGAAAGAATAAAACAAACGGGGTAAGCTAAATAAAACCGCTCAAAAAAGGTACTTTACTATTATTAGGGTTTACGGTTGTTGGTTGTACTATGATAATACATTGAATTAAATCGATTTATCAGTGGCATAATATGCACTGTAGTAGCTGTGTAGTGTCGGCTTAGAATAGCACTACCCCATTTCTTCCGGTGGATGTACGTAAGAGGCGACTAACGGTATTGGGGGTTTTTAAGGGATTTTTGGGCGATGCGGTTGGAGACCCATTACCAACAACCTTTATTTTACCATCTTTTCCCCACTCAATTTTTCAAAAGTGGCTGAGGAATTTCTAATTCCTTAGCTCAGGCTACCCCTTCTAGGGATTTATAGTCGTGAGTATATGTATGTATGTATAATATGCAAATATAACTAAATTAAGGTTAGTCACTAAGGTCACTACATCATTTTAGTGTTAAAAAAAGTAGAACTTAAAAGATGTCTTATGTTTCTGGTGTTTAATACATACATACATACATATTCTCACGCCGTTAGTTTCCATTGGGGTAGGCAGAGACTATCGATCGCCACTTTGTACTTGACACTTTTTTTATCGCCAATGTGGAAGGTAATGTTAGTAGAGGACGACCTCGGAGGACAGATTTGGATCAAATAGAAAACGTGCTCAAAAAGGCAGGTGTCCGCAGTATGAAGAATAAAAGAGCATGTATGAAAAGATTGATGGATGTAAACGAAGCCAGAGAGGTTTGGTGTTTAATGTAGACCAAAATTCAGTTTTTTATTATAAACGTTCACGAAAACTGGTTGTGAAGTGACGTGCATTTGAAGAATGGCTAAGAATTTCAAAATTATGCTCACCAAATTGGATTTATTAATAGGCAGACTATTTACATAATATATTAATATTAATAAGCCTAATTTAAGAAACTAAGTAAAGATAATATTTAAAAGCATTTCAGTTATTTTCATAGTCGGCGAATTCACTTGATATTGGCAGCTTGTATTAATTTCGCCTAGCTTGTTTCCTGTAGCTTCTATTACTTTAACCGACTTTAAAATAAGGGGTTAAAGGGGCTAAAAAAATGCAAATTTTATTTTTGCTTTATTTTATTTTGGTTCTTTATTTTATTTTTGCACAACGCCATCTATCGGACTTTGGATTCCAACTATCAACATTAGTTCTATATTTAGACTTAAGATGTCGTTGCAAGTACTATACTGAATTGCGTAACGTAATATTTTTCTTCTTGAACTCACAAAATTAATCATATCTTTTGATAGAGTGAACCGATTTCGATGAAACAAAAACTAAGTTATACCTCAAGTTACGTTTAATTTTTGTATATAAACATTTTCAGCATTAAATTCGTAGATTTTACGTTTTGCGCGCACAAACAAACATATAAACAGACAAACAGACAAACAGACAAAAAATTTAAAAATGATGGAAATGGGTTCTGTTACTTATCTGTTCACACGCTGGCTATTTTTTTTTTCAATTTCTTCAATGTACAAAAATTACTTTTCTACAGATTTATTATATGTATAGATATATTTTGTGTAATTAGTAATTATAATGTAATAATAATATACAAGATTACAATGTTTTTCTGCTCGTGTAATTTTGTTTGCTTATAGGATCTTGGCATTTCAATTGATCGACACTTTGGTAGGAAATTCAGCCTACATTTTAACCTCTCTCCCAACTTCTATATATAATTGTCATTACTTCAATATGCAGGTAAGCACTTATTGTATTACAGTTTTCCAAGCAAAATTTTAATAAAATGGCTGTTTCTTCGTAGGAAATAATAAGTGGCGTATTAATATACGTATGTGAGTTATGCGCTTTATGTGCATCAAAATCTACCCAAGGCTGTTGTTAATAGAACTAGTTGGGTAGTTTTATAGTAACGTGAGCAACTACGAATTATATTATTGCTATTTACAATTCAATGCACAATTCCCTACTACTGATTAGAACCAACAATATTTAGGACCGGTGACGTCATTTAAGCAGAGAAGAAATGCTTAGAGCCCTGTGAATGATAGAAGCTGGTTCCCGGCAACGTACTGTGGCTTTAGTTCTAAATACAAGTCAGAGTGTTATCAGTTGACTTTGGACACGTTACCGAAGCACTGGTACCGTGGCTGAGCGCCGTGGAGGACGGTATTGCTGCACCACACGCAGACAAAACGGATACATTCAAATCGCAGCTCGAAGAGCTCCAAAAATATCCGCAATTATGTTAGATCCGTGAGGTTTCATCGCTTTTCAGGGAAAATAATTAGCGACCAAACAGTCAGAAACCGCTTGCATGAAGTAAACCTGCATTCCCGAAGACCGACACGGGTACCACTTATAGCAATGCACAATCGCAGGATTCGATATCAATGGGCTCTTGAACACATAAATTGGGCAGAAGAACAATGGCGTTTCGTGTGCTTTTCTAATGAGTCTCGCTTTGGTATGAGACCGGATACAAGACGTTTACAACACTGGAGAAACCCTGGACACCAACAGCGATTAAAATCCTGCCAGGGAATCCATCCTTATAGTGGTGGAACCATCATGGTATGGGCGGATATTTGGATCGGCGGAAGAACTAAATTGATTTGGATCAGAAGCAACCTCAACAATCAAATTTATGCTGAGATGATTGTATCAGACGTCATCGTTCCTCTTCAAGTGCAAACCGGTCCCTTATTTCATTTAATGCATGATAATGCACGACCGCACACCGTAAGAGTTGTAAGACAGACTCTCGCCGCAGCTAACATCAATATCCTGCACTGTGTAGTGTAGTGTGAGTGCATCTCGTCCCTCTCTTGCCATTATATTATGTAAGTTAGTTGTAACTCTTTAGTCAGTAATAAACATATATCTAACCAGCAAGCACGTCTTTCAATTACTTCATTGCATGGCGACCCTGCCAGTGCGGCCACGCGGCTGCGCTGCGCACGAGTACATCTAATTTAATTATGTGTGAAATTAAGTGCTCATCATATCAGAATAAGAGGTGAAAGAGCAGTAGGCTATCATATTTGAAGAATCAAATAAATTCCGAGGAGCGTTAGTGATAAACCTGAAGAGACTGCACAAAGTGAACTAAACGAAAAATACCAGGACAATACCAAACTGGCCATCATGTTCAGACTCACGTCTACCCAGTGAGGTGACAAATATTTAATTATTGGCAATTAAAAAAGTGGCAAAATTTAGTTAGACTATCTTTGGTGCGTGAATAAAGTGCGTAATAATTCAACTTTATTTAAAAGTATACAGTGTTTAATTTAATTATGAATAGGTTATTCAGCTTCTTCTCTCTATTTCTATTTTATATAAACAAACTTTTATTTTTTATGTAGTTATATAATATTCATGTAATATACATACATATTTACAACATGTGTTTTTGCATTTGAATAATTTGATTATTTTCTGATAGGTTGTCTTTTGTTATGTTAACTGAGTACTTATTATAATATTATTATAAGTATTTACGTGTATTTTCTATCAATTACATCTTGCGTACTCATTCTATTGGTGATAAAAATTCAAATATTTTCATTCCATATTAAAATATACTGAATGCGTTATGAATTGATGTAATGTGTCAGGCAAAAGTTTTGTGATAATTAATTTCGATATTATTAAAATAAGTTGTCAGATTAAACATTAAATAAGTTTTTTTTTTTGGTTTTAAATAGTCATTATCTTCAATTTTAATATTTTTTAAAAAGCTCTTCATAAACAGTAGGTACTGCAACAGTTTTCAATAAGCTTGAAGTTATATTTAAATAAATAAAATTAACTAAAGCGAGCGCGTTTGAGCGTTATCGCAAGTTGCAATTTGTTTAGTTGCATTTTTGGAGCTACACGAGTTTTCTAGCTTGCTGATATCGAATTTCATTATTTAGGTCAACATTCAATGGATTTCTTGCAATAACAATTATTGGTTTAATACATATCTAAAGAAGTAAATATTAATACAATATGTTAAGTACATAGTTTCCTAGTACATTTTTTGGTTCATTTCATGTTATAATGTTTTTGTTGTTGCTATACTGTGTTCTTTATATTACGTGTTTGAAAACATGAATAGTTTTTATTTTTACAAAATATGAACTATAATTATATTGTATACCTACTGAAAAGACGTGAATTTGAATTAAATACTGTAATATCATATTGTATAACATAACATAACATAAACGTTCACGCCGAATATCCCCGAAGGGGTTGGCAGAGGTACTAATACTTCTGAACATCACGTGACTTTGTCACCTGGTGTTCAGAGTACCCACGTTTTGCATGGACAGTGTACTCACCTGATAGGGGGCAGGCCTATCGCCGTTTTGTGCGAATACACTGTCACATGACTAAGTACAACTCAGCCATGTGGGTTTCCTCACGATGTTTTCCCTCACCGTTAACAACCATGATAAATTAACCACACATATGTCTTTAGAAAAGACAAATTGGTGTAGGCCCGACCCAGGATTTGAACACTAGTCGTTTGCACGATAACCGAGTGTTCTACCCACTGGGCTATCACGGTGTATAGCCCAGTGGGTAGCCCTCTTGCCATTATATTATGTAAGTTAGTTGTAACTCTTTAGTCAGTAATAAACATATATCTAACCAGCAAGCACGTCTTTCAATTACTTCATTGCAACTGGCCTGCTCAATTGCCAGACCTGAGCCCGATTGAGCATGCATAGGATATGCTACAGAGAATAGTTCTACCGAATATGGAGGGTAAAAAGACCTTTTTTCGTTGTTGCAACGGACATGGGTGGCCATTCCACAGCGTGATTTGGATGAACTCATTTTGAATATGCCAAACCGATGTTCTTGTGTTGTTAGTGTTCGCGGTAGAAACACTGATTATTAATTGTTTAAGTAACCCAATAAAATTTTAAAGAAAACTGTTAATGCAGTTTTGTTTTCGAACTTTAATGTTAGTGGTTCAAATGACAAAAATCCTTTTATTAGGAAAATGGCAAATTGCTTAATTAATGAAAAGGTGACTTGATTTACGTTTCTGCTTCAAAATTTCCCCTAGATCCTATATTACTCCGTATTTGAATGCCGCAAACCTACTAAACACCACAGCTCGAAGGCAATTACACCTTTCAAGCTTGTTGTTTGATGTTATTAAAAAGGAAACACCAGATTACTTATATAAAAGATTAAATGGTCAAACCCACCACGATTTTATAAAATAAGGGCGCATATTCTTGCTCCCAGAAGTACAGCTTTTAGTGGTAGTTTAAGGTTTGCGGCATCAAACTGCTGGAATGATCTTCCTCCCCCGGTCCGAGATGCAGGCAGAAAGTTTACTTTTAGACGCAAGTTTAGGAGTTATTTACTAAAATTGCAAAAAGACACGATGAGAAATTAACTACAAATATTTTTAGCACTTCGACTTACGTTGACTTATTTTACTGACTGGACTCAGACTGACTCTGCGAGCTTTAGAATTTTTGAAAAATATTGTATCTTATTATTTTATTTATGTGTTCTTTTTATTGTTTTAAGTTTTAATTTTTCAAGCACTTTTTACACATGTATGTCTCTCTGTTTGTTTTGTTATTTATTTATCTCTGTATTGTATTACATAATGTTGTACTTTCGCCGGCCGAATTAAATTGTATGGCACTGGCTAAAAATCAGCGCCACGGTTGGTGATATCATCATCTGTGGCAACATGTTGAGCTAGTGACCAATTCACTGCATAGGGCTTCTTTTTTATGTTTAATTTTTTAACTTTTTTTTGTTGTTATTGTTTATCACTTGGTTTTATTTTTATTTTTTGTGTATTTCCTTGTGCACTGAATAAAGCTTTTTCTTTCTTTCTTTCTTTCTATTTATCGTCACTGTAGACAAACAAAAACACTTTATTTGATGAATCCTTAAAGAAAATTTTAATTAATATCAATCAAGAGAAAAGTTATTGCAAATATATAAGTTGATCCCTAGACACTTTTGATGTGTGTATAAAAGTGTAAAACACCAACGAACTTTCACGGGTTTTTGTACTCTATAGACAGATAGTTTTAAAATAACGCTTATGCGAAATTGACTTGGTTAATATCGGTGTTTTTTAATCCCTTTAATCTAATTCATATAACCACTCATCAAAAATCGAACGTTGCAAACCCCGCAAAAGCTGTCGAAGCTCGCCCCCGAGATATTTTAAAATTTTGTCACAGACTGTTTTCAAATAAGTCTTGGCATCTCTATGAAATACCTCGCGCTTCCTGTAGGCGAGAAAATGTTCGTGAAACGGTGTAAAATTTCCCAAGGCACTACTGACGGACATTTTCCGGGTAACACTGGGCGAATTCTTGCCAGCAACACCCGTATAAATCACTATTTAGAATTTATTAAGTTATTTACTCTATGCATATATTCAAGCCGCTTAAAGAGTTTTCGATAGATGTGTGCTACAACGGTTGTAAGTTGTAACTATCGGCTAAATTCAATCATCTTTATGCATATATTGTTAATTCCAGGTTAATTCCAACAAACAATAAGCTGCCAAAAAAAGGAAACTACAAAATAATTTAAAAAAATATGTGAAAAAAACACAAACCAGCAAACTAAATTACAAATATAGAATGTTTTATTCATGAAAACCTCGGTTGGGTCCACCGGAGGTCGCGGGTTTGATAACCAATGGTTTCGATTTTTTTCTTTGTTTTATTTATTAGTAATTATCCCCACATAAAGTTTTCCTACACAAAACATTCTAATCGTGTAATAGTTAGACGTTTCCACTTTTTTTAACACTTTTTTTTGCACTTTGCCTTCTATCTGTAAAGGTATAAGTAAGACAAGTGGCCTTCCGAATTTGTAAAAAAAACCGGAGATAGGGAACGCTAACACTACTTAAAAAGTGTAAAAAAAAACAAAGGAAAAAAGAATTTCGCACTTGTAGCCACTTGTAGCTCAATTTGCAGAGCGATGGGGGCGTATACCCGGAGGTCGGTGGTTCCATCCCCGCTAGTGTCGAATATTTTCTTTCCTTTATTTATTAGTAAATTACAAACCTTACTTAATTGTTAAAAAAACATACTCACGGCCATAAATCCCAAATAGGGGTAGCCAGAGCTTCAGAGCTAGAAACTCCTCAGCCACATTTGAAAGTTGATAGGGACAAGATGATAGAAATAAAGTATCATTTTGTAGATAATGATAGTTACTTCGTTTTTTTAATAATTTGTCAATACATATAACCCTTCCTTTTTACCCTTATATCAACAACTCCTATTTTTTAACAAGAAACTCCGTTTCTCCTTAATATAAGGATATTCAATTGCTATTCAAGCTAACAAGCTATTCTCAAAAATATTGATATGTCAAAATAACGATTGCCTGGTCAGCTAGTATTAGTATAGATATACCATTAGCGACATCGGCGATTAAGTGGTGCAAATAATGTATAAAACATATGAATAGTTGTTTGAGCGGTATCATGTATTTAAAATTTCCATGTTTAATGCAAAAAGTAACCCATCAAACAAGTCATCAACAACAAGCTTAAATTTTAAATGAGTGTAAGCAAAAAATATTCATTTGTCAAAGTATCTTGCGCTAACGCTAATTAAAGTGAGTTTTGCACGAAAGTACTCTCAGTTTTCAGTTAACTGTTCATTTCGGCTTGTGGTTTATTTAAGTGAATAATACTGTTTTGGTAGTTAGCACAGACGCCCGCGCTACTTCTAGACTGCGACGATTTCATCTCAGAATTTACATTCCATTTCGAATTCAGAAATGCAGTCATAATTAACGTCAGATATAGCATTTGTAATCCGCTTTACATAGAACGTTATGCCTCATTTGCATATTAAGTGAAATAAACCATGAAACAATGTCGGTGCCGATGTTTGTGGAACATAATGATTGTTATTACTGTATAATAGGAATTTTGCTCATATGTATTGCTTTTTGTTACGTATTTAGGTTTAATTTAGTGCATTTTTAAAGTGATGAGCGTGATTTGTAGATGAGAAATGTATGTTGACGCGAATACTATTTCTCAATTGCCGCTAGTATAAATCGCATCTCACAACTAATATGTGATCTCTTTTGTCAAATAGTTTTCGTCTGTTTTCTTATGACGCTATGTAGGAAGCAAAATCATATATAGGGAAATTTGTTAGTTGCCTTTTTTCTACCTGTAAGTATCCAGAAGCGCAAGGTATACCAGGCAAATTATAACAACTTTCGACAAATTTTTGATACAATACAACATGACGTACAATTTCTAGATGGTACTGATGACTGGTGCCATTAGATGATCCACAATAATTAGATGCCTACTCACCTCAAACTCAATCGTTCACGCCGTATATCCCCGAAGGGGTTGGCAGAGGTACTAATTCTTCTGAACAACACCTGACATTGTCACCTGGTGTTCAGAGTATCCACGTTTGGACAGTGCACATGATAGGGGCAAGCCTATTGCCGTTTTGTACGAATACACTGTTACATCACAAATTACAGCTTAGCCATTAGGGTTTCCACACGATTTTTTCCCTCACCGTTAAAAACCATGATGAATTAACCACACATACGACTTAAGAAAAGATAAATTGGTGTAGGCTCGCCCCGGGATTTGAACCCTCACCGTTGGCACGATAAGCGGTGTTCTACCCACTGAGCTATCACGGTTCTAGATGCCACTCCATACACATTTAAGTGATATCAGTTATCATTGTTTATTGTACTACACTCTATCAATACACCAGCCTTTTCGATAAAGCATTCTTCACGAGCTCCTAACTAGCGGTCATGTAATATGCCTTTCAATATATAACCAATTCATTTTAAGTATTTTCTATCAAGCTTCTAAGAAAAGGTCATTAGGTACTTGAGTCCTATTAGACACGAACCTAATAAAAAACGGTTGAGAACTGAATTGACTCCCGAGTTTTTCAAAAAACATTTAGAAAATCGTTGAGCCTAAGTGAATCGTGATAGCCTTCTTCCAAATAAAATAGCATAAACACTCCACCTAAATATAATCTATCCGACACGCGACACAAAATATCACAGAGCGAGCGCAAGAAAAAATTGGAAATCAATCTATTTCTATTTCTCCGGAACGTGGAAGCGTCCATTATCATAATGTGATGGGGTCCCAATCCTATAATCAGATATCTAAGGACACCCTATATAAGCATTATAGTTATTATACGAAAATGGAAACAGTCTCCTCATTCTACTTAATTCCAAATAATGGAGAGTAGGTGTTATTAATAGAGAAACTTACACAAACAGGTTTTTCAAACTTAAACTTTGATTGTATACTGTAGTGTACAAATAGTACAGTAATAAGGTTTTATTTAATGTTTGTTTGTAATTTACGTAATTGTTTCATATCAGTTGTCTTTCACATACTAACATCATACATTAAAGGGGAGAAGATGATAGAAATAAAGCATGTATGTATGGTGGTATAGCCAAAACTACTTTGCCGATTTTTTTTGCTGACAATAGATTTCTAATTATCGCGCTAGTAACTTATAGGTTACATTTTTTTATTGATGACGAGTTTTTAACTCAGATTAACTATAACGGGCATGTTTTATAAAAGTATAAAGAAATTAATATAATATTATGGAAAGAAGTAAAAAACACTTTGCTGTGTAGTGTCTGCTTAGAATAGCACTACCCCTTTTCTTCCGGTGGGTGTACGTAAGAGGCGACTAACGGTATTGGGGCTTTTAAGGGATTTTTGGGCGATGCGGTTGGAGACCCATCACCATAAAACTTTATTTTACCATCTTTTCCTTACGCAACTTCCAAAAGTGGCTGAGGAATTTCTAATTCGTTAGCTCTGGCTGCCCCTTCTAGGGATTTATAGTCGTGAGTATATGTATGTTTGTATGTAAGTAAAAAACATAAAAAAGTTTCATTCAAGTTGACTGAGTTATTCTCCTTATTTGCAACTGATTTCAATTAAATTTTGCATACTCATTTGGTAGGTCTGAGAATAGGTTTATAACTAATCTTAAATTCCTAAATGATAAAAATAGTACACGCCGTTTTTTTTAAAGTAAGTAATGCAAAACCACGCTTGCCGGTTCAGCTAGTTTATATTATAAATAGCAGAATTGAGGTAACTCCCAAGTATCGCAAGGGTGTCAACTCAGACAAGGTCGCATAATCTTTTGACTCTTTCTTAAGATCCTGTTAAAACTTTTCGTATTATCTTATGAATTATTCACATTAAATTTCGGTTCATAATTTGAAAGTGGATACTAAATTATTTTAAATGAGACTAATTTTAATACATTAATAAATTTGATAAAAGCCGTGTTAGCTCAGTGGGTAAAACACCGCTTATCGTGCAAACGATGAGGGTTCAAATCCTGAGTCACGCCTACAGGAAATCCACATGGCTAAAGTTGAACTTAGTCATGTGACAGTGTATTCAGTTTATTAATACAAAAACGGTCTGAGGCCTGCCCCCTATCACGTGAGTACACTGTCCAAGCAAAACGTGGGTACTCTGAACACTAGGTGACAAAGTCACGTGATGTTCAGAAGTATTAGTACCTCTGCCAACCCTTTCGGGGATATAAGGCGTGAGCGTTTGAGTTTGATTTAAAAAACATTATTAATATTATTTCTTTATTTAAAGGTGGAAATAACATTGTTAAAAAAATATTTAGGAATTCAAGACTTTGCTATGAAACGCTGCTGAATGTCACAATACAATTTATGCTATATGAAAAAAATTGGTATAGATTTTTTACCCATTTCTTCCCGTAAGTGTCGTATAAGGCAAGTTAGGGTATTGGGGCTTTTTTCCCAACTCGACTTCCAAAAGTGGCTGAGGAATTTATCCCTACCCCTTATTATATTTGTGGCCATAACATACATACATACATAAATATACTCACGGCTGTAATTCCCTAAAAGGGGTAGCCAGAGCCAAGGAATTATAATTTCCTCAGCCACTTTTGGAAGTTGTGTGGTAAAAAGATGGTGAAATAAAGGTTCCTGGTGATGGGTCTCCAACCGCATCGCCCAAAAATCCCTTAAAAGCCCCAATATCGTTAGTCGCCTCTTACGATCACCCACGGATAGAAATAGTGTAGTGTTATTCTAAGCCGACACTACACGGCAAAAGCACATATATTTATGTGTGTATTTATTAATAAACAGTGTATTTTGTTCTAAGAAACTCTAGTCAAGACTCGTGCATGTGAGTCAAAAAGGGTCTACTTTTGCTAGGGTTACAGCTTTAGTAATACTTTAACTTACAGTTACTAGTAATGACGAAATAAATTTAACGCATTTATTTTCGCGCTATTTTAAGTAGCTTAGCATACATACATTCATATACTCACGGCTATATGCTTCAGAAAAATAAATTTTTTAGCCACTTTTGGAAGCTGTGTGTGGATTGTAAAACATAGGTTTTTGTTGATGGTTCTCAAACCGCATCCCCCAAAAATCACTTAAAAATCGGCAACACCCCTAGTCGTTGCTTACAAACACCCACGGGATGAAATGGCGTAGTGTTATTCTAAACCGACACTACACAGCCAACATAGCATAGCATGAGGCCTAAATATATCTTGGCACAATATTTTCTACGTTCGTTGGTTATTTAAAAACGGTATACGGCTTTTGGGTGGCGCCAGGACGTAGTAAGTTGCACCCAAGCTTTTTTTAAAGATGAATAATAGTTACTTACTTACTTACTTATACTCACGCCCATTGTTCCCATTGGGGTAGGCAGAGACTATCGATCGCCACTTTGTACGATCCTGACAAACCTCTCTAGCTTCATTTACATCCATCAATCTTTTCATACATGCTCTTTTATTCTTCATACTTCGGACGCCAGCCTTTTTGAGCACACTCTCAATTTGGTCCAAGTGTGTTCTCCGTGGTCGTCCTCTACTCACATTACCTTCCACGTTGGCTCTATAGATCTCTTTCACCAATTTACTGTCATTCATCCTCTCTATGTGCCCAAACCACCTTAACATTCCTTTCTCTATCTTGCACACTACGTCATCTTTCACACCTAAACGTTCACGAATTACACTATTTCTCACTCTGTCGCACAACCTTACATTACATATACTTCTGAGGGATCTCATTTCCACTGCATTCACTCTACTTTCATGCCTCTTTTGCCATGCCCAACATTCACTACCATACATCAGCGTAGGAACCAGTACAGCATTGTGAACTGCCATTCGCGCCTTTTCAGACAGGAACTGGCTCGACATTAGACTGTTTATGGCTCCATTTACCGCATTTCCCTTTTTTACTCTCCTTTCAATATCTTCCTCGCATTTTCCGTCCCTTGTAAACAAACTTCCCAGATATACAAACTCTTTCACTTGTTCCACTTTCTTGCCACCTATTGTAATCTCACATTCTGTCATACTTTCCTCTCTCTGGAAAACCATTGTCTTGGTTTTGTCCACATTCACTCGCATGCCCTTTCTTTCAAAAGACTTACACGCAATATTCACCATCTCTTGCAACTCATTTACCGTTGATGCAAGTAATACTTGATCGTCAGCGTATAAGAGGCATTTAATGATGAATCCTTCCATTCTCAGACCATAATCACTTTCGCGTAGTTCTTTCAAACAGTCATCCATGAACAGATTGAAAAGCCACGGAGAAGCTACACAACCCTGACGTACACCCCTAGAGATTTCAAACCAGTCCGTGTTTTCTCCGTTTATTCTTACACATGCACTGGAACCCTCATAGAGTGACTCCAATGCACGTATAAGTTGGCTCCCCAAACCGAACTTAGACAACACCTCCCACAAATTCTTTCTTACTACCCTATCATACGCCTTCTCCAGATCAATGAAGGTGCAATACACTTTTTGGTTCTTTGCTAAGAATTTTTCTGTGATGCACCTTAAGGAGAAGATTTGATCCATACATCCCATTCCCTTTCTAAACCCTGCTTGCACATCCCAGATTTTCTCATCAGTTTCTTTCATCACTCTTTCAATCTATACCTTAGCATACAATTTACCGACAACACTAAGTAGGCTAATACCACGGTAGTTTTTTGCTACCTGGCGTGACCCTTTCCCTTTATATAGGGGCACTATCACCGCTCTGCACCAATCATTTGGTACTTTGCCAAGTGCCCAACACTTTCGGAAAAGGAAGAACAGCCAAGAAGCCACTAACCCTTTACCAGCCCTTAGCATTTCGATATTAACTCTATCATACCCTGCCGCTTTCCCTAATTTCATACATTTCATCGCTTTTACAATTTCTTCCATACTTATCACACTTTCACACATATCACCCAACACTTCGTTACAATTAATATTAATATCAATTGCTGAAGTAGTGGGGTAATCCTCTTTTTCAAAGAGACCCTCGAAATAATCCTTCCATACCCTTTTTATTCTAATTCCATCAGTCATTAATTCACCTTTTTCATCCTTCATTACATTTGTACTGGTGTTTTGTGAAACTCCCCTTTCACGTCTGATATATTTCCAAAACAATTTTTGATTGTTTTGGAAATTATTGGAGAGTTTCTTTTCACTCCATTCTTTCAGATCTCGCTTTTTCTGCTCTATTTTATTCTTAACCATTCTCTTTATTCTCTTATATTCATCTTCAAATCTCTCAACTTCATCATCATTTATACACATATTCATCCGTTTACTAGCTTTGATTGCTAGTAAATCGAGCCAAGCTTTCTTCTTTTCATTCACTGCATCTTTCACATTTTTATCCCACCAACTAGCTGATGGTCTAATTTTCCTTTTGCTCACTCCACAAACTTCCGTCGCACATTCAACTAACGTAGATTTGAGCACACTCCATACATCTTCAATTTCCATTTCATCCGTCATTTCTACGCAACTCAGTCTTTCATCCAATTTCTTAACATATTCATCTCCTATTTTTTCATCTTCTACTAAATTCTCTACTCTTATTCTCGAAGGTTCAGAAGTTGGCACTCTAGTCCTATGACGCCACCGTTTGAACAGACCCCTTACTCGTGACACGACGAGGAAATGGTCTGTTCCCACGTTGACACCTCTATAGACTCTAGTGTCAACCACTTTTGATTTCAGTCTTTCATCCACAATCACAAAATCTATCATACTTCTCTCGCTACCTCGTTGCCTTGTATACATGTGGATATCTTTGTGTTTAAACAATGTGTTAGTAACACAAAGATCCCTCTCCAAACATACTTCAATCAATTTTTCCCCATTTTCATTCACTCTCTGATCCCCATATTTTCCTAATACTCTTGAATAATAGTTGTAAAAGAAAATATATCTAGATTATTTTACGCCTCACCAATAGTCATTGAATAAAGTGCAACAGAATTTACCATATTCATAAGTAAATTAGGTAGATATAAATATGTGCTAGGTTTTTTTTTCTCACAGCCCCTATATGTCCCCACCAAGGGACTCGAGCCTGCCTTGTATAGGGTGATTTGGCTATAGTCCACCACGCTGGCCAGATGCGGGTTGGCAGATTAACAACTTCTACCGTAATAGTAGCCGGGACTGACGGCTTAAGTAGTAACTTGCCCTCCAAAGCAAGGAGCCGTTCACGAAATCATCTTAATTTTCGGATAATCAGGTGATTCAAGCCTGCAATGTCCTTCCATTCAAAAATTCCAATTTTTAAGGTTGCCACCCCCCGGGGATCGAACCCGAGACCTCCGTACTTGCAACCAAGCGCTTAACCGCGAGACCAAGGACACAGTCAAATGCAGTAGCAGAGGTACTCCCAGTCAAATGAGATAAGTCATAAATGAATCATTTTCGCACTCTTAGTTCACTTTTCATGAAAAACAAATTCTTCCTCCTTTTTGAACGATTTATATTTTATTTACAATCGTCAGTTTTGATCATTGTGTATATGACATTCGCATTTCCTCTTCATTTCTTTCCCTACTTTTTATTTACTTATTTTGATGTTTGTTTTTATTTCCATTAAGTAAGTAAAAATACAGTAGCAAGGACTAAAGAAAATATGTAAAAAAATAATTTAGTTTTAGCAGAGATACTAATATTGCTGAACATCACGAACATTCTTAACTGTTGTTCAGAGTACCCACGTTTTGCTTGTACAGTGTCCTCACGTGATAGGGGGCAGGGCTATCGCCAATTTGTAAGAAACTGTCACATGACTGAGTAAAGCTTAGACATGGGGGTTCCCTTAGGATGTTGTACTCACCGTTAACAACCATGATAATTTAACCACTCATTTGACTTTGGAAAAATCAAACTGGTGTAGGCCCGACCCGGGATTTGAACCGTAATTCAATTGTAGACTAAAATAAAAAATCTACAAAATATATAGATAAATATCCATTGCTATAAATAACGAAAAGAGAACAGAATGAGTAAATATGCTTAAATCAATAAAAAAAATATAAGAGTCTAAAAAAATCAGTTACCAGTTTTCTACATAAATAAATAAATGATATTCGAGTATATCGCGTCTGGCATTTTATTAATATGACGATAGAACAAAAAGTAATATATAATTAACAAAATTAAAGCTAAGAACACATAGATATGTATGGACTTTTTATACATATTCATATGCATTTATTCAATTTAACAATATTTTATCATATGTGAATTATTACAACCGTGATAGCCCAGTGGGTAGAACACTCGGTTATCGTGCAAACGACTAGTGTTCGAATCCTGGGTCGGGCCTACTCCAATTTGTCTTTTTTAAAGACATGTGTGGTTAATTTATCATGGTTGTTAACGGTGAGGGAAAACATCGTGAGGAAACCCACATGGCTGAGTTATACTTAGTCATGTGGCAGTGTATTCGTACAAAACAGCGATAGGCCTGCCCCCTATCACGTGAGTACACTGTCCATGCAAAACGTGGGTACTCTGAACACCGGGTGACAAAGTCATGTGATGTTCAGAAGTATTAGTACCTCTGCCAACCCCTTCGGGGATATTCGGCGTGAACGTTTATGTTATGTTATGTTATGTAACTTAACTAATTCAAAACAAAAAATATTTACACGAAATGAAACGCATATATTATTCCGCAGACTGTGTTTCCATACCCAAGAATCGAGAATATTTGTTTATCATTAATGATTTTAGCATTGTCACATTGGTATATTCAATTAAAAACTTAACCGCCTCTAAACTAAACATAATTATAATATAAATGGTTTATTATATTAAGGTAATGTTAGTAGAGGATGACCTCGGAGGACACATTTGTATCAAATAGAAAATGTGCTCATAAAGGCAGGTGTCCGAAGAACGAAGAATAAAAGAGCATGTATGAAAAAATTGATGGATGTGAATGAAGCTAGAGAGGTTTTCCAGGATCGTACAAAGTGGCGATCGATAGTCTCTGCCTACCCCAATGGGAACTAACGGCGTGAGAATATGTATGTATGTTTATTATATTATATACACACAGTTCAAAAAACTAAATCCGCTAAAAGTCCATCTCTATTAATTTTGTTCTTCATTTTGTTATCTTCTTATTGTTTAAAATAACCCTGATAAGATAACAATTGATAGAAAAGTCAATTGTGTTGGTTACACTTTTTGAGTGATCTCTAAGGCTAACACTGACAACCAAGCGCATACATATACTAACGGCCATTAATCCCAAAAAGGAGAGAATTTGATAGGGTACAAGATGGTAGAAATAAAGTATCGTTGGTGATGGGTCTCCAACCGCATCGCCAAAACCACTTAAAAAAACATACCCTTTGGCGACCCTTGCGACAGGCCCGTGAGCCGTAGTGACATTCTAAGCGTGCACTCATCAATAAATATACATATGCTAAGCTGAACCGTCACAGTCATAAAATATCAAAGTTATTTTTGTCTAAGTTTGACACTTGACACTAAGACGTCAACATAGTGGAAACGAACCCTTCATCAATTAAGGTCCAAGAGACCCTTGCCTGTAATTTTCCACACCACTGGCTTTAATTAGGTCAAACTTGATCCCGCGGGAGGACCTTTCCTTGCACGACACTTAAGATCTTGAACGCTTAACGATTTTAAACTAGTTTCGTCTGGATATCGTCATAAAATTTGCTCATCTATTTGCGGAGGTCGTTAGATATTCCCAATCGAATTTTGACATCGAATCAATGTAAGGGTTAAGCCTCTTGAGGGAAACATGTAATCGCAAGCGGTCCGGTATGTATTACATTTATTTCATAAGGGCCGAGACTTAAGAGGAGATAGAACGGTATTTTTTAGGGTTTCGTAGCCCAATGGCAAAAACAAAACTACTCTTAACTGTTCTGTAATGTCGGTCGTTCTGTCGGTCTGCATGCCACATCAATTTATTTCCCAAACTAAAATATAAGTAGATGTTAACTATGAACTGTTGTTCAAATCTTTTTGTTCATGAAAACCTCTTGTGTGGATTATTAATATTAAATAAAGAATAAATAAAGGAAAGAAACGGTATACGGGGGCGTATACCCGAGGTCGCGGGTTCGATTCCCGCCTGTGTCAAAATTTTGCTTTCCTTTATTTATTCTTTATTTAATATGAACCGTTGCCTGATTTTATAACTTATATTTGCAAACATACAAATATTTACGGCTATAAATCAAATAAGGTAGTCAGAGAGTCAGATATTCTTCAGCCCCTTTTGGAAGTTGAGTGAGGAAAAGATTGTACAATATAAGTTCTGTTGTTGGTGACGGGTCTTCAACAGTTTTTCTTCAATTTCAACAATTCCTTTTACGACACCCGCAGAGAGAATGGGATAGAGCTATCCTTAACTGATACTACACAGCTTTACTTTAGAAAATAACTTAAAATATATATAAAATCCGGAGAACCCAAATATGCTTGAATACGATGCAAAAAAGCTTCGTTATTTCGTTTCTATTCAACCCATGTTCACTTATGTCCTCTTTTACTTTAAAATTTAAAAGTAATTAAACTATTAGACTGTAGATCCTTATACCTTTAGTTATTCAATAATATAATTTTATCCTGTCTAGTGTAGTGTAATAGTAATAAATTTACAATACTTTTAATATAGTGCGCCTTAAGATTTTAATTTTAACGTTATGTTTTTAGAGGACGACCACGGGGGACACATTTAAGTGTACTCAAATAAGCAGGCATCAAGAGTAGAAAGAATAAAAGGGCTTATAATATAATATAAACGAAGCTAGAGGGGTTTGTCAGCATCATATAATGTGGCGATCGATAGTCTCTACCTACCTAAATAGGAAATACTGGCGTGGGTATATGTATGTATGCAAGATTTTGAAATTTAGTCTCATATTTCGTCTTGAAGGTACCATATAAAACGAATTAAATCGTTCATTGAGGTAAAGAAAACAGCAAAGTCACGAGAAGTGTCGTCGGGAAATTTGCTTCATCCGGTGTACCGTGGACCTTTGACGGCGGTTGAATGTACCAATTTCCGCCAGGTTTAAACTCAGTAAAAGGTTCATTAGAATTTATAAGACTACACTCGCAGGCAAAACAAATCTATTACTGACTTATTGTGGACGTAAATACAGTTTCAAGTATTCTTTTTTCTCTTCTCGTTGCTTTTTTCGCAGCTTAGACATATTTTTCAACCGAAATTTTAACATGTTTCTCATACCGTTTTTGATTATATATTTTGATGTCTTCCGTTAAAATATTTAGAATAACGACTGACACTCCTAACCGATTTTTTTTATTATTATTTGGTACTATTCATAGAAAACCATTACCATTGCAAAGTGTAGACACAACTCTTAGCCGAATGATTCTTGTATTATTTGGTACTTTTGAAAATCTGAAACATTGTATTATAAATAAGTGTAGCAATAGGTTATTCACAATGCTTACTTACCTACTTACTTATACTCACGCCCATTATTCCCAATGGGGTAGGCAGAGACTATCGATCGCCACTTAGTACGATCTTGACAAACCTCTCTTGCTTCCGTTAAGTACATTCATTATTTTTCTCATACATGTTCTTTTATTTTTCTCACTTCGGACTCCCTCCTTTCTGTCTCAAAACGTTTTACGTGGCCGTCCTCTACTAACAATCCCATCACATATTCATTAGAAAAGAAACAGGACAGAAAAAGGTACAGCTTTATGATAAAATAACTGTAATTTGATTTAGAGGAATAAATAGTTTTGTTCTCTTCCAGCCCATTGTGGGCCTCAAACTAATAAAGGTCTATTGGCCAGAAACACGACAACCAATTTTCCAAGTCGATTATTCAATAATTATATCGTTATCGTAGACAAGATATTCTATTAAAAATAGCTCAACTTAACTCAAAATCCATTCAAAGGTTCACCTTGTACTTCCCGAAAGGGTTGGCAGAGGTAATAATACTTTTAAACATACATAAATGACATCTGGTGTTTGGAGCACCCACATTTTTCTTGGACTTTGCACTCATGAGATAGGAGGCGGGCCTGTTGCTATTCTGCGCAAGTATGCTGGCTGCCACATGAGGACAACTTAGCTCTCTGAGGTTCCTTACGCTTTTTTCCTCACCACCCAGATGAATTAACCACACATATAATTTAATTAAAGGCACATTGGTGTAGCACTGACTCAGAATTCGAACCCGCGCCTCGCCTTTGTACATAAGAGGTGGTAGTGCTCCCTACTGAGCTATAACAATTATTTCATATGTGGAATGTTTATATATTAAAGATTCAAAAAGTAAATTTCAAATGATATGCTATTTTGGTTACAAGACTACCAATTATACTTGTTTGTAAAACATTTATACTTTTTTTGTAATTATGCATTTATTTAACAATCTTTTCCCCACTCACCTTCCAAAAGTGGTGAAGAAGACTCTGAAGCTCTGGATGCCTTTTTGGAAATTTATAGGCATGAGTATATGTATGTATGCAAATATTCCAGTTAGTTTACTCTTTCGTAAAGTTTTATTTCATATAATTTATTTTGCAAAGATAGATTAAAACCGCAAATTCAAATACAAGACTTCATATAATTCTTAAAAACGAAATAGAAGTTTTCTTTACTGTTGAAGGACCTCAAAACTTGAAACTCCTAAAAATACATATTAACATACAGTAAAGATTGGTAATTGATAAGGACTGACGAAAATTCGTAACAGAATAAAACTTAAAAAAGCACACTTCTTCACTTCCGGAAAGCGTTCAGCGGAAATCTATTCGCCTCGAAGCCTTAAGGCTCTAATTTCCGGTTGACGAGCCACGTAGATGGATAGCAGAAAGCCTTAAGACCATCTCTAAGGTCCATTGGTATGCATGGTTAGAGTATTGAATTTAAACCAATAATTTTGATTTTAACATGGTTAAAATTTTACAAAATTAAATTTATACAAACAAATAATTTAACATGTGCCACACAAGTATTCTAGAGACTATAAATTACTTTTATAAATATTGCGGTAGGAGTTATTAGTAGCTAAAATAAAAATCAATCTCGTAAATGCACTGTTCAAACCAAACTTGGGTACTCTGAACCCTAGATGACCGAAGTATACCTCTTTCACTCTGCCAACTCTTCGGTAATATACAGTCTGAATGTTGGTTCTGAGAGTGACATTACAATTTGGAAGTTTATTGAATACATAGTTGTCAGTCTTGTTTTTGTTTTATTAAATAATATTTCAATATATTTTGTCAGCTACTTACTTGTGTTATTTCTTCTTAATAATTAAATCACCTATTCAACTGAAGAATAGTTTAAACTATATAATAAAGAGGTGTAAATTAGACATAAAACATGACCTGGATCAAAAAAATCGTTGAAAAGTTACTAACAAGTTTTTATTTATAATTCTTAAATTTATAACTACATAATTAATTTTGTGTTTGAAAGTTATCAAAAATCAATTTGAAAGTAATAGTATTTGGAGTCTGACGGATTTCAGTAGGTAGCTCTTTTGAGGTTTCGTTATTACTTATTCCAGACAGAAATTCCTAGAACGGCTATTTTAATATTATCTATAATAGAATACCAATATTATTAGTAGTTGAGAAATACGTACTTTTTTGACGACGTCTGTGGCCAAATGGATAGGCGACTGACTAGTTTTTGGGTCCGGAGGTTGCGGGTTCGATCCCCGCTGAGAACAACATTTGTGTGTCGAGCATAAATGATTGTTTCTTAGTCTTGGACGCTATTTATATATCGTTGAGTTAATATCTCATAATACTAATTAGTATATCATAATAGCTTAACTTCGTTCTGGGCTAACTTTAATCTGTGTATAATTAGTCCGCAAAATAAAAAAAATATAAAAATATAAGTGAAGAATGAGATACACATACCTCTCACTCTCACAGCCCATATATGTCCCCACTCGACAGGGGCTCGAGCCTACCCTATATAGGGTGAAGAAAAAACAAGAAAGTCTACTATGTATTTAATAAACTCCTAAATTGTAATCTCACTCTCAGAACCAATATTCACACCGTTTATCACCGAAGAGGTGGCAGAGTGAAAGAGGTACAGTTCGGTCATCTAGGGTTTAGAGTACCCACGTTTGGTTTGAACAGTGCAATCACGTGATAGATTTTTATTTTAGCTACTAGTAATTACTACTGCGATATCTTCTGCCTATCAATATAAAAGTAATTTATAGCCTCTAAAATACGTGTGTGGCACATGGTAAATAATATTTTTATAAAAATTTAATTTTGTTTTTTTATTACCATTCGAAATATGAAAATATTGGTTTAAATTCAATACTCTTACCATGCATACCAATGGGTATGCATAACACATACATCTACGCACGGCTGTAAATCCCAAAGACGGAAAGCCGTGCATTAGCACTCGAAATTTTTTAGCAACTTTTTAAATTGTGTGAGGAAAGAATGCAAAATAAAAAATGATAAGTGATGGGTCTCCATAATGTCCAACGAATCCTTAGTGACTTTTTACGAAACCCGTGGGAAGAAGTGTGTTGGTGTTTTTTTTACATACATACATATACTCACGGCTATAATTCCCTAAACAGGGTAGCCAGAGCTTTGGAATGAAAAATTCCTCAGCCACTTTTGGAAGTTGAGTGGGGAAAAGATGGTAATAATAAATGTTCTTGGTGACGGATCTCCAACCACATCGCCCAAAAATCACTTGAAAAGTCCCTATACCCTTAGTCGCCTCTTACGATCACCCACGGGTAGAAATGGAGTAGTATTATTCTAAGCCGACACTACACAGCAATACCCTGCATTTCTTACCTCACAATACCCTGTTGAAAGAGAACAATGTATTTCAAAATTATTAGTTTATTGAAATAAAGATAAATGTATACTTCTGCGGTTTTCTACGGCTTCTTCTTTATGTATATCCGAAATTTCGTTTTCTAATATTTAACAATATCGTATATCATATAAAGAAGGTATTTGTTTATCAATTTATAGCTAATTAATAAAGCATAAAATTTTATCAAAACTGAAAGTTAAATTGAATTGGTGATAATTTTTGAACAATTTTTATTCTTCTGTGTTATTATCCTTAACCTGTTGGATGAGATCATAAGCGTGAGTACAGGTAACCGATATTATAAGATACACAACACAACACAAACGTTCAGGCCGAATATCCCCAAAGGGGTTGGCAGAGGTAATTTTTTTTATTATTATGAATTCTTTTCCCCACTCAATTTTCTGCGGGGCTCTGGCTAGGCGGACAGTTCATTTCCCTTGCTTTTCGTGGGGTCCAAATGTGTTTCCAAACAAAAATAAAACACGATGGCGGCGATGTAGCTCGCCACCTGTCACGCCGTGGTTCCTCGCGGGTTGAAAAGTGGGCTGAAGAGAACCGCTTTGGTACGATGAATGTGTTGGGAGGGATGCATGAAAAATTAGATGAACTATGTTTGATTATGGAAGAAAGAAACCTAGATTTTCTGTGTGTTAAAGAAACGAAGCGCAAGGAAAAAGAGGTTTCACAACTTGGCCCATTTACATACATTGGCAGCTATCTGGTCGGGAGTTGCCGAGAGTAACAGAGCTTGCCAAGGCGTATGGGACTTCTAATATCTGAAAGGATGGCTAAGTGCATGAAAGATTATGCATGTGTGAGTCCAAGGCTCCTATGGATAAAGGTGAAAGTAGGGCTGGTCCGGATGCGCATAATTTGCGTGTATGCTCCGGACATGTCCAAATCACTATCCGAGAGGGAGGAGTTTTGGAATTTGTTAGACGATATTGCGAATGGGTGTGATCAGAATTAGAGAATTGTTATGTTAGGAGATTTTAATGGTTGGGTTGGGGTGTCACGCAACGGTTGTGAAAGAGTTTTAGGAAAGTTTGGTGATAAAAGAGTGAACGAGAATTGGGAGAAATTGATTGATGTATGTTTGGGGAGGAATCTTTGTGTAACGAACACGTTGTTTGAACACGAACACGTTGTTTGAACACAAAGATATCCATATGTATACTAGACAGAGGGGAAGTGAGAGAAGTATGATAGATTTTGTGATAGTGGATGAAAGGCTAAGAGCAAAGGTTGTTGACACCAGAGTCTACAGGGGCATTAACGTTGGCACAGATCACTTCCTCGTGTTATCACGATTGAGGGGACTGTGCAAGCGTTGGCGTCACAGGGCCAAAGTGTCAAAAACTGAATTTGCGAGAGCAAAAGTGGAGAAATTGGAAGAGGATGAAAATATTAGAGATGAATATATGAAGAAATTGGACGAGAGGATAAGTTGCGTGGAGATGAAGGATGAATTGGAGATAGAAGAAGTATGGGATGTGCTCAAATCGTCAATGGTTGAATGTGCGACGGAAGTGTGTGGATTGAGTAAAAAAACAAATAGACCACCAACAAGTTGTAGTAGTAGTTGTAGTGAAGAATAGTGAAGTTGAATATAAGAAAGTTAAGAAGAAAATAGAAAAGAAAAAGCGTGATCTGATAGAATGGTGTGAGAGGAAACTTTCTGATAATTTTCGGAACAACCAAACCTTGTTCTGGAAATATATCTGGAAAGAAAAGGGAGTTTCCCAAAACACGAGAGTGAATGTTGTGAGAGATGAACAGGGTGAATTGGCGACGGATGAAAGTAGAATAAGACAAGTATGGAAGAACTATTTTGAGGGACTCTTTGAAAAAGAGGATTCACCTATTTCTTCGCCAATTGGCAGCAATGTTGACTGGAATGAGGCATTGGGTGACAGTAGTGACAGTGAGATTTGTATGGAAGAAGTAATGAAAGCATTGAAAAGTATGAAAAAAGAGAAAGCGGCAAGGTATGATAGGATGAGTATCGAAATGCTGAGGGCTGATAATGGGTTGGTGGCTTCCTAGCTGTACTTCTTTTTTCCAAAGTGTTGGTCGAGTGGTAAAGTACCACGAGATTGGTGCAGGGCAATAATTGTGCCCTTATATAAAGGAAAAGGGTCACACCAGGAAGCTAAACACTACCGCGGAATCAGCCTACTCAGTGTTGTCGGTAAATTGTATGCAAAGGTATTGATTGAAAGAGTGATGAATGAAATAGATGGTAAAATTTGGGATGTGCAAGCAGGATTTAGAAAGGGAATGGGATGTATGGATTAAATCTTTTCTTTAAGGAGCATCACTGAAAAGTTCTTAGCCAAGAATCGAAAGGTGTATTACTCCTTCATAGATTTAAAGAAGGCATATGATAGGGTGGTAAGGAAGTATTTGTGGGAGGTGTTATCCAAGTTCGGCTTGGGGAGCCAACTTATACGTGCATTGGTATCACTCTATGAGGATTCTGGTGTATGTGTAAGAATAAACGGGGAAAACACAGACTGGTTCGGTATCTCTAGGTGTGTCCGACAGGATGTGTAGCTTCTCCGTGGCTCTTCAACTTGTTTATGGATGACTGTCTGATAGAGTTGTGTGAAAGTGATTATGGACTGAGAATGGGTGGATTCGTCATCAAATGCCTCTTATATGCTGATGATTAAGTGTTACTTGCATCTTCGGTTGAAGAGTTGCAAGAGATGATGAATATTGCATTTGGGTCGTTTGAAAGAAAAGGAATGAGAGTGAATGTGGATAAAACCAAAACCATGGTTTTCGAGAGCGACGAGAATATGACTGAATGCGTGATTGAGATCAATGGTAAGAAAGTGGAACAAGTGAAAGAGTTCGTATATCTGGGAAGTTTGTTTACTAGGGATGGAAAGTGTGATGAAGACATTGAAAGTAGAGTAAACATAACATAAACGTTCACGCCGAATATCCCCGAAGGGGTTCGCAGAGGTACTAATACTTCTGAACATCAAGTGACTTTGTCACCACGGTGTTCAGAGTACCCAAGTTTTGCATGGACAGGGTACTCACGTGATAGGGGGCAGGCCTATTGGCATTTTGTGCGAATACACTGTCACATGACTAAGTACAACTCAGCCATGTGGGTTTCCTCACGATGTTTTCCCTCACCGTTAACAACCATGATAAATTAACCACACATATGTCTTTAGAAAAGACAAATTGGTGTAGGCGCGACCCAGGATTTGAACACTATTTGCACGATAACCGAGTGTTCTACCCACTGGGCTATCACAGTTATAGTTACAGTTAGTATCACAGTGAAAGAAGAGTAAAAAAGGGTAATGCGGTAAATGGAGCACTGAATAGTCTCATGTCTAGTCAATCGGTGTCCGAAAAGGCCCGATTGGCTGTGCATGATGCTGTCCTCGTTCCTACGCTTATGTATGGCAGTGAATGTTGGGTGTGGCAAAAGAATTATGAAAGCAGAGTGAATGCAGTAGAAATGAGATCCCTCAGAAAAGTTTGTAATGTAAGGTTATGTGATTGTGTGGGGAATGATGTGATTCGTGAAAGGTGTGGTGTAAAAGATGAAGTTGTAAGAAAGATAGAAAAAGGAATGTTGAGATGGTTTGGGCACATAGAGAGGATGGATGACAGTAAATTGGTGAAAGAGATCTATGGAGTCAATGTGGAAGGTAATGTTAGTAGAGGACGACCTCGGGGGACACATTTACATCAAATAGAAAATGTGCTCAAAAAGGCAGGTGTCCGCAGTACGATGAATAAGAGAGCATGAATGAAAAGATTGATAGATGTGAATGAAGCTAGAGAGGTTTGCCAGGATCGTACAAAGTGGCGATCGATAGTCTCTGCCTACCCCAATGGGAACTAACGGCGTGAGAATATGTACGAATATGTATGTATGTCAATTTTCAAAAGTGGTTGGATAATTTCTTTTTCTGAAGCTCTGGCTGCCATTTTTAGGAATTTATAGCCATGAGTCGATGTATGTATGGATGTGACATAGGATTGTACTGTTATGCTACTACATAAATAATATGTAATAACATGTCCACAATGATGGATAGAACTCAGTCAAAAAAAAGGTTATTCTTTACTTAGTTTCACTAACTTTATCTGGGACGTAACAACAAAATCTTGTCACTTTTTCCCTATTCCTCAGTTTTCGTAGTGTACCAAATAAAGAAGGTTCGTATATTCTGCAATTTAAATAAATTACGGCTGACTGAATAAAGGATCTCTCCAAAGATCATCAAATCGGAGAAGCTATTTTACCAGCGGCGCCTATAAAGCTTTTTACAGTTCCTAGTAATGTTTTTTGCAATGTTAGCACAATTCAATCAAATCAAATCACATTGGAGTCCCCTACTATAGCCAGTCAGTATGTCTTCCAGAAGGTTCCATAGCTCATAAGTGGTTATAACTTGTGGAGTATTGTCATAAACTGGTTCGTAGCTAAGTCGTAAACTTATCATGAGCAAATGATGTGAGTTTATTTACTGCGATAGATTCACTGTTCGGGTTTGTGGCCACTCTATTTACTGTTATATTATATAAAGCTGACGATTGCGTTCTAATTTAACCTTTTTGAATGATGTATGAATAGTTTATGAAAAAAAAACGTATGAAATACGAAGTTAAATCTGCAGTTTCACAAAATGAGATATGCTCAAAACTTGCTGAATTTATGTTGTTCTTAAAAGCAATTTTCTTTGTTAGTTTCCATAACAAAAAACACTGTCTTTATAATTTGTCACTTTCGTATTTCAAAATTTAGAGAGCGGGAGAACAAATTTTACAATGTTTTAAGTGTTTTAAAAGAAACCTTGGTGTAATTTTTAAAGACTTATCAAATTATATTTTTATTTAGCTTTATATATAATGGTCTCCCTCTTCTTATTGTATTTTGTCATAAAACCTTAAAGCAACGTTGTATGTTTTCGGAAATAAATTGCTGTGACAAACGGACTAATAACCAGACATGACGAAACCATAAGGGTTTTGTTTTTTTGTCGTTCAGCAATGAAACCCTAAAAACGTGTCATTGTGCTACACTGTTATTTATCGAACCAATGAGACACTAAATACTATAAACTTAACAATAGAATTAATTAAATTATTTAGCTCACTATATAAAAAAAACTAAAACTTTTTCTCTGATGTGTATTCAATACAAATTAATATAAAACGCCAGAGAAGTTAGGATTTTTGACGTCAATTTATTTATGAGTATTTTGTAATTCGAGATCATGATACTCCGCAACAAATTCAATGTGTGAATTCCAGTGTCGGTCAAATGGTTTCTTCTTGGTATCAATACAGACAGCGCGGGTCTCAAATGCCAGTAGCGCAAAAATATTCAAATCATGCTCTCACAAAGAAATATTCACTCTAAAATATTTATAAAAAGATTCTCATAAAACCTACTTATACAAAAATCTTAAGTTAAAATAACGTACTCACAAAAACACTTTATATTTTTTGTTTTTCTCATTTTATGTTAAATTGCTTTTTAGTTTCATAAATTTTGTTTGCATATTTTTCCATTCAATTAGGCTTATGTACATAATATTAAATCAAAACGCTGATCAGTCAAGTAAAAACAGCAATAAAAGTCGCTATTAAAAGATAATATATTTTATATAAAAGCTAATTTATTATTGATTTAGTTTTGAACAAGTCACTGCTAATAATTAAAGAATAAATAAAGAAAAGAAAAATCTAGACACAGGCGGGAATCGAACCCGCGACCTCGGGTATACGCCCCGACGCTGCTGTTACGTCACTGCTGTTATTGAAATATATTATTTTATCTCTAGATGATAGAACAATGGCTGAAAATTTTGTGAACAAAAAAATTGTTTATGCTTCTGTCACACCTCTAGCGATTAATCCAAAACATATAGCAGAATTACTGGTTTCTCCTAAATGTATTACAATTCTATAACCTGGTTGCATACCAACATTCTTGCTTCATAGAATTGAAAGAGTAAGCAGAAACTTATTCATGTGCATGTGCACTTTGTGGATGGTATTGTCAGTGAAAAACCACCACGGAGGACATATTCGTCGACATTTAGATCGATTTGATGAGATCAAAACCGCGGGAATCTAAAATATCTATACTTATAATAAATCTGTAGAGAGGTCAATTCTGTACATGAAATATATTTTCAAAATAACTATCAGGGGGTGATTAGGGATCGATACTGATGCCAAAAATGCAATTAGTAAAATTTTTGCCTGTCTGTCTGTCTGTCTGTCTGTCGGTTTGTATGTTCCTTATGGAAACAAAAACTACTCAACGGATTTTAACGAAACTTTGCACAATTATTCTCCATACTCCTGGGCAGGTTATAGTATACTTTTCAGCAGAGTAGTGAAGGGAAATTGGGGGAAATTTTGGGAAAACGGGAAAAGTTACTCCATTTTTTAAGCTTCCGTCGCATATGCAGCCTTAATGGTTAAATTTACATAGAAATCATGTATGACGAAAATATTCTTCATAAAATTATCTAAAAAAAATCCGCAACAGTATATGTCTATCTTTTATGGTTGACTCACAATAACACGTGTAATTCCTGATAGCTTAGCAGTTCGGAACATTCTGGTTGTATTTGTTTACTCTTACGTTTGTAAAACTCTCATTCATCCCTAATTTAAAAAAGGTAACATTATTACCTATTCAATACAAAAAGAATCATAGAAATCGGTAGAGAAACACCGAAATTATACATAAAATAAGCCATCGCGCCCGTGACCCAAACCAAATCTTTACTAATTTACATATAACATACTAGATGGTGCCAGTAGTTGCATGCTCATCGCGTAATGATGTATAGTTTGTGGTAATGATTTCTTTTTTAGATTGTTATAAATACTTCATAGCGTTTTATTCCAAAATTTGCTATTAAACGGAAATACTGAACCGTTCATAAAAGCGCATTCAAAATCAACAAACTACACTGTTCAGGGAGTGCTATAAATTTAATAAATTGAAAACATTGCGCTAAATTTCACAATGCTTGAGCAGTGACTGAAGAAAGTAACCTCAGATATTTAAAAAACAACTCTACCCGTGCGATGCTGGGCCGATCCACTAGTGAACAATAAAAGGGTTTGTATGTAAAGATTTATGGATGCGAATCGTTTGCCAGGATCATACAACGTAGCGATCAAAAGTCCCTGTTTACCTCAAAGGAAACTATGTGAGTATATATGTAAAATGAAGATGAAGAAACATTTATATTGTTATGAAAGCTCTATATCCTTCAATCAATATAAATAAGAATCTAAAGCCTGTCTAGATTGTTTCATTGGCTTTTTCTCAGCTTGCAAATTCTATATCGAAAGTGTAAATTTATTAGTTTTCTTATAGTATAATATCAGTTCCTCAAGTGGGTAACGTACATTAACCAGGGTGCGCTTTTTCTAACATAACTTTTTAACTGCTATGATCGGAGGTCCGAAAATATTTCACATACCATTTAAAACCATAATGATCAGTCTTCATAAAAAATTCAAGTCATAAATATTGAAAAATATAATCATGGAAATTCATAAGATCACTAATTATACACTTTGTATTTAATAATATTTGTTTTAATATATTTGTTTATACTAATGACCGGCAGTATAATAATTTCATTAAATAATTATAATATTCATAAATGTTTTGAAGTCTAATATTTAAAACAATATTATCAATTATAAGTGTTTTTGTCTATATTTGCTTGCTTGTTTGCATGCTTGCTTGCTTGCTTGGTTGCATGTAAAGGGGGTGCAGGGGGGTTGCGCCCCCTGCTTGGGTGGGTCACAGGCAAAGAAAATTTGGGTCACATTTAGCTAGGTTAGGTTAGGTTAGATTATGTATAAAACGAGCGAGCGAAGCGCAGCGGAGCGAGCACCTTAAATGCATGATTCATGCCTATTTGCATGCATGCTTGCTTGTTTATCGTAGCAACGATATCTATACTTATAATAAATCTGTAGAGAGGTCAATTCTGTACATTTTCAAAATAACTATCAGGGGGTGATTAGTGATCGATACTGATGCCGAAAATGCAATCAGTAAAATGTTTGTCTGTCTGTATTAGAAAAAATATAGCTGGTAAGCCTTGATTTTTGACGACAGATGTGGCCGAGTGGATAGGTGACTAGCACCTTGGTGCGGAGGTTGCGGGTTCAAACCCGGTGAGAGTAACTCTTGTTTAATGAGCATAAGTTGTTGTTTATTAGTCTTGGATGTTATTTGTATGTGTATTATATAATATTAAATATATCGTTGAGTTAGTATCCCATGATACAAGTTCTACTAACTTTGGGGATAACTTGATCTGTGTATAATATGTCCGTATATATTTATATTTATTTCTTTTTAAAACACACAAGAGGTACATGTTTAATGAAAAAAACATCATTTATTTGTATATGAAGAGTTTCATTGACTTTTTAGAGTGTATTTAAATTAAACAATAAAGCGGTGTATAGTTTACCTATAAATTTTCAACTAGGTCTACTAATTAACCAATTTCAAGTCTTATAAGTTTCGAAAAAAAATACGAAACTATAAGGGTTTCATTTTTTGCCGTTCGGCTTCAAATAAGACTATACATGAAAAAAATATGAATTTAAATAAGACACATCAGGGTTGCTAGGACAAAACGGTAATTACTAGTATCTGCCTACTCCAATTAATAGATGAGTAGCTCTTCTGGCGTGTAGCTATTAAAATAATAGTGGTAGGTATTAGAATAAATAAGTTTAAAACATATTTACCTGAAAATCGATATAAAGATAAACCGGTGTTTTACATTCCATAACTATTCAGCTTTTACATCATTGCTATTATTAATTAAATATTTAATTTCATGCCATAAAATCAGAACGGAATTTTATTCTTCAGATTTCGAACGCCTGCATTTTTAAGCATTTGATTTATTTGATCTAAGTGGTCGTCCGTGATTGCCTTCTACTAAAATTACCATCTGCATTAACTTTAAATATTTTTTAAACAATTTATTATCATCCATCCTGTCTATGGGTAGATGAAGCACGGCTAAAATCCCATCAAAATATAGCCAGAGTTTCAGAATCACTCATTTCTCAGCTAATTTATCATGAAAACGGGTTAATGTTATTCTAAGCCAGTACAACACAGCCGTTTTTTAATACCAACGCGAACAACGAAAGTGTTTGTTTCGTCAATTCAATTGAATATATCCACTTATCCAGAATCCATATCTCCCAAGCCATTTCAGATTGCAGCAAAAATGGAAATTTTATAACAAATGAGACATATTATAAATCATATAAACCCTATTTCAAGTGAAACTTTCGATAGTAGAGTTAAATGTAAAATATATTATTATGCGACAAACAAATTTTCATTTCCAACGCCTTAAACATATATACTGAGTGAAAGTTGATTATTTTGATAAATAATTTACCGATCTCACCTTCCAAAGGTTGTCTGGAAGAGATCGCTTTTAGCGATAAGACCGTCAATTGTACCTCACTGAAAATTGTATGATAATCTCTTTTGTAAATTTTTGTTTGATGTGGAATAAAGAGTTATTCTATTCTATTCTATTCTATAATATTTTACCAAAGCCATTAATTAGGCATTATTCAAATACTGAAACTCAGTTAAACCACTGAACAAATAACTCTGTGTATTTTATAATATATTTAATCCCTTTTCTGATGGTATGCAAGTTCAATTAAATAAAAAACATTATCTTACTAGTGCGTTATGGTAAACAAAAACTAAAAGTTTGCTAGTAAGCTGCTTCCCTACCCAAATTCAGTGTTGTAAAAGTTACTTTATGAGCTAGTTTGTTAATAAAATACAGGAATTACAGCAAAAGTGGGTAACCCTGGCGCGACTACGTCGCGTCCTATAAAATTAGTTTATTTTGAAATTTTCCGACCAATCACAGCGCAGCTCTTTTGAATTTCTAGTTAATTTTACTGATTGGCCGGTTTGAAAAAATCCCGACCAGTCACAGCGTATCTCTGATCGACTAAAGTTTGCGCACGCTTATGACACTCAAGCAAAGTCTATGGGCCAAAATTGAAACTTTGAAATTCTGTAACAATTAACTTAATCCAGTTACATCAGATGTCTGAATTTTGTGCACACCACGGCCGCCAACTGTACAAAACGATACCTGAACCAAATTTCTAGCTTAACTCATCGCGTCACAGGCTTCCGGGCAAGAGAGAGGCTTACAGAAATAATATATTAAGATTAAAATTAGCTGTGTAGTGTTGGCTTAGAATAGCACTACACTATTCCTTCTCGTGGGTGTTCGTAAAAGACGACTAAGAGTATTGGGACTTTTTTAATGGTTTTTGAGTGATGCTGGTGTAAACCTGTCCCCAAAAACCTTTGCTTTACGATCTTTTTCCCACTCTACTTTTAAAAGGTGACTGAGGAATTTCTTATTCCGAAACTCTGGCTACCCCTTCTAGGAATTTATATAGCCGTAAGCCGTTTATTTATGTATGTACGTATGTAAAAATTCGATAGATTATTTTAATAAAATTTATGAAATAACATACAACCTTACATAAATTGCATAATAAATAACGCATTGGTTAAAACTCATCAGCATAACGCTGATTTAAAATATAATTAACTCAAACATTATATAAGTTACTTATAGATTATACACTCACTCAAGTATGAAGAATAAACGCGCATATATGAAAAAAAAATATGGATGTGAATGAAACTAAAGATGTTTGTCAAGATCGTAAAAATTCGCGATCGATAGTCTCTGCCTACCCCTATGGGAGCTAACGACATGAGTATATGTTTGTATTATGTATATATTCCCTCACAAATTTCGCTATTTAAATACAATGTTGTAACATTTTAATGACACAATTATTCGCAGCTAAAATATTTACATTTAGGAATAAATAGTTACATTACATAACTAAATCAAACATTTAAGCAATGTGAACTACTTGTACCAAATATTCACAATTAAAATCGTTGAAACAGATCAGAATGCATAATTCAACCTGCGCTCCTTCCAGTATGAATCATAACATTTATAGTTTACATTTTCCACTGACAAGTTTACCACTTTTCTACCACTCCAAACTTGACTTAATACCAAGTTTTATTCTGTTTAGTTTTTTTAATGGATATTCAACCCTTATCAATGGCAATTACTTACATTCCTATAATAACAGCTATAAATCCCGAAATGAAAAGTATAGGTCTTCAAAATTAGAATATACCCAGCCACTTTTTGCAACGAGTTTAAAAATAGAAAAATTTGGGACAGTATTTGATTTGATTGTACGACATGATATTCCAATGGGTAGAACACCCGCCTGAAAACAGAAGGGCGTGAGTTCCAATCCTGGGTCGGGCTCACACCAATTTGTCTTTTCTAAAGTCATATTTGTGGTTAATTTATCATGGCTGTTAACGGTGAGGGAAAACATCGTGAGGAAACCCACATAACTAAGTTGTACTTAGTCATGTGACAGTGTATTCGTACAAAAACTGCGATAGGCCTGCCCCCTATCACGTGAGTACACTGTCCAAGCAAAACGTGGGTACCTTCTCTGGACACTAGATGGCGCTGCCATGTGAGTTCGTAAGTTATGTTATGTATTTGATTGGTCTCCAACCACATTCCCAACATTTAACAAAAAGTCCCGAAACAGACTCTCGACGACATCATCATCATAATTAGTTATGGAAAAATATGAGAAATGAAGAACACACTGATAAGATAGTTTGGATGAAGTCCTCGAATTCTCATTCAATGATAATTAGAGCCATGGATCTAAAATGGTTGTCGATTTAAATATGAATTTTCAAGTCATGTAAATGATACAATACATATGATAACTTAGATAACAAGGATAATATGAAATTGGTGCAATTTATTTAATAGTAAATGTAAAAGGCGACTAAGGGTATAGGCCTTGTTAAGTGGTTTTTGGGCAATGCGTTTGGAGACCCATCACCAACGATACTTTATTTCCACCATCTTTCTCCTATCAACTCCCAAGTGTGGCTTAGGAGTTTCTAGCTCTGAAGCTTTGGCTACCTTTTTTTATGATTTATGGCCGTGAGAATATGTATTAATAATTAGGAGAATGACACCACCGAAGTTAGTTCATCAACAAGTAAGTTGTGAATGAAAATTAAAAAACCCGTTTTGCATTTATCAAGCTAAAAATTCTACTCCGAAGTATTAAAGTCTGGTAAAAGTTAACTCTTTGACTTCGAAACAAATAGTTAATTACTTTGAGAGCTCGTTAGCTGAGGATTGTAGCTAACTTCAGGGTGCTTTCACATTTTTAGGGTTTCGTAAGCGCTGATTGCAATTTTCATTTCTTGAATATTCATTTATTATGAACTTTTAAAACTAATCGTGCTACATGCTTAGATCATAGAATTTTCTAAATTTTGGTATATTGTCTTTTTTAAAGATTTTTTTTTTATATTTTGGCTCTTTTTTTGAGACACTATTGTTTAATAACAATTATGTTTATGCGTGCAGTGATCGATAAGTGTCAAGCCAAAATTGTTGGTGCGATATTGCTTTACAAATCTCTCTATGTTTTCGCTTCACGCATTCATTCATTTTCATTTGTCATGTTCATTGACAATGTCAATGTCGCAAAATCGATGTACTTGGATGGCGTAAATGAGTGCAATCAATTCATAGACCCCCTTAGTAACTTAAAGATATTTTCTATGAATATCCGAAGCATATACAAAAATTTTGATAGCTTGCAAATCTTGCTTGGACAACTTACCTTGTCACCCGATATTATTGTTCTAACAGAATGCTGGCTGAATAAAACGGCAAACATCCCCAAGTTGTCTGGCTTCCAAACATTTGCTACTCGTAACAATCGAAACCAAAATGATGGTGTAATCCTTTATTTAAATAACAAATTAGCCAATACAAAAGTTAGAGAGCTAGAGCTTATGGACTGTAATTGCATATCTGTCAATATTGATCAAAATCTATGCCTTCTAGCAATATACCGATCTCCCTCTTTTAGAAGAGCGGATAACTTCGTTGAAGATCTTTCTAAGTTATTAGACAAAATTAGTAGTACTAAAAATATTCTAATTGTTGGCGATATCAATATTGATATAAAAGAAGGAAACACTGATGTAAACTCCACAGATTATTTGACTTCCTCGGTTTACTATGGTCTTTTACCCGCTCACACATTTCCAACTCGGGCTAACAATTGCCTCGACCATATAATGATGAAATCTAGTCCATCTCACCAACCACCTGTTGCTATTGTCCTTCCTGCATCTATTACCGATCATTCTCCCGTCATTTTTCAAACCTACGGTAATCCACACACAAGAAAAAACAAAGGGAAACGCTCCTTCATACATCTAGATTACTCAAAGATTTCCGAAGATATTTCATCTGTCAATTGGGATGACGTACTGGATTGTCATGATGTGGACCAAGCAGCTGACCTTTTTCTTGCCTCCATCACAAATATTATTAAAAGAAATAGCCAGGAAAAACTCATCACAAGATCAAATAATACAATAAAACCATGGATCACACCAGGCCTATTGAAATCCATCCGCAATAGAGATAAACTCCACAATAAGGCTAGAAAAAATCCTGACAATATTAATTATGTAACATTTTATGAATCGTATAGAAACTATTGCAATAATTTATTAAAAACATTAAAAAGAAACTATGAAAGAGACATTCTTCAAAAAAATTGTAAAGATAGAAAAAAAACATGGACTACCATCAAAAATATTTGTAATTTCCCCCAAAAAACAAACCCTGCAGATAAATTGCTAACTAAAGACATATCTATAACAGAAACATTATAGTCCATTAATCAATATTTCACTGAAGTAGGAAGCCAATTAGCCAATAACATCTTGGCTCCAACCAATAAATCAGAGCAGTCCTTGGCATCCCATTATAATCTTTGTGGTAAACTCCCCAACTCTTTTGGTATTATTCCCCCAGACTCAAAGAAAATCTCCATTATAGTTAAACAACTTAAAAATAGCTCTTCGCCAGGCTGGGATGGAATCACATCGAAAATTTTTAAACAATCTTTACCCTCTCTTCTCTCTCCACTTACAAAACTGTGCCAGATGAGTTTCGATAAAGGAATTTTTCCACGTTGCCTCAAAAGGTCCATTGTTGTCCCGATTCATAAAGGCGGAGATGAAACTCAAATGGTTAACTACAGACCCATCTCCTTATTACCATCACTTTCTAAAATTCTTGAAAAGCTTATGAATCAACGTCTCACAAGATATCTTGAAGCCATGAAACTTCTATCTTCCAACCAGTTTGGCTTCAGAAACGGAAAATCAGTAGAGCATGCAGTATCAGAACTTGTGAACCATATTGTAAATATTCTCGACAGGGGGGACAAAGCAGTTGGTGTATTTTTGGACATGGCTAAGGCTTTTGATACTGTTTCCATCCCAATACTGCTAGCCAAGCTAGAATCTCTTGGAATACGAGGGCTTCAATTCGACTGGTTTAGGAGTTATCTGTCAGAAAGATCCCAAAGAGTAAAAATTAATGGTGGGTGTAGCGCTGAAAAGGGTATAAGATTTGGAGTGCCACAGGGGAGTATTCTAGGCCCAACTCTATTCTTGATCTATATCAACGACCTATGCGACCAAGTACTGCACAAAGGAAAAATAATAACTTATGCTGATGACACAGTCCTAATATTTCACGACAAGGATTGGGTAAGAGTGGAAAAAAACGCAAATGACGGATTGGACATAATTGCACGTTGGCTTCAAAATAATCTTCTGACCGTTTATATCTCTAAGACGAAATTTATTAACTTCTCCATTAAAAAAACCACTCAGCCCAAGCGTCCCCTAAATTTGATAATTCATAATTGCGACAACTCAAAATCTGACAATTGCGACTGCAGTCCACTCTTATGCGTAACGTCAATTAAATACTTGGGAGTGACTATAGACAATTTCCTTAGGTGGACTGACCATATAAACCAAGTCTCGGGTAGAATCAGAAAATTTGTCTATACCTTCAAGTCCCTGAGACATGTAAGTTGTATCAAGACACTTAAAATGGTATACCTCGCTTTGGCACAGTCAGTTCTCAGTTACTGCATAACTGTCTGGGGCTCAGCCTTAAAATGTCATCTGATACCATTGGAAAGAGCACAGCGGATCTTACTTAAGGTAATATATCATAAACCAAGACGACATTGTACAAGCACCTTATACCGGGAATGCGGCCTACTCACAGTTAGACAGCTGTTTATTAAAAGTGTAATTGCAGTTCAGCATACGAAGGCTAATTCTTCGATGATATTATCATGCAATAATAAACGTCGGAGTGATATTGTTTTTAAATGTATACGTACTCGCACCAATTTCGGCAAGCATCAGTTTGAATACATTGGCCCTTTTCTATACAATAGATTGAGTAAAGATGTTTCGATTGTGCATCTCAATAAAATGGATTTGCTCAGGACTGTAAATACCTACCTTTCAGAATTAAATTATATTGAAACCGAATCTCTTCTTAAAACCATCACCTAAACACTATATCTTAATTTCCAAATCTCCCAAACCTCCAACAGACATATATTCACACACAACACTCACACTCATCATACACACAAAAACACTTTACTTACTCTGAAGGATGTCCTTATATTAATATTGTTTTCTATTTAATTTAATTTTTAATTTTAATTTGTATGTTTTGATAAGTTATTATTATTTCTTTTTAAATTTTATTCTTATATTCCTATCTTTACAAAGTTTTACGAAGTTGAACAAGCAACCGTTGTATTTCCCTATGACCCTTTCTTACAGGTTTAACCTAGTAAAGGGAATAGAGTCTTCCATACGGCTTATTATAAATTGTATAAATTCTTCGTTTATAACAAATGTGATGAAGGTTATATAAGCCCATATGTTCTTTTTTTATGATGTTTCAATAAATTAATTATTAATTATTATTATATTATTTCGAAAATTTAAAAATGTTTCATACATGATTTATAGATGTTGCACGAGCCGCTAAGGGTTTTGTTATAGTATTTACCATTAATCCTTTATTTAGCACAACTTTCTTGTCTCAACTTTTAAAAACGACTATAGAATTACTAACAGATGAAGCTCTGTTTACCCCTTTTTGGTATTTTCAGCCGTAAGGGAATGTCTGTAATATTTATCTAAAAAAATACAGCTTAATATTTTCATGTTTTTTAGTTTACTACACACAGATACTGTAATCTTGATAGGCTGTCTAAGAAATGTCTATAATTCCGAAATCATAATATTGCAATAGATGTTATGAAGCAAGAAGATATTGTAAGAAATATAAATAAATATTGATCAATTACATAGCAGTGGGTTAATTCAATCCATCTTTACTCGAAAAGAAATAAGTTAGTACGGTGTTGCTTAGTAATATTAATCCAAGTAGGCTAAATACTGCAAAACAAGGGTCACCAAAATCAATTATTAACTAAAATATATGTTCTATTCATTAAAATTCTACTTCAACATTTCCTCAGAATAAAATAATAATACGTGGGACACGCAGAAAATTTTGCGAAAATAAAAAAAAAGTTCTATGGGTTAAAAATATTTTTTTATTGAATCTTTTCAAAGTACTCTCCACCAGCATCTATACAAAGTTTCATACATCTAAACCAGTTTTCGAAACACTTTTTCCAGTCCGCCGCAGACACTTCATTTACAGCCCGCTGAAACGCTGACAGCGCATCTTCCAGCGATGAAATTTGTATCCCTTTGAGTTGATTTTTTATTTTAGGGAATAAAAAGAAGTCACACGGTGCCAGGTCAGGGCTGTAAGGAGGGTGACCCAAGAGTTTGACCGGCGTGCTGTTCAGGAAGTCCGTCGTTTTGAGCGCGGTGTGAGCGGGCGCGTTGTCGTGGTGAAGCAGTAGCCCGCGGAGCCCTGTATTTGGTCGACTGTTGCTCACAACTGAGAAAACTACTGGCAAGCATTTAGTAGTATAACAGTCTGCGTTAATACTTCTTTGATCTTGTAAATGAATTGACACCAAATAGCCAGTCATATTGAAAAAACTTGCGATCAAAATCTTCCCACCGCTTTTAGATCTCTTCACTTTGGTAGGGGTCGCTTCGTTTTGAAATACCCAAACCGTCGACTGGCGCTTCGTTTCTGGATCGTATTGATAAATCCAGGACTCATCACCTGTAACGATGTCGTAAACACGCCGAGACGAGCCAGCATCAAATTTAATAATCATATCACGACACCATTCCACCCGGGCCTGTTTCTGTACCTCGGTGAGGTTGTGTGGCACCCAGCGTGAAACTATGCTCCTCACGTGAAGATGTTCGTGTAAAATCTCATGAACGCTTCCCGATCCAATCTGAATAATGTGTTGAATCTCTAGATACTTTATTCGCCTATTGTCATGAATTAAATGTTTCACTTCCACCACGTTTTCATCCGTAACAGCCGTTAGAAGGCGACCACTTCTTTCTTCATCCCACAAAGTTAATCGACCACGCTTGAATTCGTTATACCAACAATACACGGTTGCCTTGGAAGGCCCTTCATCCATAAACGCCATTTGAAGTCTATCGTATGATTCGTCTGGTTTTAAGCGACATTTGAAATCGTAATAAATCATAGCGCGAAAATGTTCCCGGCTCAGATTCATTTCTCAGTAAGACACGACAATTTAAAATAGCTCGTAAAAAATAAAGAGGGAAATTTTAAAATTGGAACGTACCTTTTTTATTTATAAAGACTCATATTTTCAGTATACATTACAACCGGCCAGTGTTTCATACATTAAAACCTTTTTTCGCAATACTTTCTGAGCAGCCTGGTACATACATAAACTTATGCCATTATTTCCCATTGGGGTAGGCAGAGACTATTGATCTTAACTTTGTACGATCCTAGCGAACCACTCTAGCTTCATTTAGATCCATCAATCTTTTTAAATAACAATAATACAATAATTTTACTTTGGCGGGTTTTAAGATTCTTAACTTTGAATATTTGTCCATTTATTATTGATACATTGACAAATCAATAGTACAATCCTGCGTTACTGCAAATCCATGTCACTACAGGACGCAGACAGATAAACCGCTTAAAGGTAAGTATCAGTCAATAGATCTGCATTTCGACAAATTGGATTGATGGAACTGGGAATATAAACTTGTATCAAAAGTAGATGCGATGACGCGGACTGAAATTCTACATCAATATACTTACACCCCTGATTTATTTACTGGGGTAGACATCAATATCAATGTTTTAGACGATCTTGCGTGTCGTTTTTCATTCAACCTTTTTTTTCTCCTTGCTATCTTGAACAATTTTCATTCAAAATTATCTACTTTAGCATAAATTCTCGTATTGGTTTTATTGCTTTCCATGCTCCAAAATATACTCGGAACAATAATAAATTTAAACAGAAAAGTTTTTAATGATTTTTGCTTGCACTGCAATTTTGATTATAAGCTTCTCCACAAACATCAGTCCGTAAAACTTACACATAAATGATCAATAACACGAAAGTGCGAAGTGCTTTATTAAACTAAACATAAAAGAATAAGACGCAATAATTTAAATATAGCACATCAGTTATCATTTTTCACTAGTGCAACTTTTGAAATTCCTACGATAACGGAACCCACTTTTTTATCGACAATACATACCCATATGTTCAAGCCTATCGTGATACGTGTAAAATTATTGTCATACTAGTGGATCGTCCCAGCTTCGCACGGGTAGCGTTGTTTTTTTAAATATCTGAGGTTTCTTTCTTCAGTCACTGCTCAAGCATTGTGAAATTCAGCGCAATGTTTTCAATTTATTAAATTAATAGCACTCCTTAAACAGTGTAGTTTAGTGATTTTGAATGCGCTTTAATGAACGGTTCAGTATTTCCGTTTAATAGCAAATTTTGGAATAAAACGCTATGAAGTATTTATAACAATCTACAAAATAAATCATTACGTGATGTAGGATGCAACTACTGGCGCCATCTAGTATGTTATATGTAAATTAGTAAAGATTTGGTTTTGGTCACGGGCGCGATGGCTTATTTTCTGTATAATTTCGGTGTTTCTCTATCGATTTCTATGATTCTTTTTTTATTGAATAGGTAATAATGTTACCTTTTTTAAATTAGAGATGAGTGAGAGGTTTACAAACGTAAGAGTAAACAAATATAATCATAATGTTCCGAACTGCTAAGCTATCAGGAATTACACGTGTTATTGTGAGTCAACCGTAAAAGATAGACATAAACTGTTGAGGATTTTTTTTTTAGATAATTTTATGAAGAATATTTCCGTCATACATGATTTCTATGTAAGTTTAACCATTAAGGCTGCACACGCGACGGAAACTTAAAAAATGGAGTAACTTCTCCCGTTTTCCCAAAATTTCCCAAAATTCCCCTTTACTACTCTGCTGGAAAGTATACAAAAACCTGTCCAGGAGTATGAAGAATAATTGTACCAAGTTTCGTTAAAATTCGTCAAGTAGTTTTTGTTTCCATAAGGAACATACGACAGACAGACAGACAGACAGAAAGACAGACAGAAAGACAGACAGACAGACAAAAATTTTACTGAATGCATTTTTGGCATCAGTATCGATCACTAATCACCCCCTGATAGTTATTTTGAAAATATATTTCATGTACAGAATTGACCTCTCTACAGATTTATTATAAGTATAGATATAGATGAAAAATTTAAAACGCTGCCATGTGGATTACGTTATGCTGTTTTGTCTTCACGTTAACTAATCTAAAACATTAATAAAACAAATATGCTGAGTGATGATACCCACACGACGAATGAGGGAATACATTATATGCAACCCCTTACACATAACCATAACTCAAACTTAGCCGCCTTTTCACCGCTACGAAACAAAAAAACGGGAAGGCTTAAATTTCCAAGATTGAAATTCAGGCTAAGAACTACTTAGTTGTTGGTTTTTCTTCTCGGCCTTAAATGCAAAAGTTTTGTCTTGTAACAGTTGTTCGCTCTCTGAACTCTCCGCTCTTTTTATTTCCGTTTTAATTAAGAACCTATTTTGGTAATTTATAGCCACTCTTGAAAATTATTATTTTATGAATTCTTTAACTGGAAAAATCACGCTTTATGATTTTTATGATGAAGCAGAATAATGATTGATCCTAATTAATGTCAGATGAAACATCGGGAATCGCAAGTACTCAATTTGTTGAGTTGTCTCTCTGTTATAAAATTCTTTTTAAATATAATTAAGACGAAACATTCAAACATTTACCATAATAAACTTTCTTTACTTTATGTCGTAGATTATAATAAGATACTACAGTATTCTTTGTTCTAAATACTGTAAGAAATTAAGTAAGTAAAGAATTTAAAAGAGAAAAAACAGTAGCAGACATCGATGCCAGATAAAAGGGCATTGCAAAGTAATACAATGTAAGCGATTCTCCAAACATAAGTCTACACTATAGATAAGACTATAGTTCATTTATTTCCAGTGTTATAATATCACTTACGTGTTTTTTTTTAACTTTATTAGGGTAAGCCGCTAATATTAGTGTCACTCACACTCCGCACTCTCAGAACGAAAGAGGCTCGAGTCCAAAAATAGTGATATTGAGTTACAATCATAGAAAGGCATAAAAAAGTATGCTCTGAAACGAAGGCACTTATTTTTATAGGGACGGAAAATTCGCTATCCTGTCTTTTTAACAATTAGTGCCCTTTTTTTACTATATATCGGATAGAGCATTTTTTGTATGTCTCTCTAAGATGTTAACTCAATATCACTATTTTTGGACTTGAGCCTCTTTCGTTCTGAGAGTGCGACTCATTTACGCACAGTTGTATTTTGGTTTTTGGTCTCACTGCCGTCTTTGTATTGCCAATCTGTAAACGTAAGTAAATCATAATATTATTTAAAAAACTCAGTGCCTAGGGGTGAATTATGCTTTAGCTTTACAAAAAAAGAGCTTTCCGATTTGCTATTCTTTAAAAGCTGTGTAAGAAAAGGACAACAAAGTAGGACCATGTCTCCCTCCAGTTATTAAACATTTTAATATGTTTTTTAAGTTTTTGTAATCTGTAACTGTGACTTAGAAATCCTGAGCTTAAATATTGTATGGATGTCTTCAGAAACAATATTCTGCTTCTATAGCAATTTTATTCTTGATGCACCAAATCTAGCTCATATCAAATAGTGGTCCTTTCTCATTCATTTGTGTAAATAGGTTACGTTACTAATTTCGTCAGATAATTAGTTAAAATCAATCCGCTACTGCAACTTTGGCAAAATAATTCGAGTGTTAGGTTATGGCTTTGCGTTATGATGGAAAACTCCTATTAACTGGGATTAAAATGATTCGTGTAACTAAATTCAACCAAACTAAAAGAGTAAAGCAGTTTAGTTAAAGTCAGTATTACTGAATTTCTGCAGTGCATTAATCTATAGTTTGGTATCTAAGTATACATTTTAAACCAAACTGAATTAAGGACGTATAAATAATTGTGTTAAAACAAAATACAGCTTGAACCAAATAAAAGTAAAAAATTACGACACTATAGAACGATATATACTAACTATTGTTGGTAGGCCGACTAACGACTACTTCCTATATAACGCATATATATATGATAGCTGAAATCGAAAAGTTGACGTGCACTCCGAAGTGAGGAAGAATCAATGTTTTTGGATCATCAGATGATTCAAACCTGGAATTTGCTAACAAAATAAAATTCATCATTAGATGAAAATATAATCATTTAACGTATTAAATTTAAAAAAAATGCGTTTTATGATGCGAGAATTTTAAAATAAGAAGGGGAAAAATGATAATTATAATTAAATATTCTCAGCCACAATGCCCAAAAGACTCTGAATATTTTAAATTTCTTTCTTTATCTAATTATAATATAGATTAATATGTGTATTTTTTTAATACATAAATTTCGTATCTAGCTAATCTTTCACACTATTCAGATTTTGTTGCAAGATCAATTTGTTTCACGATCACATATTAATATCTGAAATACCGATTTAAAAGCAAAGAGAAAGTCACTTGTAAAATGTATTCTCTTTGCCGACGTTACACTTTCCTTGCCTGCCGAACCACAAATGTAGATACGAGTACGGAACATGTCCCTATTCCACATAAAACATTCTACGTAATACATCCGTACGACCTTGTTCAACTCTAGATTTTATCGGAACCATTTATCAGACCGACTATTTCAATCACCAGAGCACTTTGAAATGTGCACTTACCTCAAAGTGCTGGCTCCAAATTTAAGATTTTATATATTTCAACGAAATAAAATAGTACCTTTGGTTCAGTTTTTATATTTCGTTATTTTTGTAAATGATTCCAAAATTATTATTAAACCGATTTTTATATATATTCAAAGACTCAAACGTTCACGCCGTATATTTCAGACGGAGTTGGCAGAGGTACTTATACTTCTGAACATAACTTGACAATGTCACCTGTTATTCAGATCAGAGTACCCATGTTTTGCATATACAGAGTACTCACATGATATGGAGCAGGCCTATCGCCGTTTTGTACGAATAAACTGTCACATGACTGAGTACAACTCACGATGTTTCCTTCATAGTTAAAAACCATTATAAATTAACCACACATATGTTTTCAGAAAAGAAACCGACTTTTTCGACTCGGGATTTAACCGACTATAATAGATAATAAGATCTAATAAGATCCACTTATTAGTAGCCTTTACTTTTTACTCTTCTCTACCACTTGCGGCTGAAATTTGGAAGATAGGAGGAAAAACATGGTTGACTCACAACATGATAGAATGCTATTGTAAGCTGAAATATCATAGTGTACTCCCTCATGGAGAAATGTTTTTCAGACCAAGAGTAAGCTTAAAATTCTACGTATGTAATTCTAATAAAATGTCTTTATCGGTCTTCCAAATAACCGCGCCCATAGCACACTCACTTTATTTCTAATAAAACTCGTCTTCGTTTAATAGAGTTTTATTCGCCGCAAAATTTCGAGTTAACGCGGCAAAAAAGCAGAAACCTAAAATATAAACGGATTTAGAGTGGCAATAAAAAAGAAATCTTAGAGGGAATTCGAGCTGAAGTCAGGCGTGCGTTCAGATACTATGAATAATATATCACGAGAGAAGTATCCGTAGATTACCATATACATACATCCAGTACATCATACTTATCCGTAAGGAAAGGGAACTATGATTGAATTATGACTTGCTTTACTGAACTTATGAGTAGGCGTAACGAATTGGAATAGCCAGAGATTTCAATTTTTATTATGATAGAGATATTAAGACGGTAATAAATAGTTTATTGAAAGTTCGGTGATGACTTTCTTTTTCTAATATCTTCATCACCATAAAGAGCGCCCAAAAAAATCAATGAGGTAGTGCTATTCACACCTCTTTATTTTAGGTTTGTTTACTTTAGTTAATATCTACCAACTGATATTCACGGCTATAAATATAAAAAACGCTACGCAGAGCTGAAGAATTTAAAATTAAAATGGGAGAAAATTTGTAATTGTAAACAAAGGTTATTGGACCCATCACAAACTCAACAAGATTTTAGTTTTATGTAAATAAAATGAGATTTGAGAAATAGTAAGCTTTCTGGTAATCGTGATGCAAATATTAAATTCACTATTAAATATTACCAGAACACATATGACGTTTTAATTATATTTCAATGTTACATCCTCAAGATTTAGTAAACCATATAGTCCGATTCAGGATACACTGCATGGTCACACCATTTTAGAGTGAGGAATAACGATTTTTCAAGTTATTCCGTTCACCAATCGGTCTCTCGTCCTCCAATCTCGTTCCTATGTTCGGTCCTTCATTCTTTTTAGGTGTGCTGCATTGGAAACACGTCTCGTCTCCGTAAAATAAAAATTGTTACATAATCATTCATCAAGTAAATATATGAATTGACTGTTACCGCGAGTTACGCACTAACAAACAACCTCACATCCCATGCAAATAAGGACTACAATTACTCACCTGGCAGCGGGCAGCTGATGTGACAATCTACGACGTCATAGCTACGTCACGACCCCTACCCCGGCTTTGGACCTCCAGACAGCTTCGCACTACCGCGACGGCAACATATATTGTTATTATTTTGTATCAACTTACCTGTACTAATTTTCAAAAATAAAAGTTTTGTGATTGTACTATCCGATTTCTTCCTTTGGAGACCTAAGAGGCGGAGTACCCTACATTGACAAGGACCTACTTCCGAAATACTATATATGTAAATTCATTTTTGATAGTTGGCGGCAAAAATGGCGGTGAGTAATATAATCATTTTATGTTCTTAAGCCCCTTAATGAGTTATTATACTTATTATACAGTTTTTTCTTCAATCCACTTTTTTAAGTGATGGTGCGATACTGCGCAGAAAGTGACATAATTCTAATTAACTTTATCAATGACCCACTTTTTAGTCTTATTAAAGTGATAATAAGTAATGTAATATTACCCAGAAGATTGAGGTAATGTATATCTAAAGGGGTTTTACCTACGCGATACAGCGTAGAAAGTGTCATGAATCATAAAAACAGTAAAGATGTTCAATATTAAAATTTTCTTAAAGAGATAATAAGTAATATTAACCAGAACATTGATTGTCATAATGTATTTTCTTGAACTGGTTTTACACGATATCACCCAAAAGGTGACATGATTAATATGTATAACCAACTTCTAAAATTTCAAAACGTGATAAGGCGTTATACCAAAAGGTTTATTTAAAATACTTTTCTTTTGTACGAGATACCTACTTCAGCATTATCATCAATCAGTACATAGTTACTACATGTATATTAAATAATACAATGTACAACTACCGTACGTTATCACAATGAATAATATTATACATCGACAACTTTTTAATCTTCTTAAAGAGGTAATACGAGTTGTTATCCAGAAGATCAATTGGCATGCGCTTTCCTAAAGTGGTTGTACGAGATACTTACCAGAAAGTATCTTTATTCATTTCAGCATTATCGTCATTCAGTACATAGTTACTACATGTATATCAAATAATACGGTGTGCACCTACCGTACGTTATCACAATGAATAATATTATACATCGACAACTTTTTAATCTTCCTAAAGAGGTAATACGAGTTGTTATCCAGAAGATCAATTGGCATGCGCTTTCCTATAGTGGTTGTACGAGATACTTCCCAGAAAGTAGCTTTATTCATTTCAGCATTATCGTCATTCAGTACATAGTTACTTCATGTATATGAAATAATACGGTGTGCACCTACCGTACGTTATCACAATGAATAATATTATACATTGACAACTTTTTAATCTTCTTAAAGAGGTAATACGAGTTATTATCCAGAAGATCAATTGGCATGCGCTTTCCTAAAGTGGTTGTACGAGATACTTCCCAGAAAGTAGCTTTATTCATTTCAGCATTATCATCAATCAGTAAATAGTTACTACATGTATATTAAATAAGATGTGCACCGACCGTAATTTTTTACTATAAAAACGTTGAGTTGTCGGAAAATAATGTGTCATACGAACCAGTACGAATGACATACCCAAGCGAGAAGAACCTAAAGGTCGAGACGACCATAGTTCCCATCACTGACGAGTTCTCTGAACATTGGGGTTATATATCCCAGCAGGATTAACATGAAACAGTATGATGGTAAGTAAATCGACAGGTGCCTGATAATCTACTCAGTGAATTTCACTTGAGGTGCTGACTTTGCCGTAATAATAGTTTGGAAAAATCACAAACACAATATCAGCTTCGATTGCCTTTCGGCTCTTAGTTACATATCCAATAACCTTGTTATGGATAAATTAACATTATTATTTTGAATAATCACATGGTAATAATGTTTTTCATTATTACTCACATATGAAAATTTAAATAGTTTTCATTATTACCCACATACGAAAAACGACGGACTATCTTGCTGTCTAATTATGATGCCCACATAGCATTACAAGACCGCCGCCGCAACTGTCCCAGCTCGCTACGGTTGTGCTTGTACCTGCCGTGATGAAGACCGTGATGGACATGTCGCGTCACAATGCTGATGATCCATTCATATCTTTGTAAATTATTACGTCGTGGAAGGGTGTAAGAATTTTTTTTCATAAAATTCATTATGTCAACTAATTTTTGACATTTTTGAGGGACACGTACCAGAAACGTTTTATTCATGTGTTGTAAATGAAATATATGTATTATATACAAATATTCATATATGTGTGATTGAGATTGTAGATTAGTTCTTAAACCGAGAAATTCATTCAGAGATCATAAGGGAATCATCTCGAATAACACAATAGATTCAAAGGAATCTTACATTTTGTTTCTTTTAGCAATTGTACGTATGCCTTTACCAAAAGTAAAGAACACGAAAAAATTTTGTTTTCACAAACTTGATAAATTTTATCGTTTTCCTTCTATACCATTACCTTTACCGTTTATCTTTACGAATGTCTCTGTTTGTATTTAGTAAATACAGGGCTCCAATAGCATAACTGACACAATTGAAACCTTTCCATCGCAAAACCACTTACGTGTTTGCAATTGCCAACATACAAATTTGAATTTGTTACTTGTTCATATATTTTTACATATTTAAATAAAGAATTTTCTAATATAAAAATTATATATAAAAAGCAGTTGGTCTTTGGAAGTTTTTACACTAAACTTATATCATTACATTTTATCTGAATCGCCTTTTGCAGAACGTATTATTTATAACTGCTTATGGATCCGCATGCAAGGGCGGTTATTTTTATGTCTATGGTCTTTTCATGGTCATACGAGGTCAAAACGAACTGAAGATAGTTCCCTTTTATTGGGTTTGAATCTAGTTGGTTTTAGAAATATTACTATACAAAAGCATATCGCAGGTATGTAGCAGGGTAGGTATGAAATTCCCTTATATTTCTTACGTCAATAATTTACTTTTATTTAATTGGATAGTAATCGAGAGCATGCTATCGTTTTTTGTTTTGTATGTATACATACAATCACATCTCACGCCATTGGTTCCCGTTTGGGTGTGCAGTGACTGTCGATCGCCGCTTTGTGCAACCGAACAATATTTTCGTAAACCTATGTATAACTAAAGGAAAATACTGATACAGGCCAAGATATGGTTTTCTTTTTAAATACATATTCTGTCAAGGCGAGTCATAAATATACCTATTTACATCACGAGCAAAACATGTATAATAGTCATACATATGTTATATTTAATTTTATTACAATAATATTCTTGATTGCAACATGATCTTCATGCTTATAATATTTTTTCATTCCATTTGTACCTTGAAACTGCAATTCTCAATGTTTCCTTTTTTGAACATTCGACATATATTAAATAAAGGTGTAGAAATACAGACTTTTTTTTTGGCCTTAACAAATTCAAAGGCTCTCTCTTTTTTATTTATTTATTAAGTCAGAAAATATCTATAAGAAAATCTTATAAACTTTAAAGATATTATAATAATGTCTATTACCTAAAGTTTAACAAAAAGAAAGCATTGTTAATTCTGTCTTGTTCTGATTATTTTTCCAGTCGAATTAGTTAAGCAGTTTCTACTGAAATCGTCTAAAATATTTTTAACTATGGTATGGTCATATATATATATACATGTATATATGGTTGGCAATAGTAAGTACTATTATACCTCTATAGGTATGGTGTATCAAATACAGAGTGCACTCATTAATAAGTTTTATGTCTTAAATTAATCAACCAACAACAGTTTGGCGACAAATTCAAATCAAACCTTTGTTCTTGGTTTGGACTTATTCCTAAGCATATAAATATAATTGTTTTTTTATCTCGGGAGTATAAGTAATTTATAAATATTATTCTTAAAAATAAATTTATTAAAAAAAGCATTCTTATCTTCTTGTATAGATCTCAAGATATAGTTGCTACATGTATTTTAATTCTTCTTTCAAATACTTTGGCTACAAAGATTCATCTTTCTATTTCGAAAGAAATTTTCGTTAATCATTTTACAACACTTTTTGGCTGCGTACTGATCAGGGATGCCCATTGGTAGTTTAAGAAAGCAAGTAGATAGACTGGCTAGTCGACCTGTTTGGTAAAGCTTTATTTTTTATCATCCTATATGTGATAAACAAAATATGTATTTTGACTTTTGGTATTATACTAGTTTTAGTAGTAAATGACAGTTTTTAAATACTTTAAAAATTTAATGGGAAATGGATTTTCACCAATACCTTTAATTGTAATAATTTTATTGTTTGCAATAATTTATTGAACCAAATACATGTTATCATTTGCAACCAGAACTCTAAACATCTACATGGTTTACTAAATCTTGAGGATGTAACATTGAAATATAATTTATGGTTAAAAGAACTTACTAAAAAGAGATTTAGTACCCACCCTAACCCAGAGAAAGGTGAACCTATCTAACCCTTCAGTTGCAAATTCACAGCTAAGATACTTCTAAAATAAGTGAAGGACCGAACATAGGAACGAGATTGGAGGACGAGAGACCGATTGGTGAACGGAATAACTAGAAAAATCGTTATTCCTCACTCTAAAATGTGTGACCATGCAGTGTATCCTGAATCGGACTACATGGTGTGACCATGCAGTGTATCCTGAATCGGACTACATGGTTTACTAAATCTCTTCGGATGTAACATTTCATATAATTTTGGTAGAAATTCACTTAGGTAAGTTCTTTTAACCATAAATTTTATTGGCATTTAAATGTTTTATTTATTAACTCTTAAGAAATATTAATCACATGTTATATTTTATAACTGCAACTATACTTACTATTATGTGACCCTATACTAATATATAGGTACTGTTCAACAATAACAAAAACTATTACATTTCCAATCTTATTACTTCCAACTAACATTAGCATACTAAATCTATGTCAAATATCGAACACTCTTTTGCCGCCTATCACGCGAACTGTCAAATATTTTCACTCACCTCAACTAACTAAAGATTCTCAGTCTTCATAGTTGTCTTTAAACTTGTGCGCCCTCTATTACATGCAGCGAGCGTCAGTCAAAGAAAACTGGACTATTACATAACATAATAACATAATATAAACTTTCACGCCGAATATACTCGAAGGGGTGGGCAGAGGTACTAATACTTTGTCACCTGGTGTTCAGAGTACCCACGTTTTGCATGGACAGTGTACTCACGTGATAGGGGGCAGGCCTATCGCCATTTTGTACGAATACACTTTCACATGACTAAGTACAACTCAGTCATGTGGGTTTCCTCACGATGTTTTCCCTCACCGTTAACAACCATGATAAATTTACCACACATATGTCTTTAGAAAAGACAAATTGGTGTAGGCCTGACCCGGGATTTGAACACTAGTCGCTTGCACGTTAGCCGGTGTTCTACCCATTGAGCTATCACGTCGTGTACTATTAATCATTTAATGCAAAGATATTTTACCTTAACAAAATATACTCTCGACCCCAAAAAAAATAAGTTTGTTTATTCATACTATTATATCACCGTAAAGTAGCTGCTGAATTCGAATCTTTGGCTACCCGCATTTGGTATTCAAGCCGTGATCATTACTGTTTTTGTTAGTCAAATTGCTTTGTCAATATATCTTTAAACTCACTAATCTACATTGTCTCTACTATTTACATCCTGTAATACCCATGGGAAAATGCAATATTGCAATTTGAAGCAAACATAAAACTGCATTATAAAAATTCGACATGACAAAATCTGAGTACTGTGCGCACTGGCAAGTGCTTGTCTGTATCATTGCAAACTTCAACCTAAATTAATAGTATTTCATCACATAAAAAAATTCAACTTAGGTGGCGAAATCTGTTATATTTTTATTCTGTTATATTTCATGAAAATAATTTTATTTTAAGATGATATAACTTATCTTACGTATTTTATCGGTCCTAATCTGTAGTTTTATAATAATAATGAATGTTGTTGTTATATATGAATAAGAATAACAATTGGCAATCATTAAGCAATTTTAAAACACTCAACCGCCTTTTAAAAATAACAAAAACTTGTTAAACATCCATCGTTCTCATATATAGCGTACCAATTACTTAATACATACGAGATCAATCACTCCATCCACTTTCTATGCAATGAGATGAAGTTATGGCATTAGCAAACAATGTTGGTTTGCATCAATGGCATAATTCATTTTAGTACTTCAGAATAACTAAAACATATATTACCAATCAAATTAAGTCAACAATATATCAAATTAGAATAACGGGAATAATTATTATAGCAGCAACGTTCGCTTTTAAGCTCGCTATTAATTCGAAGTCAAAGAAAGTAAGGTGGCAAGCGTATCCTGCCTCATAGCCCAAGGCGATACCGATCGAAAGCAACCTGCTACCTACCTATTACATACAATATGTACTGCAAATGCTCACGTTTCAAAGGAACCTTCTTAAATCTGCACTAACATAAATCACGATTTAAAAATAAAACACAACGTAAAAACATTGCCAAGAAAGCTTTCACCGCAACAGTTTCCGAACGTCTCTTATCGTCTAGAGACACGTGTTCCATACAAACAAATCCAAACCGAAAACACTCACACATAAAGTCCTATTTAAGTTTATAGCAAATCATCTATCAAAATTACTAGGTGCAATGGAATTTGATATTAATGTGGAACTCGTTTAAGTTCACATTTGTCCGCGAATCATTTCGACTTTTTCAAGTTTGTCATACGAGTAGTTCCCAGAAGGAAGATTCTGTACGCAAAACATGTAGCAAATTCGCATTGCTTATTGTTGGGAATTGCTTTAAAAGAGTGACATTTTGCGCGCGTCCGTGAATCCTTTATGTTGGGACGCATCGGAGTTTTGTAATAACTTTGTAAAAGTTTGTAGCGCTGTCGTCGGAGCAGCCGCCAGCACTGCTCCCGCCGAACTTACCTTGAGGTTTTATTCTCGTTTTATTGTAAAAGTTATATGTCTTTTTCATTTTGTACTTTGTCAATTCTAAGACGAACAATCTGCGTGCTTTCTATGTCAAGCAATTCAAGTTTAATTGAATCGATACACTGCTCTTGTAAAGTTAGATAAGTTGAGGCGTTTTCAATATGTGCTTTTATTTATTATTGAAATAACCTCCGCCTACTTATGTTACTTAAATAAGTACTATGACGACGTCCGTGGTTGAGTGGATAGGTGACTAGCTTCTCGGTTCGAAGGTTGCGGGTTTGGTCCCCGCTGAGGGCAACCTTTATGTGATGAGCTTAGTCTTAGATGTTATTTATAAGTGAATTATATAATATTAAATATAAAGTTGAGTATCCCATAATGCAAATCATAGTTTGGAGCTAACTTGATCTACGTATTTTTTTTGTGTAACACATGCTCTCAATATTAACTTGTCTGGGTATTAAGTTATGGATGTATGAATTTTTAGGATTAATGACAATAACTGTAAGGTATGCCTACCTTAGGTATGCTAGGTTAAGGTTCGAAAAGGGAAACATATGGCATAATTGCTATTGCCATTGACTCAGACATTAAGGGTGGATCAATCTCAAGAGTGGACTTGTGTTCCGTAAAATGTTTCTATTGATGTCAAAACAGCCAAAAACTTTTGCTCTTCTTGACATATCAAGTCATATTTTTGATATACCGATTTCTTAACAACTAGAGTATTGCTGTGAAGTGTCGGCCTAAACCTTAATAGTTTTAATAGTTCTAAAAAAGTTCTACTTCAATACTTTCTGTGGGTGTTCATAAGAGGCTACTAAGGGTATTTTGGGCTTTTGAGTAAATTTCGGGCGATGTGATCGTATTTTGTACTTTCAAATTTGCCTATGACAAAGTCTCAGGCGTTTTTTCCGGTACTCTTAGTTCAATCAGCTGTAAATATTTTATTGGTCAATTTTTCCGTGATGAAAAGAATCCTTTGTCTTAATTTGGGTCATTATTTTGCCTTTTGTAAAATTTCATTCATTACATTACGTACTTGAGGAGCCTTTTCGCCTCAAACACACAAACATATAAACATTCACATCTATAATATTAATAGGATTAATAAATTTATTTTCTCCACTCGATTTCCAAAAGCGGCTAAAGAATTATTTACTGTGGAGTTGTGGCCACCCTTTTTTGGGATTTATAGCCGTAAGTAAATGAATGGATGTATGTAATATGATAATAATAATAAATCATTTATTTCAGACAACAAGGTCAAGACATGTAATGTTTCAACGAAAAGTTCAACACCATAATAGGCCGTAAAATTTTACCAGTGTGAGAATTTTCTATCAAACAACAGATTTTGGATAATGGTTAGAGTAACCTCGATCTCATTTTTAAAAACCAATGTACAGGTTCAGTTCTTTTATTTAGAGTCGTGTTTGCCAAAATATGTTTTATTTTGGCCTTCTTTTACCTTTTAGTTTAAATCAACTTTTTAATTTGCATCATCGTTAAATATATTGCAGTGACTCACGGTCAGACAGACGTGACAAAACTACTAGGGTTTTGTTTTTGCCATTCGGCTATGAAACCTAATTAATGTAAGCCTGACTCAGAATCTTAATACATACATACACGGCCATAAATCTCAAAAAGGAGTAGTCAGAGCTTCAGAGCTGGAAACTCCTTAGCCACAATTGAAGTTGATATGGGACAAGATGGTAGAAATAAAGAACCGTTCGAGAGGGGTTTAAACCGCATCGCCCAAAAACCACTTAAAGAACACCATACCCTTCTTTTATCCATCCATCATCCATCAGTCATCTTTTACGACATCCGTGGGTAGAAATGGGGTAGTGACATTCTAAGCCGGCACTACACGGCAATGTCATATTATTTCACAAATTGTAAAATAAACAGGTCAAGCCTGTATAATCCTTCTTTATTCAGAGCAGACGATTCTCTTTATAACGCAAGCTTATTGAACAATTCGAATATTATTAGCATTAGTTACATTTCATGAAATCTTAAGCTCAAATTGGGCAACATTGTTTTCCCAACGAAATTAATTAAATGGTCATCCGCTTCTTTTAAAGTTTATGTTTTGTTTTACTTAAATCATATTTTTTGTAAAAATTTCCTCTTCTATTTGATTTTGTTATAAAGGGTCTGGCAGTTGAGGAAGGAGCAGTGGCCACTGTGAGATTTTCCAAAATTTTTTTACACGTTTGTTTCCTATCACTTAACTAGGCAAAACTCCAATTTACAGCCGGCTACCATGAATACTTTCCGATATTTTGACAAAAATGTCAAATCTGCAGACGTTATTTCAATTTATATTTTCGGCTCAACCATAGTAGGCGGAATATTGAAACCAACTAGTCTCTACGTGCATTGAGTTAAAGTATACGAGGAGCATGCCAAAAGAAACTAGATACTCAAAAATTATAAGATTTATTCTTTATTACAAGTATCGATCTTTTCAAAGTATTCACCCTGAGCACGTATACACTTTTCCATACGTCTGGACCAATTGGAAAATACCTGTGACCATTCTTCTTTAGATACCTCAGAAATCTCGAAATTATATGCAACCAGCGCATCTTCTTTGCTTTCAAACCTTTTCCCCTTTAGTTTTTCTTTGATTTTTGGAAACAAGTAAAAACACAAGGCGCTAGATCAGGGGAATACGGCGGGTGAGGGAGAATTGACTCATTTTTCGACTTGGAAAAGTCTAGTGTTCCGGCAGACGTGTGCGGCGCCGCATTGTCGTTGTGCCAGAGAAGGTGCCGAATTCCTGACTTCAGTAGCTTGTCACACCAAGCTGATATTACTGATGGAGCACAAACTGTCACATACCATTCGGAGTTCACCGTTCTTTCATTCTCTAGCACAACAGTAGCAATATGACCCGTTTTGCAGAAACACGAGGCGACCATTTGTTTCTGTGTGCTTCGTGCACGGCGACATTTCGTTGGAGATGGCTCGTCTTCTAAGCACCATACAGTCGACTGTCGCTTTGATTCGGGATCATAGTTATATAGCCATGTTTCGTCACCAGTCAGTTTATACGTTTTTTTTTCGCCTTCGTTGAATTTATCTATCATGAATAGGCACCAATCCACCCGTCGGTCTTTCTGCTCACGGTAAGTTTGTGCGGTACTCATCTCGAACAACGTTTACGGAGAGAAAGGTGAATTATGGTTTGCATTGCTGCTGATCCAATTCCTAGTTCTCGCTCTAGTTCTAAATATGTAATTCGTCGGTTTTCGCGAATAAGTTTTTCGACTGCACGAACGTTTTCTTGCGTGACCGCGGTTGGCGGCCGTCCTGTCTTCGCTTCATTTTCGAGACATCCCCGTCCTCTTTTAAATTCAGAAAACCAATTAAATATTGTTGCTCGGGAACAAGCATACTCACCAAAAGTAGAAGCCAAAAGTTCAAAACATTCTTGAGGCTTTAAAACTTTTTTATAGTCATAATAAATCATAGTGCGACAACCACGTCGACTGAGCTCCATTGTTGCAAGTGGATTCCCGCCAGATTTTCGGAAAAATGATGCTCATTCTAATAAAAAATAAATAAAAGAAGTTTGTTTCGACCACCACACTTCCGCGGGATATACAATCTCATAACCGACGATCTTCGGATGATGCATCCGATGAGAGGTCATCATCGTGCGGACTCGTCTGTCCAGAGCGTCAAGTTCGGTCTGAGTCCATCTGAGCACGCAAAATATGTACATCAGCACTGTTTCACGTCTGCCACCTTCACACCGATGGTTTGTGACATGCCCAGATACCGGTATATTTCAGCCTCGGAGAGTGCCCTCAAATGATTGGTGCCGGAACAAGCAGACTCACCAAAAGTAGAAGCCAAAAGATAAAAGATAAAATCATTCTTGAGGCTTTAAACCTATTTTAAAGTCATAATAAATCATAGCGCGAAATTCACGTCGACTGAGCTCCATTGTTGCAAGTGAATTCCCGCCAGATTTTCGGAAAAATGATGCTCATTCAAATTAAAAATAAATAAAAGAAGTGTGTTTTATATTCAAATACGTCAATAAAAAACCAGCCTATAAGATGGTGTATAGCTTGCCAGTGTCAATTTAATGAGAAAAGAGTATCCAACTTCTATTGGCATTCCCCTCGTTCTCTGGTGTATTATTTACTAAAAGGTTGCTTGAAAAATTCCAGAAAAAAAACACGTACAGATCCACAAACTTTTCTTGGCCGACAGTGGAATTGGTACTAATGTTGCCATTTTGAAATTTCAGTCTGTCATTGACAGTTTAACTCTAAAACTAAATAATATTTATAGTGTGACCTACTTATATAATAAACAATAAATTTGAAGTTCTATTTCTTCTTACAATCATAGAGAATAACAAATATAATTTTCTGACATATTATTATGGTGAAGTTTGTTTTTCTAATACCTACATAGACGAATAGACAAATTACGCTTTTGAGAAAGAGCATAAGAGTTATTGTTAACATAATTTCTTAGAAGAAGCATCACAATTGTAATCTTAAGAAAACAATATTTTGTTATGGAGGAGTTTCTTGCCCTTCTTCTCCTACCATATAAGTATCGCCCGCTATTGCAAAAACTCGATACCGTCTATTTGTTTATGTAGGTATTAGAAAAACAAACTTTACCATATGTCAGAAAGTGACATTTGTTATTCTCTATGATTGTAAGAAGAAATAGAACTTCAATAGTTCAGGAGAAGATAGACATTGAAATAACGTCTGCAGATTTGACGTTTTTATCAAAATCTCGGAAAGTATTTAAGGCAGCCTATAAATTGGAGTGTTGCCTAGTTAAATGGTAGCAAAAAAAGTATGAAAACATTCGGAAAATCTCACAGTGGCCACTGCTTCTTCCTTAGCCTGTCAGACCCTTTATGCAAAATATTTTAAATATTTGTACACGAAAAAGCGAACTCGCCACTACTTGGTTGCGTCTAAAAATATTGTGAAAATATTTTTGCTGCAACGACTCAGATACGACTAACATTAAATATGTTTTTTGTAATACATTTAAGAAAGGCCCTTTGAACTAGAAAATTGCTTGTTCTTTGCATAATTTTTACTTATGCTTTGTGCACGGAATCTCGGATAAAGAGAATTACTTTACTTACGTAGTTTACTTTGAGGATGAAAATGACAAATGCATATACTGCATATTTTTTATAAAGATGTGGCTGCATACCTATCGGCCCCATAAAAGGCTATTCAACTACCAAAGGTCAATGTAATGTTAGATTAAGGCCCTCTGAGGGTTATGTTCGATGCAGCCCCCAAAAGGATATGTCAGAAGAGAAAACTTAAGTGGTAGGTAACGGACAAGACCTAGAACCTAGAAGTGGCGGCCACGTACAGTACAATTCACTGTCGTTTGGCTCTCTATACCTTCACCTAGTCGCCGGTACATCCAGTCACTTGGTCCAAGAGGCAAAACGCCCTTGCTGAGAAGATCATTGGAAAAGACTTATGTCCAGCAGTGTACGTCTACAGGCTAATATGATGATGATGATGATTTAATAGATTTATTTATTTTTATTAATATTTTCAGTTACAGTCAGTTCCACTCCATAAAATGTTTCATAAATACTCAAGACTTAAGCGTTTCGGCCCTAAATCCAAAAGGGTGGCGGAGGAAATAATGTTTCTGAACATCATGTGACATTATTATCACCTACTGCTAAAAGTTCCAAAGTTTTGCTTGGATAGTGTACTCAAGAGATAAGGGGTAGGCCAGGCCTATCACCGTTTTTTACAAGTACACTATCAAATGACTAAGTACAACTTAGCCACGTGAGTTTCGAGTTCGTTATGGTTACATACTGTATATATATTATTTAAATTATTTAAATTATCTATAAATTTTATTATTAATTTCATATTTTTTTATTCTACATATATATATATATATATTATATACTTTCATTATTATGTGTACATATATCTATTTACATTTATTTAAGTATATAAACATTAGTTAACTCTACAAAACAAAAAAGGTTTGTTAGTAAATTGGTGAAAACTAAAGGCTTCGAAATGTATACATTTTATTTAATATTATTATTTTTTGTAAAAGCTGTTGTTTTCCATAAATAAATAAATAAATAAATATCCGAAACTTTTAAACCCGAATATTATTTTACCGAAAACTAATCGACTTTTTTTTAATTGCCATAATATTGTTTCACCGAAATTTCAAATACCATATTCGTACATTCCAGATTATCGATTGACTATAATATGACAGATATACCTTGATTCCGCAATATTGCTTTTCCGAAACATCACTATTCCAAAAAATCATTTTCCATACATTTGAAATTCAGATGTATTGAATGATACCTATTGCTATGAATAATTTTGCAGGCATATTTCATGTAAGTAGTATATACCCCGCCCCCCGTCCCCTATATGTAGCAAGCATGCAAGCAAGATGCAAGCAAGCAAGTATGCATATAGGCATGCATCAGGCATTTAGGTGCTCGCTCCGCTGCGCTACGCTCGCTTGTTTTATACATAATCTAACCTAACCTAACTAAATGTGACCTAACTTTTCTTTGTCTGCAGGGGGCTTTTGCCCCCCGACCCCCCGAGTTAGTCAGGAAGATCTGCATTTAAGATACAGACATATCGGCAGTCTTATGGACAAAGACACGGTTACTCTGGATAGTCATATTTCGTCAACTTGTAGCGTTACATCTCAGTCACCCCTACCAATTAATGGGATTACATTACCAGCCGTGAGCACGCCGCCGCCGCCGGCAAACAGAACATTAGTATTTTCGGATGGCATGGCCGTAGGTTTTGGCGAAATACTAAATAAGTATCTTAATCAACAGGTCATTAACCATGCTATACGGGTGCGAACTTTAATTATATAGTAGAACGAATATTATTAGGCACTTATGACGAATATACAACGATTGTCATACTAGTCGGCAATAGTATAGGATTAAATAAGTATATATTAAATAAAGGGATAAATAAACTTTTGTAAAGACAACTTATATATAAATGTAAATTTATATTTTGTACGCTTCCATATTTACTTAATATGAATGAACAGAATGACAAAATTCATATTATGAATAATTTGATAAGTCACGTGACATGCTCTCAAAGCGACAATTTAGTTTGTTTGGATTTGAATAAGTTTTTACCTTATTCAAAATCTCGACTGGGTACTGTATACATACCCTTAAATCAAAAGCGGAACATTGCTTAATTATTAGCATATAATATATCTGACCCCCACATATTTAATATAAGGGGAAACTTACTTCTAGTATGCGATGGTGGAAACCATAATTTAAACTTTTAAGAGTGACAATGGCAGAGCCTCCTGTCGTCCTTAAGTCGTCACCTAACATCAATATTGTAAACAAGGAAGGAGGTTCTTCTGGCAATATAACTAAAAAGAATACTTTACAAGGAGCCTCCCAATTCAAACTTGTATGTCAAAATACTCAGGGGTTTTCTTGTAAGGAATTAAAAATAGAACTATTTTTAGAAAAATTTGAAATAGATTGTTTATGTGTTACTGATCACTGGCTTAAGAATTGCGAATTCATATTTGGTTTTGAAAACTATTATTTAGCTAGTAACTACTGCCGCAATTCTAAAGCCTGTGGTGGCTCCGCTATATTTTTAAAAAATAATATTAAATCAAAAATTCGTAATGATATTGTAAAGTTAAGTGTTGAGCAAGTCGTGGAATTATCCTGCATGGAGTTAAAAAAATATTTCTTGGTATGTGTGTATCGACCCCCTTATAACCAAAATTATGATAAATTCGAAAATGAACAGAGAACAATTTACAATTAGAACATTATGGCATACAAGGTGAAGCACCTAAATTAAAAAAAGTCTTACTTTTCGGATCGGATACAGAAAGTGCAAATCAATAATACAATATCACCTGGAACTCATGTAAAAATGGGTGAACCGCAGGGTTATATTTTGGGCCCATTTTTATTTTTGGTTTATATTAATGACTAGCTGACCCCACAGACTTCGCACTGTCAAAAGTGTAGACTTTCACGTCGTCAAACTAAAATATTTAACTGACCTGTTGAGGGTCTTTGTCATGCGATGAGAAAAAAGGTGTTTCCTCACAATTTTTTCACTTTATAAGTATTAAGTTTGTAAGTATAATAGTTTCGGAAAACTTATTGATCTCTTAATTTTTCTGGAATAAAAAGTGTCCTATTGTGTTAATTAGATCATTATCTGGTTTCCTGTAAATTTTATTTTAAAGGCGTTCTGTGAATTAGTCTTCATTTAGCTAGAAATACACAAACATCTAAACTTTCACATTTATAATATTAATAGGATTAGGCTTAAACATAAGATTCTCGCGCAGACCTTGCTCGCCGGCCAGCGCAGCGTCTTGTCTTGCGCTTCATGCACGCGTGTAAATTTTGTTACGGAGTAATTTTAAAATTGTATTATCTTCTAAGATGTTTATTTAAACTAAGTGATGTCAAGGACAATTTTGTTCTCAATTAAATACTGAGAGTCAACAACATATTTGGAAGTGCTATAAATTTAATAAATTGAAAACATTGCGCTGAATTTTACAATGCTTGAGCAGTGACTGAAGAAAGAAACCTCAGATATTTATAAAAACAACGCTACCCGTGCGAAGCTGGGACGATCCACTAGTAATATAATAAATATGTAGAGAGGTCAATTCTGTACATAAAATATATTTTCAAAATAACTATCAGGTGGTGATTAGGGATCGATACTGATGCCAAAAATGCAATCAGTAAAATTTTTGTCTGTCTGTCGGTTTGTATGTTCCTTATGGAAACAAAAACTACTCGACGGATTTTAACGAAACTTGGTACAAATATTTTCCATACTCCTGGGCAGGTTTTTGTATACTTTCCAGCAGAGTAGTAAAGGGGAATTTTGGGAAATTTTGGGAAAACGGGAGAAGTTACTACATTTTTTAAGCTTCCGTCGCGTGTGCAGCCTTAATGGTTAAACTTACATAGAAATCATGTATCACGGAAATATTCTTCATAAAATTATCTAAAAAAAACCTCAACAGTTTTTGTCTATCTTTTACGGTTGACTCACAATAACACGTGTAATTCCTGATAGCTTAGCAGTTCGGAACATTCTGATTGTATTTGTTTACTCTTACGTTTGTAAACCTCTCACTCATCCCTAATTTAAAAAAGGTAACATTATTACCTATTCAATAAAAAAAGAATCATAGAAATCGGTAGAGAAACACCGAAATTATACATAAAATAAGCCATCGCGCCCGTGATCAAAACCAAATCTTTACTAATTTACATAAAACATACTAGATGGCGCCAGTAGTTGCATCCTACATCACGTAATGATTTATTTTTTAGATTGTTATAAATACTTCATAGCGTTTTATTCCAAAATTTGCTATTAAACGGAAATACTGAACCGTTCATCAAAGCGCATTAAAAATCACAAACTACACTGTTTAGGGAGTGCTATAAATTTAATAAATTGAAAACATTGCGCTGAATTTCACAATGCTTGAGCAGTGACTAAAGAAAGAAACCTCAGATATTTAAAAACAACGCTACCCGTGCGAAGCTGGGACGATCCACTAGTGTATAATAAAATACCTGAGGACATTTTTAATATATCAGAAAAAAAAATCAAAGCAGTAGTTAAAAAAATCTTAGTTCGAAAGCCTATTACAATGTTAATGATTACATTAATAATGAAGTGGCTTGGTGTCATCAGGGCTCTGTGCAGGATGTTTCTGGGGTAACACCAAAGTTGTAATGAACGTAAAAAAGATGTACGTTGACGAATTTCTTACGGGTTCTTCTCTCAACAAAACACCTTCCAAATCCGAAGTAAACTTAGTATTAAGTTGAAATTTGACGTTCAAAAAACAAAGATTTATATTTTTACTTTGAAATAAATGAATATTTTATTTTTCATTTATTTTATTTACGCTCATAACATAAATGTTGCCCTCAGCGGGGATCGAACTCGCAACCTCCAGACCGACAAGCTAGCCACCTATCCACTCGGCCACGGACGTTGTTCAATGTTCAACCCTTTGTATGGATGATAATAAAATATCTGACTCCAAGATATATTGCTTTTGTTTGATAATAATTACACCGTGGCTGAATAATGATGTTTACAGTACAATAATTGTAAGCAAGTGATAAAAAGAATAAGAATATATACATTAACTATTGTTAGAACCATACACCCATTGCATTTATCAATATTTTTATACATGCTCTTTTTAGTCCCCACAGTTCGCACACTTGGAGTACCTAGTTTAATAAAATCGTATCAGACTATTCAAAACTGTTGATGACCTCAGCTGTGTATGTGCAGTCTGTTTATCAGCCAAATATATAAACTCAAACCTTTGTATCAAAAAGTTTAAAAGAACGCAGTAAAAAACAATATTTTTCAAATTAGTTCAAATTAAAGTCCATAATAGTTGGTTTGTAACCTGGTCAAAAAGTGGATGGTATATCTTCTCACAATTTGCTTCTCATTTAATATTAATTATCAGTATTTTGATGCACTTTTGTGTTCTAAAAAAACAAACATAGAAATGAGAGTATAAGAGTTGTTAAATAAACCAAACATTATCTTTTACTTTGTCTTAAATTTTACGAACAAATATTTGGAGGTACCTGTTTCAACACAACATAACTTAATCCCTTAGAGAATCTCCAAGTTATTGTATAATTTGTATATTTACGAGTGGTCGGAAGGACAAAAAGCCTGTTCTTGCTTGGAGTTGTTTAAATATTCCCCAAAACGAGAAGGCTCTCTCGTGAAAACATCTGAAAGAGCTGATTTATCGCAGCCTTGATTTATGTAAGTACTAGGAGAAGCGATGGCTACTTTATTTTATTTTCTGTTTCGTATAAGAGCTTTCATTGTCTGTGTAAACAGTTTAAAAGAGTAATTTATTGCTTTGAACTTTGGCAAGAAATTATGAGTCGTAATGACTTTTTAACTAAACTTTTTCATTCAGCAATACAGGAACACTTTACGTTTTACGATATATATGTTCATTTTAAACGTCTTTAGAGATCTCTCAACATAAATACAATTGAAATGTTTGTCAAAGACAGAATACCAAAGAAAATCAATACGAGCGCTCACAAAGAAATAAAGAGTCCTTTACTGAATTCAAATAAGGAGAAGCTATTTAATTTGTGTTCAGAACACTGAGATTAGTGCGGGCGAAAGAGGGGCGAACAAGGCGCGCGGGGCAGCTCATGGAGTGACTAAGCCATTACTTAAGATTAGCTAACAACGAACGCATCGCAACCGCGTAGATTATAGTTTCCATATTTCTTGTAATTATTCATTATAGTGTTATACAGTCCACTCTCTTTCATTTGGTGTCGAAATTCCGTATTCCTATCATCGAATAGGGCATTAGCGCCAACATATGGTCCTAACTCGCCGTTCAGAAGACCGTTTAATTGCAAGAATATACTTACGACGGACTGGGCTTTGAGATACTGCTTACCGCTTCAAGATATGCATCGGACAGTTTCTCACCAAGTTCACGAGTGAATTGGATACTAAAACTACGGCGTAGCTGCATAATCTAAACAAAAATCAAGATTTGGAAATACGAGAAACATATCAACAAATCTGGATTGTGAACCTTTGTCTGGTGGTCTTCAGCTTTGATCTTAGTCTCAACAACCTGTGCAAACCACTGGAAATACGGATTGCAACCTAATCAATCAAAAATCCATCATCAATCATATACGGATGTTACATTGGATCAGAAAGGAAAGGACGCAAAACTGTGAGATTTTTCCAATTTCCTTATATTCATTTCTATCACACATCCCTCCTATCTTTTCTCAATAATACCAATAATTATCTTTCAAAATATATCCTTAATACGAGAAGTAACGTTAATAACAGCATTAGTCTAAGTCAAGCACCCGATAACCTAGTATTTAAATTCAGTTAAATAGGTTTGTGTGCGATAATTAATCATTACATTTCTACTAACTAATTACATTTCTTATTACTAACTTTTTGCAACCCTTTTATGTATTAATATAATCATTTCTAACAGTAATTTCCTTCGTTTTCGACTAACGCAATCATTTTTATTCATTATCAATTTATGTCGGTAACTTTGAGTTTCATTTCCGATGTAAAACCGCAGAACGTTGCATTTTTACGCCTTACAACTTTGTGCAGGCAATGTTTTGTACAGTATTTGTACAGTTGTATTTTTAACAGGCGTTAGTTTCTGTATGAAAAGTGTTTCTTTGATAAAGCAATAAAAAAAATCTAAATACTTTACTTTTTTGAAAATTATATAATTAAAGTAAGTTAATATACTCTTTATTATTTGGTTATATTTTATAAAATGGGTGTCGAGGAAGATTTAAAAGTTTTAAAGAAAAAGCGTAGTACAATTAAGGCGAAACTTACTCAGTTCATTACGTTCATAAAGTTACATAGCCAAAGTCAAGAATTTTCAGATTCACAATTATTTGAACTTGAAGATAGAATTAATAAATTAGAAAAAGCTTATGATGCTTATGATGAAATACAAACAGATATGGAAAGTTTTTCAGCCAATCCCGACGAGTTGTATGCGGAACGTGAAGAATTCAACAATACTTACTTTAAAGAAGTCGCTGCCGCTCGTTCATTATTATCACGGCATCGAAAGCATACTCAACGCGAATTAGATGCTCGGTCGGAAACAGGCTCTACTTCGGAAGCTACAGTCATCACTCACAAACAAAGCAATGTAAGACTTCCTAAAATTAACTTACCGCACTTCGGCGGTGGTTATCAGAATTGGTTAGAATTTAAAGATATTTATGTTTCATTGATACACAACGACAAAAGCATTGATGATATTAATAAGTTTCACTACCTACGTGCGTCGCTGCATGGGAGTGCAGCCCTTGTTATTAAAAATTTAGATTTTAGATATGAGAACTACAGCTCTGCGTGGACCTTGCTCTGTGAAAGGTTTGACAACAAACAGTTGTTAATCAATAACCACGTGCAAGCTCTCTTTAATATTAAATCTATTGAGAAAGAATCAAGTCAAGGTATACGTCATATTATTGATAATACTAATAAAAATCTTAGAGCTCTATCCACACTTGATCAGCCCGTGCAACATTGGGATACCTTAATAATTCATATAATGAGTTCTAAATTGGACTTTCTTACAAGTAGGGAATGGGAGCAATGCCGTAATTCACTTAGTAATCCTCCATCTTTAGATGATTTCATTAAATTTTTGAGCAATAGAGCGAATCTTCTCGAAACATTAGAAGAAGCCAAAGCAGTCAAAAATCTTAACAAGGCCGAATCATCATATAATAAAAACAAAACATTTATAATTTCTGAATCCAATAATAACAAGACTTTCAGTAAAAACAAGAATGATAGTATGACTTGTCCATTATGCAACAAAGAACATTACATATTTAGGTGCGATAAATTCATATCCTTGCCCGTAGATGCACGAATTCAAAAAGCTAAAGATTACAAAATTTGCCTCAATTGCTTACGTCCAGGGCATTTTGAATCTAAGTGCAAACTTGGAAATTGTAAATACTGCACACAGAAACATAATACACTCCTGCATAAACATGAGGATTCATTAGCTTCTCAAGAAAATGTTGCTTTTCCTTCTAAAAGTGATGACACCAAGCATCTTAACAAAATCACTTTTCTTTCAACAGCTTTAGTAAACGTCATTGACAACAATGGTAAGCCACATACAGCGCGTATTTTGCTCGACAATGGGAGCACTTCTAACTACGTAACTAAAGACTTATGTACCAAACTTAAATTGCGTATAAATTCTTTGAATACTAAAGTAACGGGAATCAACAATCAGGTCTCAACCAGCACTCATTCATGCACTATTCATATAGAGTCTTCAAGTGGTGATTTTAAGACTTGCATAGATTGTTTGGTCTTACCCAAAATTACAACTTCTATACCCGGCACATTTATCAATGTGGAAAATATACACTTACCCTCAGGTATTTGTCTGGCAGATCCAACTTATAACGTTCCGTCCTCTATTGACATATTGGTTGGGGCAAGCGTCTTTTGGAATGTTATTGGATCGAATCGCATTCAGCTCGGCAAACATAATCCTACTCTCTTTGAAACAAAGTTAGGTTGGCTTATTTCAGGTTCTTTATATCACCAACCAAACACAGATAAATCATTATGCATGTTCACACATGAACAACAAATACGTTCGGATCTCACTCGTTTTTGGGAATTAGATACAATTCCAACACATTACAAATACACATCGGAAGAGCATGCTTGTGAAACAAATTTTAAACAAACCACACGTCGTAATTTTGATGGTAAATTTATAGTAACCATGCCGCTGAAAGAATCTCCGGATGTTCTGGGAAATTCTTATGAAATTGCCAAGCGAAGATTTTTTTCTCTGAAGAGGAGATTAGAAAGAGATCCTTCGTATAAACAAAAATATGTAGATTTCATGACAGAATACGAAAATTTAGGCCACATGACCGAAAATGTTGATCCTCATTTACACAAAAATCAATATTTTCTGCCTCACCATGGTGTCATTAAAGAATCCAGTACAACTACGAAACTGCGCGTTGTCTTTGATGCATCTGCCGTCACAACGTCCGGAAAATCTCTTAATGATATACAGTTAGTAGGTCCAATAGTACAGGATGATCTTCTTTCAATTTTACTTCGGTTTCGTCAGCATAGATTTGTAGTATCCGCTGACATAATGCAAATGTACCGTAACTTTTTGGTAGATGACAGTCAAATACCTCTGCAACAAATTCTATGGCGCACTGATCCTTCTCTTCCATTAAAGAAATATTATCTCAGAACAGTAACATATGGCATGGCATCTTCTCCATTCATCAGTACAAGATGTCTTCTTGAGCTATCACAAGCATCTTCCGATACTGCAACGCAACAAGCCATCGCCAAAGACTTTTATATTGATGACTTTTTGTCAGGTGCAGATTCCATTGAATCCACTATTAATTTATGCCAAAGTGTAAAAGCTACCTTAGAATCAGCCCAACTTAAATTAAGAAAATGGCAATCTAATCATACAGACATAATCAAAGCTATTCACCCTAATAAACTTTCTAATCAGTATTTAAATTTAATTGAAAATGAGCAATCTAAAATATTAGGTCTTATTTGGCTGAGCAGTGAAGATTTATTCAAATTTTCTATCAATAACATTATATTGTCAGATACTGTCATAAACAAACGTCACATTTTATCCACTATCGCTCAAATTTTTGATCCTCTTGGTCTACTATCCCCGTGCATTGTTGAAGCAAAAATTTTGATGCAAAAGTTGTGGATAAGTAAAACGTCATGGGACGACGAAGTTCCCTTAGAAATAAAAAAATCATGGGTTAAGTTTGCTCAAACTTTACCTCATCTTAATAATATAAATATACCTAGGTGGATATCAACCATAAATCCAGTTTTTATTGAGCTTCATACTTTTACTGATGCTTCTGCAGTGGCATATGGCGCTTGTATTTACGTACGTTCCGTGGCCGGGGATGGTTCCGTTACCGTCCATCTTTTGGCTTCCAAAAGCAAAGTTGCCCCCATCAAATCCACGACAATTCCACGCTTAGAATTGTGTGGAGCCTTGTTGGGCACTAGACTTTGTAATAAGGTACTTGGATCTCTTACTTTGAAATCTCTTAAAACTGTGTTCTGGTGTGACTCGACCATCGTACTTGGTTGGCTATCTTGTAACCCTGTGCAACTGAAACCCTTCATACGTAATCGCGTTTCGGAAATTCAGGATAGTTCAGACACAAAGGCATGGCGTTATGTCCCTACAAAAGAAAATCCAGCTGATCTTGTGTCTCGAGGATTGAGTGCTGACTTACTTACCGATTCAGTTAATTGGTGGTCAGGCCCTTCTTTTCTTAACTTAAAGGAAGAACTTTGGCCTAAACATCCTCAACCACAGAAACTTACAACACTTCCAGAAACATTCGCAGTATTTCATTCAGATACTGAAATTACATTCTTCCACACATTCATACAAAAATATTCATCTTTCTCAAAACTTCAACGCATTTTAGCTTACATATACCGTTTTTATAATAACTCCAAAAAACGTAACTCGAAAGAGATTGGAGCCTTGACATTTTCAGAACTGACTGCATCTTCTAACCAGTTGATTCGCTTAGCTCAAATGGAATCATTTCCAATAGAATACGAATGCCTTAAATCATGTAAACCTCTTTCACATAAAAATCGTCTCCTTTCTTTATCACCGTTTATTGATGACAACGACATTATAAGAATAGGTGGTAGACTTAATAATTCATCCTACGAATTCAATGTGAAGCATCCGATATTAATGTGCAGTAAAAATTATTTAAGCATTTTAATCTTTGAGATGTTTCATTTGAAACTCTTCCATGCCGGTCCCCAGTTGCTACTGGCCACAGTTAGGCACAACTACTGGTGTTTAGGGGGTCGCAACTTATCTAAGAAGATCGTTCGTTCGTGTGTTAAATGTCGGCGATTTAAAGGGGAAACAATACAACCCATTATGGGTCATTTGCCGAAGGAACGCGTAGAATTGGAGTTCCCCTTTCTTGAAACTGGAACTGACTACGCGGGACCGATTTTAATTGCTGACCGCAAGGGAAGGGGGTGTAAACTTGTTAAATCATACATTTGTATTTTCGTTTGTTTGGCGACTAGAGCTCTCCACTTAGAGCTTGTTTCTGACCTCACTAAAGAAGCTTTCATAGCGGCGCTGAACCGTTTTGCAGCTCGTCGGGGTAAGCCCAAAAATATTTACTGCGACAACGGAACAACGTTTGTTGGTACCTTCAATGAATTATCAAACATTCTTAATCAAGATTATACGCATGAAATGTCAGAGTCTGCCATAAACTTCTTATTTATCCCAGCTTATACGCCACACTTTGGGGGTCTCTGGGAATCAGCTGTACGTTCAACTAAGCATCATTTGCGTCGCATTCTTGGTTTAACCCATCTTACGTATGAAGAAATGACCACTTGTTTAGTTCAAATCGAAGGAATTTTAAATTCACGTCCTATTACTCCACTTTCAAATGATCCCACCGACCTGACTCCTTTAACCCCTGCTCATTTCCTAATTGGAAGATCTCTTCTTTTCGCACCGCAACAGGAGATCACAAATGAGAAAATCACAAATCTTCAGAGATATCAACGCATCGAATATCTAAAACAACATTTTTGGAAACGCTTTACTCACGAATATATTTTTGGCTACAACAAAGGACCAAATGGTGCACATCTAAAGGTCAACTCGAAGAAGGGAATTTAGTTCTAATCAAAGATCGAACCACATCTCTACTAGTATGGCCTCTTGGTCGTATTATCAAAACCATTACTGGAAAAGACGGTGAAGCCAGAGTTGCCGAGATCAAAACTAAAAAGGGTGTCATTCGACGAGCATACAACACCATTTGTCCACTTCCTGTATATTCCATTGAAGACAACTCTTCAACGCCGGGAGTATGTTCAGAACACTGAGATTAGTGCGGGCGAAAGAGGGGCGAACAAGGCGCGCGGGGCAGCTCATGGAGTGACTAAGCCATTACTTAAGATTAGCTAACAACGAACGCATCGCAACCGCGTAGATTATAGTTTCCATATTTCTTGTAATTATTCATTATAGTGTTATACAGTCCACTCTCTTTCATTTGGTGTCGAAATTCCGTATTCCTATCATCGAATAGGGCATTAGCGCCAACAATTTGAAACGGCCGTAAAACCTTTTGAACAGGCAAGATGCGAATCAAAAATAAATGATGAATTTGGTAACTTTAATGACATTATAATGAATTCAAATTAAATATAATTATTTAGACAAACGTACTTTTGTATAATTCACGATGAAAAGTTAAATATCTTCAAGTATCTTCGAAATATATCTTATTTTAAAAGACTATGTTCAGTTTGATGAAACATAATTTGTAAGTGTATTACACCACCATAATCAATGTTTCATAACACTTATTTCATGGTCAAATATAATATAAAACTGAAAAACTTGTTTAATTTCAGATAAAGAAAAGAATATAAAAAGCCAAAAGATCTGCGAAAACTAAAATCCAATCGGCTTATATGTGACGCAGAACTGACAAGTCATTGGTTTCAATGGTTTTGGTATAAGGGCTCTTGCGCACTAGCGGTTAGCCGCCTAGGCGGTTTGTTTGAGCGGTCCAACCGCTACACGCGGTTTCATTGCGGCTGACCGCTATGGCGGCCAACCGCGAAGAAACCGCAATGAAATCGCGTTCAGCGGTTGGACCAGAGCGGTCCGCGTGCCCCATAAACAAACTCATCGGCGGCTAGCCGCAAACTGAAACCGCCAGTGCGTATAAGCAATATGGCGGCCAGCCGCGGAGCGGGCCGCAGCTCTCCATTCAACCGCCGCGGTTGAAAATTTGCGGCGGTCAAGTGCGCACAATCACAGGCGGTTGCATATTAAACTGGGGAAGCGGCAGACCGCGCGGCTAGCCGCCCCCGCGGCTGGCCGCTAGTGCGCAAGAGCCCTAATTGTCACCTCCTGTATACTTTACATTCATTTATAAAATAAAATAAAATAAATATATAAGCCCATTGGATTTTAGTTCTCTCACTCCAGATAATATTAGTATAAGATCCCGCTGCTGAATCTTTACGTTCATAACGTACAAAGTCAAACACACATTTTAACATAAGTTTATGAATAGGAGAATACACTGACAAGACGCAGCCAGGCAAAAGTGGCCGCGAGTAATTTTAATTTAATTAATGTTTATTATTTTCTGGAGACAAATTTCGTTCACTTGTTTTCGAAATATAATAACATCCCCATCATAGCAGTGTATATAAAGAATATAAAAATCCATAGGTGCCGTTGCAAATTCGGCCGCAACTACCTGGCAGCGAGGTGTAAGTAGGTTATATTTTGGAGTGTTTTATACGTTCATAAGTTACACGCATATTTCTTATATGAAATTAAAGCTATTTTTTTTCCTAATATGATAATACATAGCTGTCTGTGAAAAAGCGGCCGCAAATTAGGGTTGCCATCTGTTAAAAACGCGATATATCCAAATATATTTCACAAACTGTGCTATTGTTTCTATTTATATTTTATGACTTATACAATAACTATATTTATATTTTTTAAATACTTACTTACTTACCTATACTCACGCCCATTATTCCCATTGGGGTAGGCAGAGACTATCGATCATCTCATACGTGCTATAGAATAATTAATGTAAGGGAAGCATGAGAAGTTTTTCAAGATGGTACTAAGTGGCGATCGATATTCTCTAACAAAAGCACAGTTTGTGAAATATATATGGATATATCGCGTTTTTAACAGATGGCAACCCTGATTTGCGGCTGCTTTTTCACAGACAGCTATGTATTATCATATTAGGAAAAAAATAGCTTTAATTTCATATAAGAAATATGCGTGTAACTTATGAACGTATAAAACACTCCAAAATATAACCTACTTACACCTCGCTGCCAGGTAGTTGCGGCCGAATTTGCAACGGCACCTATGGATTTTTATATTCTTTATATACACTGCTATGATGGGGATATTATTATATTTCGAAAACAAGTGAACGAAATTTGTCTCCAGAAAATAATAAACATTAATTAAATTAAAATTACTTGCGGCCACTTTTGCCTGGCTTTCACTTCTTACATATTTATATAAAATACTAACTGGCCAAATTGATAACCCGGATATCCTTTCTACCATTGCATTGGGCTAAATGTGCCGGACATATACGCGGAACGTCGTCGTCGCCCGCCTCTATTGGTGCCGCTTTGCGGTCGAACTAATTTGCTGAGCAGTACGCCGCTCGCTCGCGCGCTCATCATCTTGAATATGCTGGCTACTGATATCGATATTTTTAATTGTAGGTTGAGTGACTTCACAGAAAGATCGTTAAAATTCGTATGTCATCGCATTAGGCTATTGTCTTTGTCTGTTATGGTGTTAAAATAAATAAATAAGTGGGTAACTACACATAATATTTTTTTTAATCCTGTAAATCAGAGGCTTACCTTGTCGTGTACTGTCTTTTACATTTCATATTCACACATAGACCCCCTAAAAAGGTGGCACACAAAAAATAATTCTGAACATCAAATATCGTTTGGGTCATTGATTTTGCTGGGTAACTTGCTTGCTTGCTTGCTAACAGCCTTGTAACATATAACATAACATAAACGTTCACGCCGAATACCCCCGAAGGGGTTTGGCAGAGGTACTAATACTTCTGAACATCACTTGACTTTGTCAGCTGGTGTTCAGAGTTTCCACGTTTTGCATAGACAGTGTACTCACGTGATAGGGGGCAGGCCTATCGCCGTTTTGTACGAATACACTGTCACACGACTATGTACAACTCAGCCATGTTGTTAACAACCGTGATCAATTAACCACACATATATGTCTTTAGAAAAGACAAATTGGTGTAGGCCCGATCCGGGACTTGAACACTAGTCGCTTGCACGTTAACCGGTTTTGTACCCATTAAGCTATCACGTCGTATTTGCCTTGTATTTTTATATATATGTCATACAGTAATGACTTAAGAAATGACACATCGGTTCATCCCCGTATTAGGATTAGAACCCACGCATCAGTGTATACGAAGTGAAATCTTATTCGGGAGCATTTCCCCACTTCCCGTAACCCGCACCGCTATAGTCATGTGCGCACAACTTTTCGGACGGTGATAGCGCACTTAGATAAAATTAAACAAAATAAATAATAATTGTCATAAATTTTTATATTGGATACTGGAAATAAAAGTGTTTATTAATAAGCAAAGATACATAATAAAAAATACGTGTGGCACTCGGGGACTGCCGCGGTAAAGCTATTGCATAGCATTCTGTATTAACTTATGCAATTATAATTATTTATTTTTTATTTCATTCATGCAACATTTATTTTTCTTTGATATTAATTCAAGTTACACTTTTTGAGTGTGGTGACCGATAGGAAAACAAATTTTTCTTTTATTATATAAATAAAAAGTTAATATTGTTTAAAATATTTTTTATTATTTTACAATACATGTGGGTTTTATTCTCTTACAGTAGCTGTTACTTATTCAGGAATATTTATCATTGAAACTATAGGTTTATGATAACTAAAATAAGAAACATAAGTTTGTGACTTAATATCCTCTAAATACCTAGAAAATACTGCGTCAATGGTGGTCCCATATTTCGTTGTGGACTCTTGTGGATTATTATTAATTTTTAAATTCAATGTTTTTGATAAAAAAAAAGTTGTCAACCGCTTTGATTTTTTATCAGCGAAGTTAATGTTGAAATAGCAATAGCTCATTAGTCTTTTTTCTTTTTAGCTCTTTACGCTTTTCTTCTCTATAAAACGTTAATATCTAGGTATAAATATAATTGAGGTTATCTTTATAGCAGTATTATATTTTCAATTAAGAATTAATACTGCATTTGTGATAATAATAAAATGTTTGTATATAGAGTACTCATTCATCTTCTTTCACTATTTTTTCGTGACTTTCTTCATTAATAATAAATGCACTTTGTTCATTCATATTCAAAACACTTTATATACAAATTTTACAAGTACAGCCGTTCACTGTTGTAGATAAATACTTATACACCTATATACTTTCTCACAAACAGCTGATTATGTTTTCATCCGATTTCGAAGCAGCTCGTCTCGATTCGGGCGAGTTCCGTAAAGTCGTACAATACGTCTAATCGCACGACACACAGCGCCGTATCGAAGACTGCCGAACTGACCCGAATAAGGTTCAGAATAAGGACATAAGAAATCACTCGCGTTGAATCTATCCGAGATCCAGGTGTCATTCTCGACAGCAAATTGACATTCCAAAAGCATATTGGGACATCGTTGGCCAAGCTTTTCGTAATCTCGGCTATGTCATTCGGATCTGTAAGCCTTTCACCCTTTCAGGGTGCGTAAAAAAGATCTATTATGCGTATGTTAGGAGCATTTTGGAATATGCATCATGTATCTGGTCTCCGAACTACATTACTTATATCTCAGAGTTTTCTTTTTGTGTTCCACAACGACGTACTCGCCATACATCCAATAGATGATTCTCCATTCCTCTTGTTCACACCAATTATGCCCAAAATTCTACCTTAGTCTGTCTTGCCTCTATATTCAATAAAAAATTTAGCGGCTTAGATCCGTTTTCTACCTCTAAAGCCAAGTTCCGTCATGACATCATTAAATTTTTAATAGAGGATGATGAGGGAAACAAGTGATAAAACATGCACACACACACACACACACACACCTTCATTTAACAGTTATACTCTTCATATTGCACTTTATTCCGTATATTTGAATTTATCTCTTTTATTCGTCTCCGTTTTGTTATCTTTCACCCACTTTTCAAATCTAATTGTAAGTCATATTTTATTTCCTATTTATGGGTTATGTCTGTTACTAAGTTAAGTTTAAGTCTAAGTTTAGTTAGTTTTAACTGCTAAGTTTTTCTTACATACATACATACATATACTCACGCCATTAATTCCCATTGGGGTAGGCAGAGACTATCGATCGCCACTTCGTACGATCCTGACAAACCTCTCTAGCTTCGTTTACATCCATCAATCTTTTCATACATGCTCTTTTATTCTTCATACTTCGAACGCCAGCCTTTTTGAGCACACTCTCAATTTGGTCCAAGTGTGATCTCCGTGGTCGTCCTCTACTAACATTACCATCCACACTAGCTCTATAGATCCCTTTTACCAATTATCTTTCATCCATCCTCTCTATGTGCCCAAACCATCTCAACATTCCTTTTTCTATCTTTCTTACAATATCATCTTTCACACCACACTTTTCACGAATAACGCTATTTCTCACTCGGTCACACAATCTAACATTACAAATTTTTCTGAGGGACCTCATCTCTACTGCATTCACTCTGCTCTCATGCTTCTTCTGCCACACCCAACATTCGCTTCCATACATAAGCGTAGGAACAAGAACAGCATCATGCACAGCCATTCAGGCCTTTTCAGAAACCGATTGACTGATCATTAGGCTATTCATTGCTCCATTTACCGCATTACCCTTTTTCACTCTTCTTTCAATGTCTTCATCACATTTTCCATCCCTTGTAAACAAACTTCCCAGATATACAAACTACTTCACCTGTTCCACATCCTTACCATCAATCGCAATCACGCATTCTGTCACATCTTCCTGTCTCTCAAAAACCATCGTTTTGGTCTTATCCACATTCACCCTCATTCCCTTTCTTACAAAAGACTCACATGCAATATTCATCATCTCTTGCAACTCTTCTGCCGATGATGCAAGTAGCACTTGATCGTCAGCATACAAGAGGCATTTAATGATGAATCCACCTGTTAGCGACGTGCTCAAAATGGGTTTTGGTTTTAAAATTATGTTATTTTGGTGTAACGTATTTCATGCGGTAGTTTTGTAAACTCCTATGATTTAGCTTTTTATTTTAAGTTGATTTCTGAAGGTAGATACGTGTGACGGAGCGAGACGCTAGCTCATTGGTATGTTTTTGAACGCAGTCAGTCGGTCTTTTGTCTATCCGCGCGCGACACACGTATCTGCTGCCTTTTCTAAATAAAAACGTGTTGTCGAATTTTGAAATTTAAATATAGTTTTCACGACCCTAAGTGCGAGTTTTCATTGTCAAGCACCTACACCACTAACAAAGTGGTCACTTCGACCGGATTTAATGTTTCGTACGCCAAAAAAGATGGTGGATACTCGCAGTTTGGCGGTGCGCAAGAACAAAGAAAGTGAGGATAGAAAACTCCAGCAACATGTACCACCTTCGCCAGCTAAAGGAATTACGCAGAAGGATGATCAAGCAGCCTCCAGTAGTCGTGATTTTGAAAAAAATACCGTTAAGTCGGAACAAAGACAGCCACGTCCGGCCGGCTCGCAAATAGGTTCAAAGTCCAAATCTTCATCATCGTCTGTACTGGCTCGGAGAAAACAGCTGGAACTAGAAGCCGCTCAAGAAAAGGCGCGTATTCAAATGGAGCTCATTGATAAAAAGCTTGAGGCCGATTTAGCCAACCTGATTGATGAGGAAAATGAAAAATACAGTCCACATGAAGTCTCACACACCGACAACAATAGTGTAGTGGAAAAATGGTTAGAACAAAGCCAGCGTGAACTGGAACCCCTACTGCCAGCCCCCGTCCATGGTAATCAGCCGGGCGCGCAGTGCCCGCCGGTGGCTGTCGACCCCGGCACCTCCAATGGAACAGTTCATATGCTCGCGAGTGCCCTACAAAGTCTAGCCGCTACTTCCGCTAACCACCGGACTGATAAGAACCTGCTTAGCCGATTATGTACTCCCAGAGACCTACCTAGCTACTCTGGCGACCCTTTGGAATGGCTGCAATTTAAGCAGGCCTATGATGAGTCCACCGAGGTGTGCGGCTTCAGCCCGAAGGAGAATTTATGGAGGTTGAGGAAGTGTCTTCACGGATCTGCGCGGGAAGCAGTCTCAGCACTAATGGTTAGTGCCACATCGCCAGACATCGTCATGAAAACCTTAGAACTGGTGTGTGGAAACGCAGAGACCATCCTGTCCCGTCTTGTGCAAGGATTACGAAAGCTTCCACCTATACCAAACGAGTACATCAAGGACATCGTGTCATTCTCAGTTAAAGTACAGAACTTCATAGCTGCCGTACACGCCGTTAGCCGCAACGAGTACCTACAGGACGTAAATATGGTTAACATTATTATTTCGAAACTGCCAGCCGTCATGATTTCTAAGTGGTCCGACTACAGCTTCCCTTTAATAAAAGAAGGCAAGAAACCACGCCTAGAAATATTAGGAGAGTTCCTGAACAGCGAAGCAGTGAAGATTACGACAACCGCGAATATTTACGCTATGGATCAGCGTAACGTCAGCTCCCAGCTTTATCCGAGAGGCAAAGCTGATAACAACAACGCTAGCCGGCAACAAACAGTGTTAGTGCAATCAACGCGAAGTGACAATGACAATAATAAGTGTTTATTTTGCCGCGGCGCAAAACACGCCTTAACTGAGTGTAAGATGTTCAAAAGCGTTACGGAAGGACCGATGGCGGCATGTTAAGCGCCACGGAGTATGTTACAAGTGTTTAGTTTCGCGTCACGATCGTGAAACCTGCCCCGCGCCGGCTTGTGGTAAGGACGGCTGCGGTGAGGCGCACCATCGACTACTCCACTACGTGCCTACTACGGATGCAAACAAACAAGTCGCGCCGGAATGCAATCAGCTGGTATCGTCGGATGCCGGCCCTTCCGCGGAAACAGTGACGCATATAAACTCAAGTGAACACAAAGTGTTACTCAAAGTGGTACCGATTAATATTCATGGACCTAACGGTATTTTTACGGCAACAGCGTTACTGGACGATGGCTCGACGGTAACGCTAATCAGCGCGTCACTCGCCGCGCGTGCCGGGCTGCGCGGGCACACCGAGACTATGCGCGTGAGCGGAGCGTGGAGCGACAGCGATTTAGTGTGTACCTCTACTGTTATAAATATGAATGTGTCTGCTCATAATAGTAACGATGTTTTTAACATTAATGTTCGTAGTGTCGATAATTTAAAACTGCCTCAGCAGGACCCATGTATAATTGATTGTAATCAGTATGCCCACTTACAAAAGTTAAAGAATTGTTTGCCAACTAATGTTACTTGTTCCAAACCTGAAGTTTTGATCGGGCAAGACAATTATCATTTAATTTTACCACTTGAAATAATTGTATGCAATCCCAATGAGCCGTCCGCTACGCGAACTCCCCTAGGCTGGTGTGTGCACGGCGTGGTGCGCGCGCCGCACCCTGTCCGCGCCCGAGCACAGGTTACCTTAGTGACGACGGCCGCCGCCGGGGCCGGTGGCACGAACGCCCGGGACGACGCGCTGCGTGATCTCCATGAGCAGGTAAGGCGTTCCTTTTTAATTGATTCCCTAGGTGTGTGCAGTAAACCCCGTCAAAACAGCGAAGACGTCCGCGCGCTAGCCCAGTTGGAGCGCACGGCGACTTTGATCGGTGGCAGGTGGCAAGTGGGTCTGCCGTGGCGAGACGAGAACAGCGTGATGCCCGATAGCTACTCCAACGCCTTAACTAGACTAAAAGGGGTGGAACGAAAAATGGCGGCGAACAGCGACTACGCTCAAAGGTACGTGGGTCGAGTAAATCATTTATTTGAAAATAATTTCGCCAGGGAAGTCGACACCACCCGGCCCACGCCTCCCCACACCTTCTATCTCCCCCATTTTGGGGTAGATAATCCAAATAAAAAGAAACTTCGTCTTGTATTCGATGCAGCCGCAAAGAGCAAGGGCTCGTCCTTGAACGATTACCTACTCCAGGGGCCCGACCTGCTGGCGTCCTTGTTTGGTATCATGCTGCGATTCAGGGAGTATAGGCATGCTGTGGCCGGGGATTTGCGGGATATGTTCCTAAGAATCAAAATACGGCCCGAAGATCAAGACGCACTTAGGTTTTTATGGAGGACTGACTGTAAACAGCCAGTTAAAAGGTATGCTATGACGTCATTAATTTTTGGTGCTAATTGTTCGCCATTTATTGCTCAGTACGTAAAAAACAGGAACGCACAGCAGTACGAGTCAACAATGCCCGCCGCAGTTGCCGCTATCCGCGAGCAACACTATATGGACGATTACTTGGACAGTTTACTTGACGAATCCACAGCTATACAAATGGTAAAAGATGTTAGTTTTATACACAAGCAGGGCGGATTCGAGATGTGTAACTGGACAAGTAACAGCGAGGCGGTGCTAGACAGCGTGCCAAAAGAAGCCTTAGGGACCGCTGCTACAAAGTTTAAATTAGATCGGCAGCACGAAGGTGAGCGGACACTTGGTCTTATCTGGTACCCGGCGACTGACGAGTTAGGTTTTGATTTATCTCTCAAACGTATAGCTATCGACATAATTAACTGTACGCAAGTACCTACAAAGAGGATCATGCTGCGCGTGATTATGTCGATATTCGATGTGTTCGGCTTTCTGTCCCCATTCACCATACAAGGCAAAATCATGTTACAGGCTCTTTGGCAATTAAATATTGGTTGGGACGAAAATATTCCAAATAATATTTTTACTAAGTGGGTCAAATGGATTAATCTTTTAAAAGATATGCGGCATTTGCGCATTCCGCGATGCTACTTGAGCCTTGTAGGTGCGAGGGAGACAGAGCAGAACGCCAGCGCCGTAGGCGCGAACGAGATAGAACTCCAAACGTCGCCTCCGGCTACTAGTGCTACGGTCCGCGCAGCGGATCCCCTTCCCGCGCGCCCCGCTTCCCCGTCGTCGCCTTGCGCGCCGCGACAGCTTGCTACGCCGCCGCCTGCGTGCTACGCGAGTTCTGACGTCAACACTGCTACGCCGTCGCAAGCGTGCTACGAGAGTTCTGACGTCAACACTGCTACGCCGGGCATATCTAGATGCGCTACGAGTACTTACGGTAATTTACAATTGCATTTATTTTGCGACGCTTCAATAAAGGCAATGTGTGCCGTGGCTTATTGGCGTTGGACATGCAATGATAAAATTTTCGTTGCATTCATTGCTAGCAAGTGCAGAGTCGCGCCGGTTAAACCCTTAACTGTGCCTCGTCTAGAACTCCAGGCCGCACTTCTAGCGGCAAGGCTGGCGGACAGCATCGTAAAGGAACACCGGCTAGTAGTACAGCACCGCTACTTCTGGAGCGACTCAACATGTGTCCTATTTTGGTTAAATAATGACGCGCGCAATTATAAGACTTTCGTAGCGAACCGGTTAGGCGAGATAGATGAGCTCACTCGCAGCTGTGAATGGCGGTACGTACCTACAAAGTTAAACGTCGCAGACATAGCGACGCGCGAAACTTATGACGATGTTGCCTTTCGAAATCAGTGGTTAAAAGGACCTACGTTTTTACGCGAAGATGAATTACGGTGGCCGCGTACCGCTATTCCCCCTGCGAGTCATCCTTCTGTGGAGAGAGTGGAAGTTGTTAACTTAGTTAATGACTTACCTACTACATGCTTACCGGTCCCGAATCCCGAGCGCTTCTCCTCCTGGTTACGTCTACTGAGAAGTACATTTATTGTACTTAGGTTTGTACACAAGTGTCGTAAACTTACCAAAGATGACTCGGAGTTGATGAAGCAGGCAGAATGCCTACTAATCCAGCAGGCGCAACAGGAGAGTTTCGGCGCGGAGCTAGCTGCAATGAGAAAAGGTTTAAGCTTAGCACGGACTAGCCGCATACTTACCTGGACACCTTACCTGGACGAGCACGGGGTTCTTCGCTGCGGTGGCCGCATTAATGCTACACGTGACGTCGCATTCGAGACCAAACATCCGACCATCCTAGACGGGCGACACCACGTCACCAGATTACTAGTCAGACATTACCATGTAAAGGCTGCTCATGAAAATCAGGAGACCGTAGTCAACAACTTGAGACAGAGGTATGCAATTGTGAGGCTGAGGCCCACGGTAAAGCACGTAGCATCGATATGTATGTTTTGCCGAATACGCAAAGCAAAACCGCAGGTACCTGTCATGGGTGACTTGCCTCCAGGTCGAGTAGCACATCATCAGAGGCCGTTTACGCATTGCGGTCTCGACCTGTTCGGGCCGATGGAGGTAGTAGTCGGCAGAGGGCGCTGCAAGCGATACGGGGTAATTTTTACCTGTCTAACTGTACGCGCGATTCATTTAGAAATCACTCACTCGCTCACCACCGACTCGCTTATCATGGCGATAACTCGCATGACGGCACGTCGGGGGTGGCCAGTCTGCTTTTACTCGGACAATGGTACCAACCTCCGGGGTGCCGACACCGAGTTGAAGCGGTCCATGCGTGAGCTCGATCAAAAGACTCTAAATAATTTTGTCGTGATCAACAAATCATCCTGGAAATTCATACCGCCCGCTAGCCCACACTGGGGAGGGGGGTGGGAACGACTTATACGCGATATTAAAAAAAGTTTAGGCGTTATTTTGAAGGAGCGTGCCCCGAAGGACGAAGTCCTCAGCACCCTTCTGGCGGAGGTAGAGCACATCGTGAACAGCCGCCCGCTGACGCACGTGTCGGTGGAACCAGCCTGTAGTGAAGCACTAACCCCGTACCACTTTCTTATACTGTCTGACCCTAACTCCCCTGCCTTAGGTACCTTTAACGACACCGACATGTTCTTGCGCAAGCAATGGCGCAAAAGCCAAAGGTTAGCCGATTTGTTTTGGCAGAGGTGGGTTAAGGAGTACCTGCCGGAGCTGCTTCCTAGAAGAAAATGGACGAAAGAGCAACGTCCCCTCCAGGTAGGTGACCTAGTATTAATCGTGGATCCCGGAGCACCGCGCAACGTGTGGCCGAAGGCAGTCGTGCAACAAGTATTCCCAGGTAGGGATGGTCGGGTCAGGCTCGTCGAGCTCAAAACCAAGTCTGGTACTCTGCGCCGGTCGGCGGCACGCGTCGCTAGAATACCTTTTGTTGATGAGTGCTGAGCCAGCACTGGGGTGGGGCGTGTTAGCGACGTGCTCAAAATGGGTTTTGGTTTTAAAATTATGTTATTTTGGTGTAACGTATTTCATGCGGTAGTTTTGTAAACTCCTATGATTTAGCTTTTTATTTTAAGTTGATTTCTGAAGGTAGATACGTGTGACGGAGCGAGACGCTAGCTCATTGGTATGTTTTTGAACGCAGTCAGTCGGTCTTTTGTCTATCCGCGCGCGACACACGTATCTGCTGCCTTTTCTAAATAAAAACGTGGTGTCGAATTTTGAAATTTAAATATAGTTTTCACGACCCTAAGTGCGAGTTTTCATTGTCAAGCACCTACACCACTAACACCACCCATCCTTAGTCCATAATCACTTTCACGCAACTCTGTCAAACAGTCATCCATGAATAAATTGAAGAGCCACGGAGAAGCTACACATCCCTGTCGGACACCCCTAGAGATTCCGAACCAGTCGGTGTTTTCCCCGTTTACTCTTACACATGCACTAGAATCCTCATAGAGTGATACCAATGCACGTATAAGTTGACTCCCCAAACCGAACTTGGATAACACCTCCCATAAACACTTTCTTACCACCCTATCATACGCCTTCTCTAAATCAATGAAGGAGCAATACACCTTTTGGTTCTTAGCTAAGAACTTTTCAGTGATGCTCCTTAGAGAGAAGATTTGATCCATACATCCCATTCCTTTCCTAAATCCCGCTTGCACATCCCATATTTTCTCATCAGTTTCATTCATCACTCTTTCAATCAGTACCTTAGCATACAATTTACCAACAATGCTGAGTAAGCTGATGCCGTGGTAGTTTTTAGCCTCTTGGTGTGACCCCTTTCCTTTATATAGAGGCACAATCACCGCCTTGCACCAGTCTCGAGGAACTTTGCCACTCGACCAGCATTTTTGGAAAAGGAAGTAGAACCAAGAAGCCACCAACCCTTTACCAGCCCTCAGCATTTCGATAGTAATCCTATCATACCCTGCCGCCTTCCCTACTTTCATACTTTTCATTGCTTTCATTATTTCTTCCATACTAATCTCACTGTCACTGAAATCACCCATCTCTTCGTTCCAATCAACATTACTGTCGATTGGCGAAGAAATGGATGCATCCTCTTTTTCAAACAGTCCCTCAAAATAATTCTTCCATACCCGTTTCATGCTACTTTCATCCGTCGCCATTTCACCCTGTTCATCTCTTATTACACTCACTCTCGTATTTTGGGAAACACCCTTTTCCTTCCGGATATACTTCCAGAATAACTTTTGGTTATTCCGGAAATTATCAGAAAGTTTCCTCTCACACCACTCTTGCAAATCCCGCTTTTTCTTTTCTATTTTCTTCTTCACCTCATTCTTAACTCTCTTATATTCATCTTCACTTTTCTGCACTACATCGTCAGTTACACTCGCATTCATCCGTTTACTAGCTTTAATCGCTAGTAAATCTAACCACGCTTTCTTCTTATCTCCAACCGCCTCTTTCACAACTTTATCCCACCAACTTGTTGGTGGTCTATTTGACCTTTTACACACACCACAAACTTCCGTCGCACATTCAACCATCGTCGATTTGAGCACATCCCATACTTCTTCTATTTCCATTTCATCCTTCATCTCCACGCAACTTAGTCTATCATCCAATTTTCTCACATATTCATCTCTGATATTTTCATCTTCTTGCAGTTTTTCCACTTTTATTCTCTTAATAAGATAAGTTTTTCTTCTTTGCAAGTATTGTCGGAATTTTCTGTGGATATCTGTCACTGGCCTTATGTTTGTAATTTGTTAACCATTATGTTATTTTAAGTTACAGATCCACAATCTTTTCTTGGCCGGCGGCGACTACGGTACTACTGTCGCCATTTTGAAATTTCGGCCTGTCATTGTCAGTTAGTTCTCAACTAAATAAAAATTATAGGGTGACCTATGTATGTAATAAATTATCACTTTCATTAATATTTTTGTAGTGGAAACTTTTTTTTAAAGACATTTATTTTTATGATGTATCTTTGCTTATTAATAAACGCTTTTATTTCCAGTATTCAATATAAAAAAATATGTAAATTATTATTTATTTTGTTAAATTTTATCTAAGTTAGCTAACACCGTCCGAAAAGTTGTGCGCGCATGACTATAGCAGTGCGAGTTACGGGAAGTGGGGAAATGCTCCCAAATAAGATTTCACTTCGTATGCACTGATGTGTGCATCTAATCTAAATGCGGTGATGTACCAATGTGTCATTTCTTAAGTCATAACATAATTGTCTGACATATATATAAAAATACAAGGCAAATGCGTGATAGCTTAATGGGTACAATACCGGTTAACGTGCAAGCGACTAGTGTTCAAATCCCGGATTGGGCCTACACCAATTTATCTTTTCTAAAGACATATGTGTGGTTAATTAATCACGGTTGTTAACGGTGAGGGAAAACATCGTGAGGAAACCCACATGGCTGAGTTGTACTTAGTCGTGTGACAGTGTATTCGTACGAAATGGCGATAGGCCCGCCCCCTATCCCGTGAGTACACTGTCTATGCAAAAAGTGGGTACTCTGAACATCAGGTGACAAAGTCACGTGATGTTCAGAAGTATTAGTACCTCTGCCAAACCCCTTCGGGGGTATTCGGCGTGAACGTTTATGTTATGTTATATGTTACAAGGCTGTTAACAGGAATAAAAAAGGCCCATAAATTCACTGACCCAGCAAAATGAATGACCCAAACGATATCTGATGTTTAGAATTATTTTTTTTGTGTCACCTTTTCAGGGGATCTATGTGTGAATATGAAATGTAAAAGACAGTACACGACAAGGTAAGCCTCTGATTTACAGGATTAAAAAATGATTTTATGTAGTTACCCACTTATTAACTCTGAGTGTCACAAATAACAAATCCTTCAGTATAAAATAATGAAACAGTTTGCAGAGAAGTACAATTGGCAGTGTTATCGCTAAAAGCGATCTCTTCCAGACAACATTTGGGAGGTAAGATCAACAAATTTAGGATACACAGTCATTCGGGTAGACATACCAGACAAGGGCAAAAATAAATAAATATAATTAGCTTACATTAAAACGAACTTGTTTACTTACAATAATAGTTATTACCTACATGCATACATACATATACTCACGGCTGTAAATCCCTAGAAGGGGTAGCCAGAGCTAAGGAATTAGAAACTCCCAGGCACTTTTGGAAAGTTGAGTGGGGTAAAGATGGTAAAATAAAGTTTATTGGTGATGGGTCTCCAAACGCATCGCGCAAAAATCTCTTAAAAGCCCCAATACCATTAGTCGCCTCTTACGTACACCCACCGGCAGAAATGGGGTAGTGCTATTCTAAGCCGACACTACACAGCAACTACTTATTAATTAAATGAATATTATATAAATTGTTTTATTAAGACATTTCAATACATAAATAAATTAGCCTGTATGATGTAAAATTATTTCCCTTATAATGGTAAATTGTTCTTTACTGGCAATACTAATATCGATGACAGCGACGCCCTTACCGGCCAAGAAATGTATGTGGATCTGTATATGCTGTTGATGTCCCAAATAAAAAAAAAGTAAGTATCACATATGCCGAAGTTCTTTCTGTTACTAAGCCGATTTTACATTCGAAAAATCTACCACATCCAGTTTGTTCCGGCACTCCCAGTGCAAATTTAATAGATGATGGCAATATAGCAATGAAGTTAAATTGAAGTCAATTTGGTGTTTCTGCCGAATATTTACCTACACATCCACAAACTTTTCTTGGCCGGCGGCGACTACTGGTACTACTGTCGCCATTTTGAAATTTCAGCCTGTCATTGTCAGTTAGTTCTCAACTTAATACAACTTATAGGGTGACCTATGTATTTAAAAAAATATCACTTTCATTAATATTTTTTGTAGTGGAAACTTTTTTTTAAAGACAATTATTTATATGATGTATCTTTGCTTATTAATTGACGCTTTTATTTCCAGTATTCAATATAAAAATCTATGCAAATTATAATTAATTTTGTTAAATTACCTAAGTAGTCTAACACCGTCCGAAAAGTTGTGCGCACATGACTATAGCGGTGCGGGCTACGGGAAGATGCTCACGAATAAGATTTCACTTCGTATACACTGATGCGTGGGTTCTAATCCTAATGCGGGCATGTACCGATGTGTCATTTCTTAAGTCATAACTGTCTGACATATATTTAAAAATACAAGGCTGTTAACAGCAACAGAAAAGTGCCCATAAATGCACTTACCCAGCAAAATGAATGACCCAAACGACATCTGATGTTTAGAATTATTTTTTCTGTGCCACCTTTTTAGGGGATCTATGTGTAAATATGAAATGTAAAAGACAGTACACGACAAGGTAAGCCTCTAATTTACAGAATTAAAAAAATGATTTTATGTAGTTACCCACTGTTTTAACTCTGAGGGTCACAAATAACAAATCCTTCAGGAGTGTAAAATAATAAAACAGTTTGCAGAGAAGTATAATTGGCAGTGTTATCGCTTTTAGTGAAAACAGGACGAAATTCAGGATACACAGTCATTTGGGTAGACAAACAAGACAAGGGCAAAAATAAATAAATATAATTTGCTTATATTAAAACAAACTTTTTTACTTACAATAATAGATATTAGTTAAATTAATTTTATATAAATTGTTTTATTAATACATTTGAATACATAAAGAAAATTAGCCTGTATGATGTAAAATTATTTCCCTTATAATGGTTAATTTTTATTTACTGGCAATACTAATATCGATGACAGCGACGCCCTTACCAGCCAAGAAACGTTTGTGGATCTGTAAACTAGTGTTATGATTATGATACGAATATAGTGGTATATTCGCGGAGTGTACTTTTACCTTTATTTTTAATAGTTTGGCTACTCTGAGATACAACTCAGCCTATTTACTCTGTATTAAATAAGGAAATGAATGAGTGACTTTTGTTCTATGCTTTACTTACTTTTATTTTTTATTTCCAAGGATCAAAGTTTGTTCGCCAATAACAAAAAAAAAAAAGTAATTCTATTGATACTAAACACTAATATAGCTGCCATACAAAAGTAAATGGTAATTTGAAGTGTTCCGACACTTGTAATTAGACCCGCAGACTACCCACTTATAGTATAGGATCCCGCTATAAGACGATCTTCACCGGGCTGGTTAATGGATGAAAGATATTTTTTATTAAATAAAATATGTCAATAAATATATTGCGAATGGGTTGTCTGAAAAATTTCAGTCCAGAGTATGATTAATTAATAATTAAAATATCTTTTTTTTTAATTACACTGGCTTGGTTAATGAACAAATTCTATTCCAATCGAAAATATGAAACCTATAGAATATACAAACGTTAGGTTGTCTATTTATTTCCCGTCACAACTCTTGGGTTGGCAGGTATAAACAGGTAAATCGATACTAGTAACTTGCACCGGTCCGAATTAAACTAAAATAAAAATACAGATAATTTTATTACGAACACGGTGGTATAGGGTTGTCTGCAAAAAATCAGTCCTGAATTGCGGTTGTCGAATTTTAAAAAGTAAAATATAGCTGCGAGTGAGTACGTGCGACAGCGAGGTCCCAGCAAACTATCCCATGCGATAGAAGAGGACACAGCATTGCAGCTGTGTATAGTTGTGGGTTGAATGAACAAGAGAGCGCGCATGCTATTTGTCGGTGAAAACGAAAAAGATAGCGATAGACTAGTAAATGCTACACGTCATTTTGGAGTAGCTTAATATTAAAATATAGAAGAATGTTTTTCAAATGTTTCTTTTTATAAATGAATTACATATGTGTGTATATATTTTATGTGATATTAAAGTATATACATCTTTAGTAAATAAAAAGGTAAATAAAAATTATCAGCAGACAAAAAAAAACGAAAATATAATAAATATTCTTTTTATTGTAACAAAATACAAATACTAAAGTTTTTAAAATTTTCAAATTATTCAGGATCCGAGTCATCAGACATGTAATTGTGATCTTCAATATCAGAAAATTCTTTATCATCGTTTTCTGTTTCAGTTGTTTCGACAAAATCTTCTATTCTTAAAGGCGTATGATCCCCAATGAATCCTACTGGTTTTAAATATCCATCGAAGAACCAACCGCAGTTTTCAGGTTGAAGTTTTACTCATACTGGATCCGCTGCATTAAGCCACATGGAATTTACGAAAATAGTTCTTAAAATTTTCTGAATCAATGATATCCAGCATGGTGGTATAGAGTTGGAGTCGAAGCCTTTTATTTTTTTTTAAACTGCTCGCTGTCTTCTTTGGCAGAATATTTTTCAGAAAAATGCGATATCTCGCATCATTCACTTTGATGCAGTTCTTGACGCCATACATATTATCTGTATTGGCAGTAAATTCTTGAACGGTGTTCATTTTTTCGTTAATGAAAATATCAGCTTCATCTGTTAGTGACGCAAAAACTACTTTTTAAAATTCGACAACCGCAATTCAGGACTGATTTTTTGCAGACAACCCTATACCACCGTGTTCGTAATAAAATTATCTTTATTTTTATTTTAGTTTAATTCATTAACCGGACCGGTGCAAGTTACTAGTATCGATTTACCTGTTTATACCTGCCAACCCAAGAGTTGTGACGGGAAATAAATAGACAACCTAACGTTTGTATATTCTATAGGTTTCATATTTTCGATTGGAATAGAATTTGTTCATTAACCAAGCCAGTGTAATTGAAAAAAAAAGATTTTTTAATTATTAATTAATCATACTCTGGACTGAAATTTTTCAGACAACCCATTCGCAATATATTTATTGACATATTTTATTAAATAAAAAATATCTTTCATCCATTAACCAGCCCGGTGAAGGTCGTCTTATAGCGGGATCTTAGACTATTAGTCGCTGCCGCGGGCAGCAGCTCCGCGCCATTACGACCTAGCGCCCCGCAGGATAAAGGTTATATGTCTGTCTAAAACTTTACCCTTCATGCTATTTGTCTAATAACTCTTACAAATTCTAACATACAAATTACTTACGCCCTTAGTTCGCATTCATTTTTTTCATACCACCACTTATATTACTACTTATATTAATTATTTTATTATAGACGACGTCCGTGGCCGATTGGACTATAGTTTCTCGGTCCGGAGTTTGCGGGTCGGTCCCCGTTGAGAGCAACATTAATGTTATGAGTATAAAATGATTGTTATTTAGTCTTGGATGTTATTTATATGTGTTTTATATAACATTAAAAACATACATACATACATACATATACTCACGGCTATAAATCCCTAGAAAGGGTAGCCAGAGCTAAGGAATTAGAAATTCCTCAGCCACTTTTGGAAACGTGAGTGGGGAAAAGATGGTAAAAATAAAGGTTGTTGGTGATGGGTCTCCAACCGCATCGCCCAGCAATCCCTTGAAAGCCCCAATACCGTTAGTCGCCTCTTACGATCACCCACCGGATGAAATAGGGTAGTGCTATTCTAAGCCGACACTACACAGCAGCAAAAACATCGTTGAGTTAATATCGCATAACTTAAGTTTTACTTAGTTTAGGGCTAACTTGATCTGTGTATAATATGTCCGTACTCTTACACATACCTACAAACAAATTTCTCTCGTCATTCGCTCGCAATTCTTTTTTCATAAAAGCACTTTTATTATTAAAATTTCCGTTCATATTTGTCTCTTTTACAACTTTACACACTTGATATAACAAAATTGATATGCGCGTTGTCGAGCAAGTTGAGACATGATCACGTTACGCAACTTAACGAGCAGACACCAAACAACACATTAACGAGTCACTTACCTTATTTTAGTAGATTTATGTGTGAATTATTAACGCTTGGGCAGCCCCTTAGAAGGCTATTAACCGAGGCACTCAGGTATGGTTCAAGTTGAAACTATTTATCCATTACTATCGAGGATTCATCGTTTAAAACGTATATCGTCGAAGTAATTTAAATCGTGGGTACTCTGAACACCATGTGTCAATGTCACGTGATGTTCAGAAGTATTAGTACCCCTGCTAATCCCTTCGTGGATATTTGGCGCAAATGTTTGAATTTTGAAATTTTAGAAATAATAATACTTCTGTATATCAAACGACCTGTAGTACAAGTAAGGTTTAAACTTTAAATACTAATTTTAATGAATGTAAGGGAAAATGAGGATCCAAAAGAGAGTAGCAACTGACGGAAGCCTAAGCAATGATTAGAATAATAGTAATTTAAAAGCTCCATAAACTTCCAACCCCCGCATTCAATAGTAATCAGCTTTATTATCCGTCAATTTATTAAAACCCCTTATGGTGTGTAGTGTTGGGTAAGAATAGCACTACCCCATTTCTTGTGGTGGGTGTACGTAAGAGGCGACTGACGGTATTATTTTATTTATTTAATTAATAGGTACACAAACAGCATTATAACAATCATTTCCTTTTTTGCAAAAATATAGATTCCGCTCTGTTACAATGCCAAAAATATTGGGGCTATTAGGGGATTTTTGGGCGATGCGGTTGGAGACCCATCACCATCAACCTTTTACCAAGATGGTAAAATTACCATCTCTTCCCCACTCAAAATTCCAAATGTGGCTGAGGAACTTTTAGTTCCTTAGCTCTGGCTACTAAAGTGGGTATATGTATGTATGTATATAATTTATCAAAAATATGTAAAAGGAAGGAAAGGAAAGAAGGTGCTGTGTAGTGTCGGCTTAGAATAGCACTACCCCATTTATTCCGGTGGGTGTACGTAAAAGGCGACTACTTGAACTACCGGTATTAAGGTCCGGTAGGTAGGTGACTAACGGTATTGGGGCTATTAAAGGATTTTTGGACGATGCGGTTGGAGACCCATCATTTTCCCCATGCAACTTCCAAAAGTGGCTGAGGATTTTCTCATTCCTTAGCTCTGGCTACCCTTTCTAGGGATTTATAGCCGTGAGTACATGTATGTATGTATGTAAAAGGAAATTGGGCAGAATATAGCAGGCTTTTAAATTTATATTCAAAATATTTATTTCATACTACATCCATATGTGTAAGTTATAAAATCAAAACTTTAAAATCATTTTAAGTACAGATAACGCTAAGTACAATTGTGCAGTTGCACCTATTTCTGTAAGACGGAAGAAATTCATCGATCTACAAACGAAGCATTTCAGTACGAGCGACCTTTTAACTAGATATCGCGTGGTATTAAACAGCCATCTCTTTCGCACTTACTCAGTATCGTATACTGTCATCTCATTCTAACTGATATCGTGACGATAAAATAGCGCTCGTGCTAGGTTTCCCAAAGTGTGTTGGTATGTTAATACCGCGGTGTGGAGAGAGAGCATCGCGTGTCGTGTTACCACGATATGGCCGCGGAACCGCCCCGGCGACGAGAGCATCCTCGAATTACTGGAAGCGCTACACCTCCTCGGCAGAGCCAACAACGTCCTCAAATTCAAACTATATTGCATTTGTGGTAATTAACAGATTATAGTACTGAGCTAAAAGGTCGCTGTATGCCCGCTGCATAAAGATTCACTGCATCTTTAGAACAATTGAAAGTTAATTTATCAATAGCTCGTTTTTGACTGAGTGTGAAAACCTCAATAATTTATGTCATCCACTATGTCTCAATAATTTTTTTAGTCACTAGTTCTTGCTACCCATGATATTTAAACTAATTTACTGTATTTAATTTTGGTCCATGTGAATTAGTGATTGGAACTGACTTTAATAAGATTAGCTCACTATTTGATGTATTTACTAACCCGATATATTTTCATGGATTTTAACAATTTTCAACAATTCTTAGTGCATTGAGAGGTAAAGGTAACATCAATATAAAACCAACGAGACTACAAAATACTCCAATTAACGATAAAAAAAATTAAACAACATCGCGCAGCTTGGACCACACAACGTGGAAGTAAAGCAAGTGAAAATAAAATAGCATTTGATATAGGTTCCATGTGAAAACCCTATTCATCAAATTGACAAGAGGTTCGTATTATTTCGTACATTACTTAAACTTACGTACATTGTTCTTTGTTGTAAAACTTTTGTAAGCAAATTCATGAAAGAACTTCGTCATATTAGTTGCTACGCAGTAATAACTTTTTGTTCTAATCATATTCGGTAGCATTATTAATATATAATATGAATTTATAATTGTGAATTCGTAGAAGCAATTACTTATTATTAAAGCTATTCTATGAACAAGGGATAGATGACTAAAGATTTTACAAGTATGACCTTATCTCACCTTTGCTTGCTCGCTTATTAATCAAAAATTCTGAATCTGTGATTACCATATATTCTAAGTTTTAGAAACAGATTATTAATTTTTAGTTTATTTTTTATTTACATAAATGATATATTATACACTCATAAACATAGGTACACAATAGACACACACATATTTTTATACGAATATACTCGAGTGCGAATACACGATAAACTAAAACTAAACTAAAATATATAGCTCACATTAAGCGATCATTTGCAAATGACTTTTTTTTAAATTTTAGTATTTCAAATTAGCGGTTGCTGTTGCCGAATATTGATTTATCACATCATTTGTTTCGGTGCATTTTTCTTGCTGTTGTTTTATTAATTAGTTAAGTTCCTTGTTTAGTTTTAGTTAAGCCTTCTGTTTCTCTGTTGTTTTCGATGTTCTTTATTTTTATGCATATGTGGGAGCTTGTTATTGGCCTATTTCTGCCTATGTTATTATTTTATATTGTAAATTTAGCTGTAAGCCCCCCAAAGATAATAAAATAAAAACATAAACTTAACATAACATAAACGTTATATACGGCAGAGGTACTAACACTTCTGAACATCACGTGACATTGTCACCTGGTGTTCAGATTACCCACGTTTTGCATGGACAGTGTACTGACGTGATAGGGGGCAGGCCTATCGCCGTTTTTGCACGCATACACTGTCACATGACTAAGTAAAACTCAGCCATGTGGGTTTCCTCACGATGTTTTCCCTCACCGTTAACAAACCGTGATAAATTAACCACACATATGTCTTTAGAAAAGACAAATTGGTGTAGGCCCGACCCGGGATTTGAACACTAGTCGCTTGCACGTCAACCGGTGTTCTACCCACTGAGCTATCACGTCGTCGCTATAAAATAATATATAAAAATAAATTTGCTGTGTACTGTCGGCTTAGAATAGCACTACTCCGTTTTTTCCCATGGGTGTACGTAAGAGGTGACTAATGGTATTTAATAGTTTTTGAATAGATTTTTGGGTGATACGGTTGGAGATACCCATCATCTTTTTCCCCACTTAACTTCCCAAAGTGGCTAAGGAATTTCTAATTCCCTAGCTCTGGCTACCGCTTGTAGGGAATTATAGCCGTGCATGTCATTTATAAAATATATGTATTAATTAATTTATGGTACCAAATTTACAGACATGCTTGCAACAGTTTTAAGATAGACCACAGAGGTAAAACGTTTTCATCCTAATTTTGATGATAAAGAGAGATTAGGCTTTTCGCATTTCTACGGAAAGCACATTTTACAATTGAACAGCCTGTACTGTGAACGTGAAAGTAAAGAAATAAGTAAAATGTGAAGGCGTGATTAAGAGAAGATTATGATGTTAACAAATATTGAGATCATGAGAAGAATGGGGCATTGAAATGGGGATCGTTCTTTTAGATGGCAAGGAGTGGCCAGATTTTACAATATTGACCGGATACAGAGTTATTGAAGACTTGCATACATACACTCACGGCTGTATATCCTAGAAAGGGGTACCCAGAGCAATGGAATTAAAATTCCTCAGCCTGTTTTGGAAGTTTAGTGGGGAAAAGATTGTTAATAAAGGTTGTTCGGGATGGGACACCAACTGCAGCGCCCAACAATCACTTTTTTTTTTTCTTTATTAGCCCCAATACCCTCAGTCGCCTCTCGACATCCGCGGAAAGAAATGGGTCATTCAAAGCCGACACTGCACAGCTTTGAGAACGCATAAGTCTTTTAAGTTCTCTTCAGTTACATCAAACCCATCAAGGTAATATGTGTCAGCATAGTCGAGAATCAGTAGAGAAATAGATATAATATCAGAAAAAAAAACCACATATCTGATGACGCCATTTGGTAAGACCACTAGGGGTGAGTTAATGACTAAGCGAGGGTTGCAAAAAGCCGTGTCTAAATAATTTACTGGCCGGCTATCTAGCAGTGAAAGCCTCTTACTGACTGACTGACTCAAGATAAATAATGTTATAAGCTTTTCGTAACATTGGAAGGTAGTTCTTCATCATAAACAAGAATATACATTCATTTTTTTTTATTTATTTATTCATTATAAAGACAAAATACATTATACAATGGTAATATCGTGGTCACTTAATCCTCTTCTAAGGTTTAATTGTGACCACCGTCCCCCACTCTTACATTGTAAATCACAGTTGATTGTATTGCGTCTTAGTGACGTTCTCTATTTAAGAAATATGAATATAAATATAATTTACATATACAATGCTGACTGACCATCGTAACATGGCCCAATTTCACACGCCGCGGATGATACCCGCGTGACAGATGAGGCAAGAATTCTATAAGAGTTCATGGCTCATCTGCCCCACCGGCACCCCCCGCCACCTGTCAAATCGGCCCTGTTTTACATTGTTGTTGGAAATATCTTTTTAATATAGTTTTACATTTGTGGTTGTCCACGCGCAGTGAATCAATGACCTCGCTCGGTAGTTCATTGAGTACCTGCGGTAATATGCATTCTATCGTTCGCCTGCCGTAGTCATTGTTACATCTAGGCACAACAAATGTAGGTATATAAGATAGCGAGCGTAATGAGATCGGTCGCGTACGGCGTTTTAAATTAATTATATTCTCCTTTTCTTCACACATAATTAGGAACTTTGTTTTATTAAAGACATTGATAATTTTGCAGTATTCAAATATTGATTTGTTATCGTCTTTGTATTTGATTTTTATCTTAGATGGAACAATCTTTTTTAAAATGCTTAGTTGTAGTTTGTATATGTTATCTATGTATGTTCTGTATGTCCTACCGTAGCTACTTAGCCCATAACTTATTACAGAGTCGGCCAACGATAAATATAGCAATCTTAGTATGTTATATGGAAGTTTATATTTTAAGATAACTAATACACATATACTTACGGTCATAAATTCCAAAAAAGAGGTAGCCAGAGCTTTAGACCTAGAAATTCCTCAGCCACATTTGGACGATAAGGGACTAGATGGTAGAAATAAAGTATCGTTGGTTATGGGTCTCTAATCGCTTCGCCCAAAACCACTTTAAAAAGCCTTAAACCCTTAATCGCCTTGTACAAAACTGTGGGTGGTGTAGTGACATTCTAAACCGGCACTACACGGTAAGTATGATTGAGTATTAATAATTTCCGGCATTCAGCAGCCACGATAGAGGGAATGTAGCAAATAATGACGCAATTGTTTGCAAATCAAGCGACGACATTTGTCGTGGTAATGACGACACATTACACCCGCACGCACTCGCTGCCGCTAATGCCGTCGCAAATTAGTTTTTGATATTTCGACATTTATTTTCACATGAGACGGGCTAACTATACGCATTTGTAAGGAATAGTTGTGAATGCGGTGGTTTAATGGGAGTCTGTTTTGTGCGTTATATATTTTATTATTTAAATACATAAAAACTTATACTTACGACTGTAAATTCCGAAACGGAGTATCCAAAGGTTTGGAATTAGAAAGTCTTCAGCCACTTTTTGATGTTGTAGACGAAGTTCTAGCCGCTTTGCAGGAGAGTTCCATAAAATAGCAAATGGATAATGGATTTACGTTTAACCGTTTGTTTCTTTTACACACATTATTAGTTCTTTGTACTCTCTGTCTACTTTACTCTCATCTTTTCTTAAAATTTGTTTAGAAAATAATGATTGGCCTTCACAAATAACTCGATCCAATAGTCATGTCTTTCTTAAAAACATTCATGTTATTTTTAACATCACGATATTCGCTAAAGTTATTTTTCACACCACTTACAAAGTTTTAAAAGAAAAAGTAATTTTCTGGCATTTTTCGGGCATGAAGCTCAATGATAAATTTGCTCTTTTACCCACAACTTAAAAACTTGAGGAAAACCCTCGAAAGATTAAGTCTACCTATTTGAAAAAATATCAATTTAACTTTTTGCGATGAAGTTCAAGTCAACGACTGCGTCCTTTGGTTATTTTAAATTTTATATTTTCTGAACAATATGGGCCTTAATATCATCAACACTTCAATATTTTGCATCATGCGTAAGAATATTGGTTACTTATTATTCTAATAATTATTATACTAATTAGAAAATTAGAGTCGGCTTAGAAAATATATATACTATTGCCCGTCGGTGTTCGTAAGTAGCGACTAAGGGTATGTCCCCTACCAACTTCCAAATGTGGTTAAGGAGTTTCTAGCTATAAAGCTCTGGCTGCCCATTTTTGATGGATTTATGGCCGTGATTATATACATATGTGTGTGTCTATGTATGTTTTGCCCTTACCGTTATGATAACTATATCATTCTAATGCAATACTCCTTTAAACAACCTCTTTTTTTTCTTCTGGCTGCCTTTTCGTGTTAAAATGTGATTTATTTTCTGTCCTATTACAGAAAAGGTTAAGCATCCGCAAATCAAGTGCCAATCGGTAAGCTAGCCACTTTGATCTCGTTTTCACAGAAACAACTGACAAAAGGAGCTTTGGGTGATAATTTATATCAGATCGTCTGTCGTAGCCCTATTAATTCTTACGCTTTAATTCACTTACTTATACAATACTAGCTAACGAGCTAGGTACACTCAGTCACTTAGGCCATACAGACAGCCTTATACTCAAAGATTAGAGATTTTAAGATGGAGTCATTATTTAATCGTCGGAAAATGTTGGACTCTTTTTTTTTATATAAGTTAGTAAACAGTTACATTGACAGTACCGAAGTAATTAAAAATATAAATTTAACTGTTCCCTTCAACTATCCTCGAAACACAATTATGAATATATTTAATATAAGAAGATGCCGTACTAATATTGCACTTAATTCACCCATTACGAGAATGTGTAAATAAAAGTTATAACGAAATGCAGGCAAAACACAGTGAAATTGATATATTTGGTGACTCTTTGGCCGTTTTCCAGCAAAAAGTAAAAGTTGTGAATACATAAGATGGGTGGGTTTGTATTTAATTAGTTTACCAAGTGTATTACTAAACTGAATTTTAATTTTGTTCTTATGATTGTAGTCTATTGCCTATTATCTTAGTTCTTTATTAAATTATTCTTAGTAGAGAAAAAATGTCTGATCATTTAAATATAATTATTGTTGTAATTTCTATAATTGGCATAGTTAATTGTTTTTTTTTTAATCAAGTTTTAATTTTATTTTATTTTGTTTTGATCAATGCAATTAAATTTTATAATAATATTTTTTTAGAATGTTATATCTGTAATGTAAGTAATATTGTAGGTGACAAAGTCACGTGATGTTCAGAAGTATTAGTACCTCTGCCAACCCCTTCGGAGATATTCGGCGTGAACGTTTATGTTTATGTTTATGTTTATTGTTAATTATTTCAATTTTTAAATCGAATGATGTGATTAGCCTATAATTGGTGTATTTAGTTGATATGTGTCATTTCAATTCAAGTACTTTTTAAGATTGTTTACTATTTTCACTGTTGGCAATCCGCAATAAATAAATAACAAAATAACAAATAACAATCCTATTAAGATTATAAACGTGAAAGTTGATATGTTTGGATGTTTGTGTGTTTGTGGTAAAAAGGCTTCTCAATTACAGAATTTAATATGAATGGAATTTAGCGGAATGCTAGATAATGACCCAATTTATAACATAGGATACATTTTATCATGGAAAAAAATTACCAATAAAATATTTACGCCTGATTGAATTCACAGTACCGGAAAAAACGCCTAAAGTATGGCATAAGCAAATTTACAGTACGAAGTCTGTCGGGTCAGCTAGTATGTCATACACCAAATGTGCAACCCATATATACATGCATACACTCACGGCCATAAATCCCACAAAGGGGTAGCCAGAGTTTTAGAACTAGAATTACACGGTGGGTTTTAACAGAGAGTCCATAATGTGTGGGGGTAGTATGATACTATTATATGTAGACATTAAATTTAAAGAAAGAAAAGACATCTGTAGACTCTCTGTTGAACAACATGTAGAAATCTCATGCATTGAATTGAGCAAGTATATAATTTTGTGTGTATATCGCCCACCCAAAGGTAACTATGACATATTTGAAGCAGCGATGGAGGATGCTTTGGGGATGGCTTCCCGCAGCTCCAGAGAGGTTGTAGTTTGTGGGGATTTCAATGTTGACTTATTAGGTGAGGGTCTAGTAATGGAGAGAATCTTAACATTTTTTCAATCATTTAATCTTCTAAATGTATTTAATGAGCCAACCCGAATTACCTCGACCTCTGCAACATGTTTAGATAATATTTATTGCAATTGTGACTACTCTGGTCACTTCCTTTTTGATAGCATTACCTCAGACCACAAGGGACAATTCATAAATTTAGAATTAACCATTGAAAAAAAAAAGTCAATTGTATGTAGACAGATAACTGAAAAAAAACTTAGCTTTTTTGAAAATAATATTAGGTCTAGCATCAGCCCCCCAATGAGAAGCAGTGAAACATTAGAGAATTGTCTTTCTTTCATCAATGAGCTAAAAACAGAATTTAACAAAATCTTTAAAACTAAGGTAATACTATGTAATACAAAATCATCTTTTGCTGAATGGGCCACCGCTGGAATTAGAATAAGTAGAGATCACCTATATAACATTTATAGAGAAAAGTCCTATAACTTCAACCAAGATTTTATTATTTATGTCAGAAATTATTCAAAAATTTTCAAAAAAGTTTGTGGTGAAGCTAAATCTAGATGCATAAAACATAAAATTAATAATTCTTCTAACAAGAGTAAGACTGTCTGGAAAATAATTAACAGTGAAACTGAAAAACTAAAGTCCCCGCATGATCTCAATTTATTATTAGATAATGAACTGATACAGTCAAGATCACAAATTCCTGACATTTTTGAAAATCATTTTATAAATACCCCCACTCAGACAACAGAGAAATTAAATTCATGTCCCCAAAAAGCTCTTGAGTTGTTGGAACAAAATGTTACCAAAACAACAGCACAGTTTTCTTTCAAGTATGTTGACAGTAATGATATAATTAAAAATTTTAAAACCATTAATCTTAAAAAAACCGAAGACATAACAGGAATGTCAGTTTTCGTCATAAACAGAATAATAAATATAATCGCTCCCCATTTAACGATACTTTTTAATAAATGTATAGATATAGGAGAATTTCCAGACTGTATGAAGTTAAGTAGGCTCATCCCACTACATAAATCAGGAGATAGTCAGGACTTTACCAACTATAGGCCTATTTCTATTTTAGCAGTTCTCAGTAAGGTTTTCGAGAAAATCATGTCCAACCAAATGCTTTCATATTTCAATAAAAATAATATATTCCATGACGAGCAATATGGTTTTACTAAAGGTAGGTCTACTGTAGATGCAGGAGTGTCACTAATGAAACATATTTTTAATTCATGGGAAAACTCCCGGGATGCGTTAGGTATATTTTGTGACCTCACAAAAGCTTTTGATTGTGTAAAAAAGGAAATAGCGTTGACTAAACTTAAATATTACGGTTTTGACGAGCAAGCACTGAAATTAATGGCATCATATCTTGATAAAAGAACTTTAAAGGTAGATATTAATGGAACCACGTCGAAAGGATCAGAAATAGAGATGGGCGTTCCTCAAGGTTCTATACTTGGCCCATTACTGTTTCTGATTTATATTAATGATTTACCATTTATGGTACAAAAGTATTCTGAGATAGTTATGTTTGCAGATGACACATCTTTAATATTTAATGTAGCGAGATCCTCTACATCTCTTGACGACGTAAATAAAGCTATCTCACTGGTATTGCATTGGTTTACTGTAAATAACCTGGTTCTGAATGCCAAAAAAACTAAATGTATTAAATTTACTTTACCGAATGTTAGGCAAGTTGACGCCAAAATTGTTATTGACGGTGAAAAAGTAGAATTAGTGAAAGAGACAAAATTCCTAGGGATAATAATCGAGTCTAAGTTGCAATGGGGACCCCATATACTAACACTTTCTAAAAGGCTGAGCTCAGCAGCGTATGCCGTGCGTAAGATTAGAGAAATAGCAGACATAGAAACAGCTCGCATTGTTTATTTCAGTTATTTTCATAGTATTATGTCGTATGGTATTTTATTATGGGGCAAAGCGGCTGATGTTCATAAAGTTTTTGTCTTACAAAAGCGAGCTATCCGATCTATTTACATGTTAAGGTCGAGGTATTCGTTGCGCGAAAAATTTAAAGATATTGGCATTTTAACTGTCCCTTGCCAATACATATTTGAGAATTTAATGTATGCCAAAAATAATATAGGCCAATTTAGTAAAGTTAGTTATAGGCATACTGTTAACACTCGGAATAAGGAGAAACTTAACGTACCGAAGTGGAGACTTAATAAAGTAAGTAATTCCTTTATGGGACTATCCCTGAAAATGTTCAATAAACTCCCTTCTGACATATTGGAATAGCCTGTGGCATCTTTTAAAAAGGCAATTAAAGCCATGCTTTTAAAGAAATCTTACTACAGTGTTCAAGATTTTTTAAACGACAAGGACCCAACGCGCACATGACCATGTCCGTAAAGCTATAAATCTTCCCTCGTTATTCCTAGGAATAATTGTCTGGTGAGGATTTTTCTTCTCACGTTATGTGATTGGTTTTTGTGATGGACAATTTATTTTAATTATGTCAAACTAGCGTTTGGTTTGGTCGCATAGAAAATCTTTTGTAAAGTAAAAACATGTTTATAAACTGAAATCGTACAAACCATATTTTGAAAAAATGAAAAAATGTGAATGTAAAGAGTTTCTTTGTTGCTTCTTCTCTTTACGAACACCTTCCGAAGCAACGGATTAACGATTAATTTAAAACTTTGACGTTCAAAAAATGTTAGTATTTAACTTTATTTTGAAAAATAAACTTTTTGACTTTTGACTTTTGACTAGAAACTCCTCAGCCACATTTGGAAGTCATACATACATACATACATATACTCACGGCTATATTTCCCTTGAAGGGGTAGCCAGAGCTCCAAGTCTTCGTCAACAAGTCCCTGAGGTCAATCCTCCGCATTAACTGGCCAATGACAATCCGGAACGTGGACCTGAGGAACCTATGCCAGCAGACTCCAGTTGTGACTGACATTGCACTGAAAAAATGGAGGTGGATGGGGCACACATTTCGAAGAGGGACCTCAAAAGCCAGCATCGCTTTCGAGTGGAAACCACCGGATGGCAAGCGAGCCCGCGGCCATCCCGTACACACTTGGCGCTGGAGCGTGGAGAGCGAGCTGCGAGCGGCGGGACTGAGTTAGAGTGCGGCCAGGGAAGTCGCGGCAGACAGGAAGGCGTGGCGGGAGCTTGTGCAGGCCCTGTGCAAGTGTGCACCAGTAAGGTGTCATAGGACGACAACATGCTCCCAGAAAGCTTTCCCTGATTAGGGTGATTTGACTATAATCCGCATAATATATAGTGCTAGTTGGCAAAATTACTACCACAATGGTTGTAGCCGGGATCTTTGAGAAACGTCTAAACCACGGAATTATTTAAATTTTCGTATTGAACGCTTTGTTGGCTTAGAATATCACTACTCTATTTTTACCCTCAGTTGTTCATAAGAGGTGCTTAGAGTGTTGGGCCTTTGAAGTGATTGATGGGCAATGCGTTTGGAGACCCATCACCAATACCTTTATTTTACAATCTTTTCCCAACTTAACTTCCAAAAGTGGCTGAGGTATTTCTTATTTCGAAGCTCTGAAGATGTTTAGCCGAGAGTATAAGTACGTAATTTATACCTTTCTTACTTACTTATACGCATTCCCATTATTCCCATTGGGGTAGGCAGAGACTATCGATCGCCACTTAGTACGATCTTGACCAACCTTTCTTGCTTCCCTTACATTTATTTTACATTATACCTAAACGGTTGTTATCCCAAAACTATCATTTGGGGTGTTACCTAAGGATAATTGAACCAGAGACCATGAGGCGAGCGCTGTTCTGGTATCACCTCCGAGGCATTTTCAATTTTGTAACATACATACTTACATACATATACTCACGGCCATAAAACCCTAAAAGGGGTAGCCAAAGCTAAGGAGATAGAAATACCACAGCCACTTTTGGAAATGTGAGAAGGGAAAAGATATTAAAATAAAGGTTGTTGGTGATGGGTCTCCAACCGCATCGCCCAATAATCCCTTAAAAGCCCCAATACCGTTCGTCGCCTCTTACGTACACCCACCGAAGAAATGGGGTAGTGCTATGTAAGCCAACACTACACAGCAATAGGCCGACACTAAACAGCAAACATAAACATTGCATTTATGAATATACTGGTATACTAAGTGGTTTTTTTTATTAGAATAGTTATGATTGATTGAAATTCATTCAAAGTATAAAAATATCCCAAGGATACAAATTACCATTTGCAAAAATTAACCTTTCTTACTAAACTTCATAGATATCCACACCTCATTACAGTATACCTAAGTACTTTTTTTTTTTAGTCCCAATGTGAGCGCAAAAGCTACTTCATAAAATAATTGTTAAACTTTTTAAGATATTTATTAGATTAGTTGATAAGTCTTCCCTATGTATTTTATTTGCGAATACTTGTTATTGGCTTAGTTGATAACTGAATTTGTAAACACTTATTGTAATACGGTGAGGGAAAACATCGTGAGGAAACCCACATGGCTGAGTTGTACTTAGTCATGTGACAGTGTATGCGTACAAAACGGCGATAGGCCTGCCCCCTATCACGTGAGTACACTGTCCATGCAAAACGTGGGTACTCTGAACATCAGGTGACAAAGTCACGTGATGTTCAAAAGTATTAGTACCTCTGCCAACCCCTTCGGGGATATTCGGCGTGAACGTTTATGCTTTATGCTTATGCTTTATTATTGTAATATTTAGCTGTAAGTATTCCGAACTAATAAATAAATAATTATGAGTCCGTTGTAAACTATCAGAGAACCAACTAAACTAATAATTTAATGTTTTTTGACATGAATTCCTCATGTGGGGATTATTACTCATAAATAAAAGATGTTATTAAAGGAAAGAAAAATTTCGAGCCGCCAGTGTCGAAATTTTTCTTTCCTTTAATAACATCTTTTATTTACAACTAAACTAATCACATTTAATGAAAAAAAATAACGTTATCAATTTAACGTAAAACTGCAACGTTAATTGAACATAAATAGACATCAACAGTCAAAATAAAAAATCCCCTGGTGCTGATTTCTAATTAATTAGGTGTGCTGACATCAGCTTTCAAACTTAGCCATTAGGGTTATTTTTTTGTTCTTTTTAATTTACCGGCGATTTTTCACGACTGAGAGACGTTAGTTTTACTTCATTTCAATTACTTTACTGCCTCTGTGGTCTTACACAGCAAATCTGGGGGTAGGGGCAACATAAATTAACCATGACTGTAGAATGTCGTGGCTTCAAAATGCTATTCTATTTCCCATATATATAACTACATACATATACTCACGCCGTTAGTTCCCATTGGGGTTAGCAGAGACTATCGATCGCCACTTTGTACGATCCTGGCAAACCTTTCTTGCTTCATTCACATCCATCAATCTTTTCATACATGGTCTTTTATTCTTTATACTACGGTCAACTGCCTTTTTGAGCACATTCCCTATTTGGTCCAATTTAGTCCTCCGAGGTCAAACTCTACTAACATTACTTTCCACATTGGCTTTATAGATCTCTTTCACCAATTTACCAATTTCCATCCTCTCTTTGAGCCCAAACAATCTCAACATTCCTTTTTTCCAATATCATCTTTCACAATGCACTTTTCACGAATCGCGCAAGATAAAATATAACACTGGCTTAGTCACACTATCGAAGTCAAGCTCTGTTGGGAGTCGGGATTAAGATTAGGAGATGTAAAATGATAAGAAAGAGATAAGTTCAACTAAGATATATAACAAGGTAGTAAAAGGTGCAAATGAGGTGAAATAAGATTAATAAGTAGCGCGCGGTACGAGGTCAGTAAGCGAACTGTTCTAAAAAGGTTTGAGAAAAGAGTGTTACAGCGCAGCGTTAACTGCTGACGGAACTTAAAGTACGGTGATGGAACCGTAGAACCCAAAGGTAGGTAGGTGGAAACATATATGAGCTGTAATGATAAATTAGGTAACAGGTTATCTTTTTATACACCAGTTTCAACTAAACCGTGTCAAGATCATAGTAATGTTTGTTTTTTATATAACTGTTCATACCATATCTTATTGAATGTTATTTCTAAGAGTTCTTTTCCTATAAATTATATTGAGAAGGAAACGTCCTCGCGCTTCATATTGTGACCGAAAGTATACGAAAACTTCTATTGTTGCAAATAAATTGCTACTTTCATACGAAATGTTGCCCTAAATGTTTTTCCACTCAGAAACAAGTTTATTTGAAAAAGTCGCGCTGTCCATTAGTATTACGATAAAACTTTTCCATCGCTCGATGACATTCACTTTATCTGACTATTCACTGAACTTCCAATATAATACATAAATACATTTTTCACGGATACGTTTCTTGGGCGGTGTACTTCACATTTACGGAACATTTGAAATATTTCACATTGTTTGATGTCTATAAAATACAGCGTTTTATTTTATAATTTGCTCAGTAATGAAACGACATTTGAATGTATATTTTTTAAAATATATACAAGGTTATTTCATCGTGCATTTTGGAGAAAATTTCATGAGAATCACGCCAGTGTATTATAAGGACATATTTAATTTTACATAACATAACATAACATAAACGTTCACGCCGAATATCCCCTAAGGGGTTTGGCAGAGGTACTAATACTTCTAAACATCACGTGACTTTGTCACCTGGTGTGCAGAGTACCCACGTTGTGCAGTGTACTCACGTGATAGGGGGCAGGCCTATCGTCGTTTTGTACGAATACACTGTCACATGGCTAAGTACAACTCAGCCATGTGGGTTTCCTCACGATGTTTTCCCTCACCGTTAACAACCGTGATAAATTAACCACACATATGTCTTTAGAAAAGACAAATTGTCGTAGGCCCGACCCAGGATTTGAACACTAGTCGTTTGCACGATAACCGAGTGTTCTACCCACTGGGCTATCACGGTTGTTAATTTTACCTACCCATCATACAACTTTATGAACATTACTTCTTCAGGCTATAGTATATTTTAAGATATTTATTTAAATAAGCGTCAACCGGCATTAAAGGACACGAAAAATTGTGTTTAATAATACATACATATATAGATACATAAATACTCACGAGTATAAATCCCTGAAATTCACCAGACCTTCGGAATAAGTAATGCCTTAGCCACTTTTAGAACTTGGATGGGGAAAACATTGTAAAAATTAAATCACTTATAAATCACTTAAAAGGCCTCCATACCTTAAAGCACCTCTTAAGTTCACCCACAGGTAGAATATATCACGTTAATTCCCTTATTTGCTGTTCATTTTCTGTTTTATTATTTCCAAAAGTGGGAAAAATATGAGAGTGTCTTGTTTGTGAATTGGCTAACCAAGAATTATTTTAATTATCCTAAATAGTACGTAGAGAATTAGTCTGCGTAGTGCCGGCTTAGCACTAACCGGTTTCTTCCTGAGGGTGTCGTGTATTTGCTATCATACATACATATACTCACGGCCATAAATCCCGAAAAGGAGTAGTTAGAGCTTCAGAGCTGCAAACTCGTTAGCCACATTTGGAAGTTCATAGTGGACAAGATGGTAGAAATAAAGTATTGTAGGTGATGGGTCTCCAACTCTCCAAACGCATCGCCCAAGGACCACTTAAAGAACCGATACACTTAGACGCCTCTCACGACACCTGTGGGTAGAAAGGGGTCGTGTCGTGACATTCTTATACAGCACTACATGGCTATTAGCTATGATTTAGCACTTGAACATAAACCTCCTGTTTAACGGTGAGGGAAAACAACGAGAGAAAGAACCCACATGGCTAAGTCGTATTTAGTCATGTGATAGAGCATTCCTACAAAACCGCGATGGGCCTGCCTGTATCGCGCGAGTACACTGTCCAAGAAAAACGTGGGTACCCTGATCACTAGTTGACAATGTCCCACGATATTCGGGAGTATAGTACCTCTGCCAACCCTTTCGGGGAAACACGGCGGAAACGTTTGAGTTTGAGTGTGGAAAACACAGGTTTAGACTTTTGGGAGACATTTTGACTTCAAGATAGAGCTCGGATTGATTGAGCAACGGCTAAGAACCATGCAAAAAGCTTCTGCAGTGGTTTATTAGGTACAGTACCTTTAAAATTAACGTGACAAAATATGGCATGATGCTCTACATAACTATTTTGGCTACTGTCATACAATGAAGGGGCTTGAAGCAAATGAATTTTAAATAAATTTTATATTTAAGTATAATATGTCAGAACATACAAAGACTCAAATCTATGCACACGAAAAAGGGAAGCCAATCTTTTTAACTTGAAATTATTAAACCCTTTTCGAAACTAAAGTAGTAAATTTATAATAAAATAATGGATAATTAGTGATGGATCTCTTACCTCATAAAATCAAATCGAATCAAATAGTATTTATTGGCATTCATAATTTACAACAAATTCTACAATTATAATATTAATTTATACAAGACAATATAGACAATTGACAAACTATAAATCAATGTAGAACATATTATCCTGTGGGCCCACACAAGGCAAGCCTGTATCGTATTAATTATACATAATGCATTTGCAAAAATACACATGACTCAATAGACAAATTATATATATAAGCAATAAGATATTATATTTACAATCACAATCAGCATTACAAAATCAAATTAACAGAGGAAACATATTGAATTAATAACAATTTAATCAATACCAATTAGACTTATAGACGAATCTTACATTACATTGGATGAGGTAATTAATAATAATGTGGCTATGTGTACATCGCTTAACAAAGACTTTTAAAGCTCCAATACTTTAAGTCACCTTGTACGGCACCCTCGGGGAGAAATGGGTTGGCTATATCAATATATAAAAATACTAGCAGAACAGACAGACTTCGTACTGTAAATTTGCTTATGCCACACTTTCGGCGTTTTTTCTGGTATTCTGAGTTCAATCAGGCGTGTATATATTATTGGTCTTTTGGGATAAAACCTATCATATGTTATAATTTGGGTCATTTTATTTTATTTTATTTTATTATGATATCCAACAGCACATTTAGAAAAACTTAAAAACAATGTTTTATAAAGAACTACAAAATTTCTTAGCCAATGACAGGATATAAGCATTAAAATATAAAACAGAATTAGTAACATTCTTACTGTATAACTTTAAATTTAAATAAAAAGAAAAAAGTTTGCTTAAAGAAAAGAGAAAAGAATAATAATACCCTTACTTAACACTTACAACATATAATCAATTGTCTAGCATTCTACTGAATTTCATTCATATTTATTCTGGAATTTAGAAGCCTTTTTACCTTACACACAAACAAACAATCATTTTTACTTTCACATTTATAATATTAATACGATATATTCTATTCTACTAAGAAAACGGTAACGGAGAACTCCACACTCTTTCAATAACTGGTTCTGTAATAATATGACCTCAACAGAAATATCTCAAAAGAAAATATCATAATAACAGCGGAATTAAATGTGGACGAATTGAATAAGGAATTCCATTAACTTTGCCATTTGCAGAGGCTGAAGAAGTCTATCTAAATCATTGCCTCGGGGAACATACAGTATACATTGTACGATGTTTTAGTGGTTTAAGGTCTAAGAAAAGAATACGTAAGCCTTGTATAAACAATGAATATAATATCTAAAATTTTAAAGAAATTCTGGTTTTTACTCACATTGGAATTGGTTAACTCAAGATTCAAGCTTCACGCCGAATATCCCCACAGGAGTTACCAGATGTACTAATACTTTTGAACATCACGTGACATCGTCACCTGGTATTCAAAGTACCCACGTTTGGCTTGGACAGTGTACTAACGTGACAAGGGTTAAGCCTATCGCCGTTTGGTAAGCATACACTGTCACATGACTAAGTTCAAGTTAGCCATGTGGGTTAACTCACGATGTTTTCCCTCACCGTTTACAATCATGATAAATTAACCACACATATGACTTAAGAGAAGACAAATTGGTTTAGGCCCGACCCGGGATTTGAACTCACGCCTGTTTGTATCTGGGCGATTGATCTTCCCATTGGACTATCACAGCTGTTTGGGTAAGTTGAGCAGTGCCCTATTGCCTCCTCGTTGAGGATTTATAACGCAGGGGGCGCGATCAGTTTTTATTGTGATGGGTGAGTTAAATGGTTCAACATTCAACAGCAATGCCTGACTTTTGAGTATAAAGATATAGCCAAGATTTTTAATAACAATAGCTATACATATACTCACGGCCATAAATCCCAAAAATGGTTTGCCAGAGTTTCAAAACTAAAATCTCCTCAGCCAAATTTGGAAGTTAATAGGGGGAAACAAGATGGTAGAAATAAAGTATCGTTAGCGATGGGTCTCCAAGCGCAACGCCCAAATAACACTTAAAAAAGCCCCATACCCTTAGTCGCCTCTTACGACACACGTGGGTAGAAAGGGGTAGTAATATTCTAAACCGGCACTACACGGCCAGACAAAGAAGTTTGAATTATATGACTCCTGAGCGGTACATTTTTTTTATTTTTTTTATGTGAACCATCACTTGACGTTTCTTGCATTGGCCGTAATGCCATGTTTAGTCACCATCATTTGAAAGGTATAGAAGGAGTTAAAACGACGGCGAGTAAATTGAAATCGATAATTAATAAACTTTATAAGGAAATTTTATCAACTAAATATTTTAATAGGCAAGAAACATTTTCAATTATTGAACGACCACTTTATGTAAATGTACCCACCAACCTCATTATCAGTCAGTGTAACAACCAAACAAAACTTCCCAAAGGACATGCATGCGGTAAACATTCGGTCAAATGTACAGTCGGTAGCATGCAAAGTTTACAACGTCCGTCTTTAACTGCATTCAGCTTATATGAGGAGTTTAGAGGTGTTCGTATGTCCGAGTGTACACGATAGGTGCATGTTGAAGATACACGCCCGCAATACGATAATGTCGGTTAGTTCCATGGCTTGGTTTGTTGTTCAGTCGGACAGAATTAGTACACCGCAAGTTAAGTTACCATGTTGTCTTTTCAACTGTAATCGAGATCTGTCCAGTCTATGTGAGAGCGAGAAAGCGAATGACGATGGATTGGTTTAGACAACAGCATTACTCGTATATTAATAATAAATAAAGGAAAGAAAAATTTCGACATAGGCGGGGAAATTTTTCTTTCCTTTATTTATTCTTTATTTATTAGTAATAATCCCCACATGAGGTTTTCATGAACAAAAAGATTTAAATTACTCTTATATACTTAATTACGGCTTAACTCATCCATCACAAATTATATGTATTCCCGAGGATTATAACAATATTCTTGAAGAAAATATATATGGGTACTGTAGGCATAGAATAGCACTACCCTATTTCTGAATACCCCGTGGGTGTTTGTTACGTGACTAACGGTATGGGGGCTTTTAAGTATTTTTTGCCGATCAAAGAGAGCTATCATCCTTTATTACACATTCTTTTTCCAACTCATCTTCCAAAAGAAACTCTGGCTGTCCCTTGTAAGGTCTGGTAAGGTCTTGTCCCTTGTAAGGTTTTGGCCCTTTTGTAGTCGTGTGTATTATGTATGTGTTTATAATATGGTGATTTGTTCCTAATCCACCAAGCTGGACTAGTTTATGGCGACAGCTTTACTTTCCTTGAATTCACGTCTATAGTCACAAAAATAAGGTAGCAATGTGATTTGATTGTTGAAGTACCATATATATAAATTCTATCATTTATATAAATTCTTATAACGTAGCTAACTAACTTTATTTTTTATACGTAGGAAGCCCTTTTTTTATATTTAAATCGTAAAGCAGTTAGCAGTAAGTATAGAGTTAAGTATAACTGTGTAGTCTTAATAGATTATTACCGTAACCTGACGTGGTTTTGACGCCCAAATAGACAAACATGAAAAGTTTATAAGTGTTTTATATTTGCAATTTAGCTAGAACATCCACAGAAAGCAATTAATTATCTCTTCTCCAAGTCAGCTCAAAAGAAGAATGGCAAATAAATTATCTTCTTATCTTCCTCCTAGTGCCATCTTTACAAAAATGTACACAATAACAAAAATTAACAGAGTAGGTTTGTCACCAGACAAAGACGATAACTTTTATATTTAAAAAGTTCAAGCAGTGTCGTATAGATGGCGTCACAAATAAAAATAATAGTAAGCGGGTACTGGATAGGTAGGGAAAATGCATATGATATTGAATATTTTGCATCTTGTTATTAATTAAAATGTAGCTGTTTAGTGTTAGCTTATAATAACACTAACCCTAACTAAGAGACAACCTAAGATTTTAGGGCTTTGCGTGAGTTTTGCGTAATGAGGCTTATTATCAATAACAAAAATCCAGTATTTTACTATCTATAAATTTTTGTATTAGGTATTTGTTTTATATATTATATTATGTGAATGTGGATAAAACAAAAACTATGGTTTTTGAGAGAGAGGTGAATATGACCGAATGCGTGATTGAGATTAATGGTAAGAAAGTGGAACAAGTGAAAGAGTTTGTATATTTGGGAAGTTTGTTTACTAGGGATGGAAAGTGTGATGAAGATATCGAGAGAAGAGTGAAAAAGGGTAATGCGGTAAATGGAGCACTGGATAGTCTAATGTCTAGTCAGTCGGTGTCTGAAAAGGCCCGAATGGCTGTGCATGATGCTGTCCTTGTTCCTACGCTTATGTATGGCAGTGAATGTTGGGTGTGGCAGAAGAAGCATGAAAGTACAATGAATGCAGTAGAAATGAGATCCCTCAGAAAAGTATGTAATGTAAGGTTATGTGATCGTGTGAGGAATGATGTGATTCGTGAAAGGTGTGGTGTAAAAGATGATATTGTAAGAAAGATAGAAAAAGGAATGTTGAGATGGTTTGGGCACATAGAGAGGATGGATGACAGTAAATTGGTGAAAGAGATATATAAAGCCAATGTGGAAGGTAACGTTAGTAGAGGACGACCTCGGAGGACACATTTGGATCAAATAGAAAATGTGCTCAAAAAGGCAGGTGTCCGCAGTATGAATAATAAAAGAGCATGTATGAAAAGATTGATGGATGTAAACGAAGCCAGAGAGGTGTGCCAGGATCGTACAAAGTGGCGATTGATAGTCTCTGCCTACCCCAATGGGAACTAACGGCGTGAGAATATGCATGTATGTATGTATGTATTATAATTAATCATTGGTAATTATAGACTTTTGGGGTTAATGACCGTGAGTTTAAATGTATATAAAGTATGTTGGTGTTTAATAACTCTGGAGAACTAGACAAGGAAAGGTTTAATTTACAGACTTTTCTCGTATTAGTGTGCCCCTAATAAATTCTGTTTTAGGTCCATTTTACTCACTTGGCATTCAAGGGTCGTCACCACTGTGTTGTTTTTTATTTATTTGATCACATTCTATGAGGGGTGGATGAAATTTTAAAGGTAGTTTATTTATGCCCTCTCATTATTTTATAAGCTCAGTACCTCCAATATGTTGTTCTTTTAAAGACTCTGTCACTGTCATCACAGCTCTTATATGTCCCGTATCTACCGAGGACCCTCAATCTAATACGTGAGTAATACGGAGCTGGGAGTAACTTATACACTAACGTGACCCAATATTATGGTGCAGAAGCACAAAATACGTACATTTTTAGGAAATCAGGAGATTTAGCTAACAATATCCTAAAAATGATATTGAATCTCACTAATTTATATTGTGAAACAAACGCTCTGCTTTTAGACGAAGAAGGCATATTGCATTATGAAATCAATGATTCTTACAAATAAAAACAATGTATATCAATCATCATCGTCAAACTTCCACTGAGCACCTACGCAATTTCACAATGACCGGTCTTGTACTGCCATTATCCGTCGGCTTCATCGGGTCCGTGGCCGTCACTCCAGAACCCTCGAGTCCCAAAGGCCGTCAGTTCCGGATGTAACGTTCCCTGCTAATTTCCAATCCAGTTTTGTTCTAGTTGGGATATGCCAGCTTCGATCGTGTACTGAAACTCTTATCATAGCTCTTGCGGTTGCCCTTTGAGTGACTCTGAGCCTTCCTTTGAGGCCCATTGTAAAAGAGCTCATCTCTGCACCGTTTCTTTTACATTGTTACCTTATAATTTGTATACGTTACATTCCTCGAAGACTTTTGTTTTGGGACTACGTAATTATTGATGAGAAGATATGAATATGTTCTTATAAAGGCAGGGGGGGGCCGAAATAAGAAGAATAAAAGACTATGTATGATTATTATAATGAATATAAGGACAGGTAGAGAGATTTGTCAAGATCGTGCTAAGTGGCGATCCATAGTCTCTGCCTACCCCAATGGGAATAATGGGAGTAAGTATACGTAAGTAAGTAAGATATGTCACAGCTTTCCTAACGCTTCTAATCCTAGGTGGTTTCGGCGGATGACCTCAAAGTTGATATACAACAAACATCCAAATTTAATTTAATACTAAGCTGTTTAGTGTCGGCTTAGAATAGCACTACCCCATTTCTTCCGGTTGGTGTACGTACGTACGACTAACGGACTTGGGGCTTTTTGGTGGATCTTTGGGCGATGCGGTTGGAGACCCATCACCAACAACCTTTATTCTACCGTCTCTTCCCCACTCAACTTCCAAAAGTGGCTGAGGAATTTCTAATTTCTCAGCTCTGGCTACCCCTTTTAGGGATTTATAGCCGTAAGTATATGTATGTATGTATGTATGTATGTATGTATGTACTAATACATGTATGATATAGTGATGTTTTTAAGTGGTGATACAACTGTTATACAATTTCAGCAACACTTACTTGAATGAAGTTATTTACGATAAAACGAAAAAGACATACATCAAACGACCATTAATAAAAAATAAGCCTATCTAAAATAAGAACAGTAATCTCGTACACTTATACAAGTTATAATTTTCCGTTTCACCGCATCCAATAATCAAATGAACTATAAAATTTGACATTCGAAACTAAAGCAAAAAGAATATATCCCCTATTCCACACCCCGCAGTTATACCACTGATCAAATAAATAAATCTAATTGCTATCCCTGCGGGGTAGCGGCGCCCTTTGTCCCGCAGGCCATAAATTATACAGAGTCAAGAATTAAAACAGTTTATGCTAATCCATTTTTGTTGTGTAGCAACAATTTTAAAGTTATACGTTACGGGGTATTTCATGTTGTGATATGAATGTGAGTCTTTGTATCAACATGTAGTACAAGAAAATGTGAGTAATATTTAATTGAATTATTCTAATAGAAATATAATGTTATTATTAATATGCTCTTGCATAGTAATGATTTTCACTGCATTTCGAATGGATATGGAGTTAATTCAACTACGGAGATTTTGTTGTAATAGATTTTTACACCCCTCTTTTGCATGTGCAAAATGCATAAAATAACGTATTTTTAAATGTGAGTCAATTTTTTTTTTTAAATACTGTCTTTTACAACACTTTTTACAAATACAATGTCGCATTAAAATCCACCAAAACTATTTTAACAGTATGGTAATGGACGAAAGCAAATGCCTTTAAATCAATAATTAGTCAAATAATGTTATTTTGGCACAAAATAATCATACATATTCTTACATCATTAGTTCTTATTGAAACGATAGAAACTGCTTAAAGATTTCGTCTCTTCAACTCTATATAGAACATAAATGTCTGCTACTGATAATCACGTAGGACACATTTGGATCGCATTAACAAATGGCTTAAAAATGCAGGTGGCTGAAGTATAAAAATAAAAGTCATTGAACGAAAGTATTGATTAAATGAAGCCAGGTTGTTTAGTACCTTATATATATATAGTGGCGATCAAACGTTCCTGGGTCTCTAAATAAGCATTATTGGCATGATTATATAAATATTTATGATAATGTCAGTAGAGGACGATCACGGAGGACACATTCAGATCAAATAGAAGTTTCTCTAATACAAGCCTTTGGACTTCGCCTGATCAATAATTAGGCATGAATTGAAGGCATTGATTGATGAATATAGATGAAGCTCTAGCGGTTTGTCAGAATCTTGCAAAGTGGCGTTTGATATTATTTTCCCACCAGACACCAAATGAGAATAAACACCACAACATCTATCAAATAAAATTACTAAGGAAAAGATTTGTTGAGATCCGGGTCAGACCTACTCGTGAAGGGTTTTGTAGTAGCAAACATAGATAAAGAAAAAAGATAACCATAGCATTTATTTCTGGATTCTTACATAAGTACATAATTTAGAGGCAAGGAAACACATATTATTCTGGTTTTAAAGATTATAACTTAAAAACCATTAATTACAAAAAAAATAGATTCCTTAATGTCGTTTTCAAAAGGACCTATGGATCATGATGATATGATCGATATGAGTGTGATGAAAAAAAACTACAATAGCAAAGGTTGTTGCTGATAAGTCTCCTACCGTAAAGAACCTCCAAACCTCCAAAAAGAACGTAAAAAGCCCAATACCTCACCTCAGGTCACCTCTTGCGAACATCCACGGGAAGAAATGGGGTAGCGCTACTGTAAGTCGACACTACACATCTTTTATAATAATTGAAAACGCTTTGCTCTGCTCCGCTTCACTCCGCTCTGCGTTTGAATATATGTGTCGCAGCCAACTGGATAGATAAGGCAGCTGACAAAGCAGCTAGCTGCTTAATTAAACGCCGGCTCCTAGTAAAGGGCTAAATTTCAGTCAGCCATTTAGTTGAACACAACGTCCAACCACTTGACTTAACGTTATATCGCTGTCTGGTTATCCAGGGTGACTATAAGATTTTATGCAGCATGAAAATAAAACCAAGTAACTTTAAATAATAATTAGTATTAAATTTAAAAAAATATTCCAAGAATACTGTAATATGGGTAGGTATTTAAATAGGCATCTAAAAATAAATTCGCATCAAACTTTAATAAAATAATTCTTCTTAGGTACTTCTTGTGGCAGTAATACTTTAATTATATTCATTTAATACAATATTAACAATTAAATGGCACAAAGCTTTGGCACACTAGCTAAAAGTACTGGCATACCATACCACACAAGTTAAATTTGGCTCAATATTTTTAAGCTCTCAATCGCAATACATGTAACTTCAATATTATTATCATTTAAGATTTCAGTTTCATTCTGTATGATTTTTAAACCACATGGCTCTGATTCAGAATATAGGCCAGGATTTGCTTAAACTTGATTAACAACAGAAACATGTAAATACGTAGGCTAGGCCCTAGGTATAATACGCATCATGGGATCAATGCTGATTTTCTATTTAATATGAAATGCTCTTCATTGCCAATTACCATAACATCATACTTGTGCGTCCAATATTATTCCATTGTAGAATTTTTGGTGGCGTTCATGGTCATTTTGTACATAATTTATAATCTCCAAAGTTTCCAAATTGTCGCGAAAACTGCTATTATCAGCTAGGGCTGGTGTATTTATTGAAATTTCAATGATATAACACTTTTTATACATTAATTCTATTAATCTTAACAGAAAAATAATGAAAAGTGAAACTTGATAGACAAAATTAATAAATTCAAATCACCCGCCTGACTTAACGTCAGCCCAAACCAACGGGCTAACTATTCAATCAGCCGGGTGGTTGGACGTTCAGTGACGACAATTCATTTTACAAGCGGGCTAGCCTTTAACTAGGAGCCAGCGTTTAATTAAGCGGCTAGCTGCTTAATGAGCTGGCTGATTTAACCAGTTGGCTGCGAAATATGCATAACCCAAATGATGTTACTAGTTCCACGAGCCAAATCATAAACAGGAGGCTAATAGGCCTAACATAACAAACATAACATTTCAAGTCATTAATAAATTACCAAAACTAATTAAAGATAAGGGTACAAAAAGTGCCATAAAACTCATGCATGTATTTTGTTTGATTGTTGTTAGAGGCTATCAGTTGACACTATCAAATTAATTAGCACTGATCACTATCGTCGTATTGAAAGCACATTTAATTAAATGCCAGCTGGCGTACTCGCACGCATCTACACAAGAAAAAAGTTTGAAGTAATTAAAAAATGTGGTTAGGGAGTATTTGGAATCTAAGAAAAATTGTTCATTATCTTATTCCCGATGCATAGTGTTTTATTTGTTTATTTGTGATTTGTTTTAATACAATTTGTATTTAATAGATGTTAGTGTCATTTGGAGCCTCAGGTGGGCAAATAACTACGAAACCCTTCACGAGTAGGTCTGAGCCGGACCTCAACAAATCTTTTCCTTAGTAATATTACTTTTCTTTTAATATATGATATTTTATTAGAAGTATTAATAACTAGGTCTGCCGTGCCAAGGGGTGCGTGGCCAGGGGTGAGCCTGGTCTCTAGCGTGCCGCCGTCATAGAGCCTTTTGCACTCCGGGTACTAAATAACCTTACCTAGTCAAGCGGGGCTCTGGCTAGGCGGACAGTTTATTTCCCGTGCTTTTTGTGGGGACCGAATGTGTTTTGAAACAAAAATTAAACAAGTGGCGGCAATGTGGCTGGCCACTCATCACGCCGTGGTTCCTCGCGGGGTGAAAAGTGGGCTGAAGAGACCCGCTTTAGTACGATGAATGTGTGTGAAGGGATGCATGAAAAATTAGATAAAGTATGTTTGATTATGGCAGAAAGAAAACTTGATTTTCTGTGTGAAGAATGAAAGAGCATGTATGAAACGATTGATGGATGTGAACGAAGCCAGAGAGGTTTGCCAGGATCGTACAAAGTGGCGATCGATAGTCTCCGCCTACCCCAATGGGAACTAACGGTGTGAGAATATGTATGTATGTATTAATAACTATTTATGAACAAATATTTTCAGTTCATTGTGTATTGTTAGACATTAACTCGACATTATATTTGATACAATATCACAAACAAATAAATCAAATTCAAACTAACATTCATATATTTTATTTAAATGGCACCACTGGATCTAAACTGTAACTGCTAGATCAAGGGCAGTGATCATTCATTATATATGATCACTAGCTGAACTGGCAAACGTTATTTCTCATATTAATTATTCCTCGGGAATTTCTAGTCGAAATACATACATCATTTAACTGACGGCTATAAAACCCAAGTTGGGGTAGGCAGAGATTCAGAATTAGAAATTAGAAATTCCTCAGCCACATTTAGGAATTGGGGGGGAAAAGGATTAAAACAAAAAGTTATTGGTGATGGGTTTCTAACCGCATCGCCAAACAATCACTACGACGCAATTGAGAAGAAATGTACTAGTGCTATTCTTGGCCGACATTACGCATCTATTTACATAAGGTTGTTTTTGTGTGTTCAATAAAAATATATATTCGTTTTATTACCTCAATCTGTGGGAATTCGATATTGAAAGCAAAACTTGATACATTTCTGTCTAACCTAAAACATAAATGGGATTAATTTCTTGTAATTTTGAACTAGGGGTAAAAAAGTTTACTATAAGATTTGCGTGCACAAGTACAACCCTAAAAAACTCACATCGTGTACTGACTGACCTGATTGATAGTTGACTTTAAAAATTGTTACGTACAAACATACATTACCTATACTCACGTCGTAAGTTCCCATTGGGGTAGGCAGAGACTACCGATCACCACTTTGTACGATCCTGAAAAACCTATCACAGCAAATAATTATGGGTTTAAGTTTCTTTTCAAATGTCAATACTTTATTTATAATTATAATACACTAGCTGACCCGACAGACTTCGTACTGTGAAAAGTGTAGACTTTCACGTCGTCAAACTGAAATATTTAACTGAACCGTTGAGGGTCTCTGTCATTAGATGAGAAAAAAGGCGTTTTTCGTAGTTTCGGCTGAGCATTGATTCTGAATCAGTCAGTCCATCTTGTCTTGCACTTCATCCTCGCGTGTAAATTTTGATGCGGAGTATTTTTAAAATTGCATTATCTTCTAAGATGTTAATTAAAATTGAGTCATGTCAAGGACCGCTTTGTTGACAATTAAATACTCTTAATCAACAACACATTTATTTGGATAAGGGTTAATATTATGTTGATAAAATATTATGGCATATAATTAGCAATAATACTTTAATTTCAACCAAATTTTATTACCATAAAAATGGTTATAGTCAGTCAATCTTAAAAGATAGACATACACAGACCTATACATTTTTTTAGATCATTTAAAAAAGAATAATTCTTTAATACATACTTTTTGTGTAACTTAAACCGTTTACGCAGCACACACAACGGAAGCCTTAAAATATGAATAATTATCCCCGTTTTTGTAACATTTACCTCTAATTCTTTGTTCTTATTAGTCACAGCGTGATGATATATAGCCTAAAGCCTTTCTTAATAAATGGACTATCCAACACAAAAAGAAATTTTCAATTTGATTGGCCAGTTCCTAAGATCCTAGCGTTCAAACAAACAAACTTTTCAGCTTTATAATATTAGTATAGATAAGAACGACTGGAATCCATTAGTTTAAATAAAAAGTTAAAAGTTATCTGTTTCACTCAACAGTATACAATAAGACAAAGACGGAATGATAATCTATCGACGTTTTATGTTGTTCAGCCAGGAATAGCTGACAGGGGCTGCGTGCACGCATTAGTTCTAAACAATCCCAGTATAGCGTATACTGTCCCGCGAAGTGGATTCATGTGGTTTTGTATTCGTTTGGGATTATAATTTTCAATGGTTTTTTGTGAAAAAACGGTGTTTAATAATAAGTGATTGGTTTGACGTTGGATTGCTAACCATTAATAAAGGTGAGTTTTATGATGTATGGCTTTGAAAGAGTATTTTATATGCGGTTTCTATTATCTATTTTTATTTTTGCGTAGAACTACACTTTGATAACCTGAATATATCCTAACAAGTTATCAATTAATTATGATTACAAAAACCATGTACATTATATTTTATTACAGATAGGCTTATCCAATAGTTTTTATATGGGATATTGCAAATGCGGACTATTTTGTTACTAATTTTAAGTTCTTACAGTTTAATAGCTATCACAATAAATAAATTAATTAATATGTATTTAATATAATATATTTTTTTACGATTGGCAAAAAACACCGCTCACCCAAGGTCCAGTTCCCAATTAAGATTCTTCTATGAGAAAATTATATGTGCAATTTTAAAACATAAAAGAACTTTTTTATCATTTATCGTTGATATTAAAATGCAATCTTTAAATATTTACAAACACAATAACAAAAAAAAACCTTAAGTTATTTTTGCCTTTTAACATAATATAGTAGTTGATCAGTAGTTCTTAGCTGGATTGGTATGCTAAATAAGAAATATGAAAATTTTGCCTTGTAAAACATGAAAATTACGATCGAAACATAAGCGGGTTACTATTATGCTAATTTAAAAATAGTTTCTACTTTGCAGAATTGATTGATATCGTGTGTATATCGTACTATGTAAATCAATGGCGCCAAAGGAATTTGCCTGACTATCTCTGTTAAATTTCTTTCACGCAGTCGTTTCGTGAATACTTTTTAATCGTTTAACAATTTTTTTACTTTTGAGACATTTTGCATATTGCTTTTGTGTATAGAAACACATTAAGAACGAATTGTATTTTTACTGTCACTGTATAAGACGTTGAACACAATCAACGAATTTTTAAGATTAAGTAATGACATGTGAAAAAAATATCCGTCTTCTTAAAAAATCTCTTGATTTGACTTGGCTTCTTGAATAGAAAGAGAATTGCCAACCCAATACCTATACTATACATACATACATATACTCACGGCTATAATTCCCTAGAAGGGGTAGCGAGAGCCCAGGAATTATAAATTTCTCAGCCACTTTTGGAAGTTGAGTGGGGAAAAGGCGGTAAAATAAAGGTTTTTGGTGATGGGTCTCCAACCGCATCGCCCAAAAATCCAATAAAAAGCCCCAATTCCCTTAGTTGCCTCTTACGACACCCGTGGTTAGAAAAGGGTAGCGACATTCTAAGCCGGCACTACACGGCATTTTCTATTCACAATTCTTATATTGGTTTGGTTGTATCCGCTTCTATTGCGGTACGTCTTTTCGACTTCAGCATCATACGAGACAAAGATTGATTAGTTTTTATGTAACTGGAAATGCATTACCAATATTCTTTATTTAACCATCGTCTTTTACAAATAGCGGTTCAGGCATCCATATTATTAGATGAAACCCGCCATAAGGTAAAAATACCGCCTAGATTCTGTTCATTTGTAAGAACAATCTCATTTTTTGTCATCCCACTCCTAGATAAAATTCGTCATACACAAGTCAATACCCTCAGTAAATATTTTGTTCCACGAACTTCTACTAGTGAAACCAAAAAAAGGTTGCGTCCTATTTTGATCAGAATACTATCGTGCGTATAACATCACGGTTTGACATTTCGCCGATCGCTTAGTGCGGTGCCAATCACACACTAAATTAGAGGACGGTATATAAATAATCTTTACTATTTTACCTGCTGTCACACTGAAATAACATTTGTTGTGTTTTTTTCTCACCTGACTATACAGACAACTATAAAGTTGATATATCGGTAGCCAGAGCTTCTGATTTCGGGTATACGCCCCCGTCGCTCTGCCAATTGAGCTACCGTGTCAATGGCTGCTAGTGCGAAATTCTTCCATCCTTTGTTTTTTTTAGTCTTTTAAGTAGTGTTTGCGTTCCCTATCTCCGATTTTTTTACAAATTCGGAAGGCCACTTGTCTACCTTTTCAGATAGAATCCAAATGTTGAGAATGCCTAACTATCACATAATTTGAATCTTTTGTTCATGAAAGCCTCATGTGGGAATTATTAATAAATAAAGGAAGGACAAATTTTCGACACAGGTGGGAATCAAACCCTCTCGGGTAACGACAAAAACGACCTCGGGTATACGCATACAGGCAGCCATTGACACGGTAGCTCAATTGGCAGAGCGACGGGGGCGTATACCCGAGGTCGCGGGTTCGATTCCCATCTGTGTCGAAAATTTTTCTTTCCTTTATTTATCCTTTACTTATTCATATCGCATTTACCTTCTTATCATTTTGACAATCACGTGACATTTTACATTATCATCTGGCTTCATCTACTGTTAATAGTGACTCTACTTTTACGAAAATATAACAGACTGGTACATGGCCAAGTGCCTAAGTCTAACTTACCCATGGTGCTCCATGATTTCTATCACCGTAAACTACTTTGATAAATAAACTTACATTAACTTTATCATCGCCATTAAATATGCGCTCATGTATGTTCCCATTGAAGAATTTTTGCCCACTGAAAATAGGGTAATTTATATTGAAAGTTACACTTGATAGAAAATTAAATTTAAAGGGTCTTATTTTCCTCTATAAACCATGGCACATCTTGCTTAGTTTTTTTCTAACTAGACTCTGTCCCGAACCTTTTGTAAGCAGCGATTGCTTTGTTTTCTTGAGTAAATGAAGAAAGATCTACCAAAAATACATTGGGTTGTAGGCCGGCCTCACCAGGGATTCAATTTATTTTGTAATAAACTGAGCCTCGCGGGGATTCTCACGATAAATTTGGGAATAGATACATAACTAACGTAAAACTACTGATACAGGGGACATCTTGTATTATTTTCCAAACTTTTATGACATTTTCAAACCCTAAATCCATAACAGTATAAATATTTTTATACCATAGATACATATAGTCACGACTTAGTTCCCATTGGGGTAAGCAGAGGCTATGGATCGCCAGTTTGTGTGATTCTGGCAAATTTCTCAAGTTTATTTAACAATATTTTCTTCTAACTGCAATAGTAGCATGAGGCTTGTGAGAGCGCATATGTCACATGAGAATTGAGTAACTGACAGATTCTTAATACAAAATCTGTCAGTATCTCACTTCTCACATAACATACTCGCTCTCACACGCCTCATGCTACGGGGGCAGGTAGTGTGCTGCTGGATCAGTGGCTTGACAAGCTTCGGATTTACTTTTTGAGTGACAGCTGAGGGTCGCCCTGGCGTGGCAAAGTTAAAATAGGTACAGACACCTTTGCCCCGTATATAGTACAGATATATGGGATAGAAAAAGAAAAATAATAAAACCAGCGGCCAAATCATCAATCCCTTTATACATGCCCTCTTATTTTTCATACTTCGGGCGCTGCTGTTTTGAGCACTTACTTACTTATACTCACGCCGATTATTCCCATTGGGGTAGGCAGAGACTATCGATCGCCACTTAGTACGATCTTGACAAACCTTTCTTGCTTCCCTTACATTCATTATCCTTCTCATGCATGCTCTTTTATTCCTCTCTTTTATTTTATTTTTTTGAGCACATTTTCGATTTCATCTTTTTTTCTAATTTTATGTCGTGCTCAATCATTTAAAATGAATAAGATTAATCATAGAAACTGAAATTAAAATTCAATAAAATATTACAGCTAAAATTTAATAAATTTTACTTAGAAATAGACAACTCAAAATTATGTATCAATTTCTCAGTCTATAAATAAAATTCTCGGTACACAGAGGGTTCGCTTACACTAGAAATGGACTGAGGGATTAATTATTTTTACATTATGTTTCTTGTTCGGATATACTAGTTTCTAAGAAGTTTTCACAGTTTTTTTTGCATACATACATGTACTCACGGCTATAAATCCCTAGAAAGGGTAGCCAGAGTATCAGAATCTAAAATTCCTCAGCAACTTTTGGAAGTTGAGTAGGGAAAAGATGGATGGGTGACAAATCTCCAACAGCATCGCCCAAATTTCTTAGTCGCCACTTAAGAACACAAGTAATGAAATGGTTTCGTGTTCCTTAGTCGACACTACACAGCATCCACAGCTTTTTTACCCTCCATTATCTATCGCGATTATGTCTTTTGTGTAAGTAAATTAGCATAAAACTATTAATATATTTTTTTCTACATCTGTAAGACTACATGTTTGGTTTATATGAGCCCCAAGCCCTTAAACCACAAGTTTTATAACCCCAATTATATCAATATGAAATCTGTCAGTCATAACATAATATAATTATGAACTTCAAAAGATAATGTTGACACATGTTGATTGATATCGTCTGCGTTTAACAGAAACTGCCATTGGAATGTTACTTTGCTTGACAGACATGTGGTATCAACTATTCTGAGGGTATCAAATTTTATCTATATTAAGAAAATTTGAGATGGGTGGTATGAGGTCTATGACATCCTTAGGTTACCGTAATGTCAAACTTACAGTAATGATGAGTGTAATATTTATTATATTATATAATATTTATAATATTATGTATGGTAGAGTCCCTGAAACAACTATCATTCATAGGTACATTTACTCACTCACGGTAGCCAGAGCTAGGGAATTACAAATTCCACAGACAGTTTTGGAAGTTGCGTGGGGAACAGATGGTGAAATAAAGGTTGCTGGTGATGGGTTTCTAACCGCATCCACACCGGAAAAAATGGGGTAGTACTATTCTAGGCCGGCACTGCGATATGTTTAATACTATTTCGAGGCACTGCTGAAAGTAACTAGTCAAACCTTTCCTCACACACACACACAAACGCTCTCACACACACATACATACCCTCTCACACACACATACATACGCTCTCACGCACACATTCATACGCTCTCACACACACGTACACACATAGCACAGCTGCATAACGTCTTACCTTATAACTAATAAAATTAAAGAATAAATAAAGGAAAGAAAAATTTCGACACAGGCGGGGATCGAACCCGCGACCTCGGGTAAACGCCCCGACGCTCTGCCAACTGAGCTACCGTGTCAATTGGCTGCCAGTGCGAAATTCTTCTATCCTTTATTTATTTTACACGTTTAAGTAGTGTTTGCGTTTCCTACCTCCGAATTATTACTAATTCGAAAGTAATTAGTGTCGAAATTTTTCTTTCCTTTATTTATTCTTTAATTATTAGTAATAATCCCCACATGAGGTTTTCATGAACAAAAAGATTTAAATTATGTGATAGTTAGGCGTTTTCAACATTTGCATTCTATCTGAAAAGGTAGACAAGTGGCCTTTCGAATTAGTAATAATGCGGAGGTAGGAAACGCAAACACTACTTAAACGTGTAAAAGAAATAAAGGATAGAAGAATTTCGCACTGGCAGCCAATTGACACGGTAGCTCAGTTGGCAGAGCGTCGGGGCGTTTACCCGAGGTCGCGGGTTCCATCCCCGCCTGTGTCGAAATTTTTCTTTCCTTTATTTATTCTTTAATTATTAGTAATAATCCCCACATGAGGTTTTCATGAACAAAAAGATTTAAATTATGTCTTACCTTATATTTTTTTTTACTTCCTTTTTATTTTGTTTTAAAACCTTTTTAACATTTGTAATATAGTTTTTAATTTTTATTAAATTTAAACTTTATACTATATGTGTTAAGTAAAATTGGTCCTCGCGATACAGGCTTAGCCTAGTTCGAGGGCAAATGTAAACTTAAATTGTAAATTTGTATTTTTAGTAAATAAAGAAGTTTTTTTTATTATTTAATACACACGTAATAACATCCAAGACTATGTAAGAATCATTTATAGTCGTCAATTAAATATTGCTCTCAGCCGGGATCGAACCTGCAACCTCCGGACCGAGAAGCTAGTCACCCATCCTCTCGACCGCAGACGTCGTTAATACATACATACATACATACATATACTCACGCCATCAGTTCCCATTGGGGTAGGCAGAGACTATTGATCGCCACTTCGTACGATCCTGACAAACCTCTCTAGCTTCGTTTACATCCATCAATCTTTTCATGCATGCTCTTTTATTCTTCATACTTCGGACGCCAACCTTTTTGAGCACACTCTCAATTTGGTCCAAGTGTGTTCTCCGTGGTCGTCCTCTACTAACTGTTAATATATAATATATAACGTCGTTAATATGTTCGATAATCAAGTTTGTCTCTTGTTTTGTTTCAGATTCAGTACAACACTCTGTTCATGTTCCTGAACATGTTCAATAGAAATGTGACATTGAAAGTTCTTGCTATGAAATTAAAAACAATGATTGTGCAGTGTGAAAACTAAACAGTGTTCCTACTGCAAGATGTCGCCGCTACTACTGCTCATTTTAATTCTTCCAGCTCTTACTGGTATGTAGCTTCTTATTTACTATTATTTACAACATATATACATATAAATGTACTAGCTGAACCGGCAATCGTTGTTTTGCCATTTATTTATTTTCTAGTGATTTTTTTTGTCGATAAAAATAAAATAAAATGTTAGCGGTTCAAATCTTACCACTTAGGAGTATGAAAATTATTTACAAACCCATTCTCAGACCTACCGAATATGTTTGCAAAATTTCATTTAAATTGGTTCAGCCGTTTCGAAAGAATTTGGTGTCATACACTATGACACGTGAATTTTATATGTTAGATATATAATTTGTTCCCATTAGAGTAGAAAGAGGCTGTCTATCTCATCAATTTTTATGATTCAGACAAACCTTTTGTACCGGATATGTTGTTAATATCAATTAAATTGCCGGATTTGCCACAATCAAACCTAATATAAAGATGACAATGTGTCGATTTTGTTCAATATATACTTATTTAATTTTATGCTTACTACATACATACATACATACATACATATTCTCACGCCGTTAGTTCCCATTGGGGTAGGCAGAGACTATCGATCGCCACTTTGTACGATCCTGGCAAACCTCTCTAGTTTCACTCACATCCATCAATCTTTTCATACATGCTCTTTTATTCTTCGTACTACGGACACCTGCCTTTTTGAGTACATTTTCTATTTGATCCAAATGTGTCCTCCGAGGTCGTCCTCTACTAACATTACCGTCCACATTGGCTCTACAGATCTTTTTTACCAATTTACTGACATCTATCCTCCCTATGCTTACTGCTTTCCACAATAATCAGAATGGAACTAATAACTTACTATTATCAGCCATTAATTGTTCCACTAATGTAAATAATGAGAAGTTCACCAAAATATTTATCTTGCCTCTTTTAAATTTCTAAAAGTTACTATTTTAAAAGATTTCCAATTCTGAAACTCTGTCTACCTACGGATTGGGATTAATTTCGCGCGTTTACGAATGTAAATAAAAAATACAGGTGAGAATTATTATTTTAATCTAAGTACCCAGGCTTACATATAGACTACACTTATTAAATAGAAATCAAAAGATAATAAAATTTTATAAATGATCTTATACTAAAAGTCAGAGTAATTTTTTTGTTCAAGTCCATACACAAAAGCTACTTAAGAGCTGAGCCCAAATTAAAAATGTTAAGCAAAATGTAAACTCGCCAGCACAAAGTACACACTTTTGTCGTCTCACTAAAACAATAACTCAGAAGTTTCAAGGCAAATTTAAAATTTATGTTCGCATTTGTCGGTTTGTTTAGAAAGCAGTTAAACAATGTATTTCAAGGGTTTTCTGCAAAGTTATTACAGTGTTATTTGTCACTCTACTCGGTTATATGGATGGATTCCTGTTAGAGTTTCTTTAGTTTCAGACTTGTATGATATTATTCTTGTTGGAGTTTGTTTCCGGAGTAACATTTTTCTTGTTGTATAACAATTACTAATGAGTAAAAGTTGATCAGAACAATTTCGTTAGTAATTGGCAGTATGATAATTATCTTTAAAGATACTCAAACCTATACTAAACTTAGCATATTTGCTTAGTTTCATTAGCATAAACATATAAGGCAAAGGAAGAATTAGATCCCCCATCAACTTCCAAATGTGGCTGAGGAGTTTCTAGCTCTTAAGCTCTGGCTACCCCTTTTTTGGCTTTATGCCCGTGAGAATATGTATGTATGTATGAATAAAGAACTTGAATATTTTAAATCAGCAGTAGTTGCCCACCTCAAATATATTTTTAAATTTATCCCGGCACTTAATCAATAGTTGAATTGAAATCCTCGGATTGTTTAGTCTAAAAGATAGTTGTAGATTGCCATTATAAAACAAAATATAATTTATGTTATTTTTATTATGACAAATAAAAAATATATATTAAATATTTTTCTCAAAGCTCATATATATACTCACCAAAGTGCCTTGATAGAGTGATTTGGCCAGAGACCCCTACGCCGCGCGCCGGCCCATTACAAGTTGGCAAACTTTATATGCCACGGAATTCAAACCAAAAACGATGTTATAGTTAATACCGATTCTAACTGCTTGTAAAATATATTTAATACTCGCCGCCGAGCGAGACAGAAATAAATGTTATAAAGGGTTAGAAGAGATACGAGTATGTGATGTTGTTATCGCTGTCGATGTGAAGAGTAGACAACCGAAGGACAAGCACGAGCGCTATTTTATCGACACGATAACGGTTAGAACGAGATGGCAGTATACGATACTAAGTAAGTGCGTAAGAGATGGCTGCTTTATCCCACGCGATAATTAGTCTAAACACGGCTCGTACTTGCTCTGCAGGAGGCCTAGCACTAAACTAAGTAAGTGCGAAAGATATGGCTGATTTATACTACGCGATATCTAGTTAAAAGGTCGTTTGTACTAGCTATGCAAATCTTACAAAGTGGCGATCGATAGTCTCTGTATATGTATGTTTATATTATCAGGTGATTAAGCTCACATTTAACCAAACTGGGATTGCTTATAAATTGTGTCTTATTAATATTAGTAGCCGTGTAGTGCCGGCTTAGAATGTTGTTACCCCTTTCTACCCACGGGTGTCGTAAGAGGCGACTAAGGGTATTGGGGCCTTTTTATTGGATTTTTGGGCGATGCGGTTGGAGACCCATCACCAAAAACCTTTATTTTACCGCCTTTTCCCCACTCAACTTCCAAAAGTGTCTGAGGAATTTATTATTCCTTAGCTCTGGCTACCCCTTCTAGGGAAATATAGCCGTGAGTATATGTATGTGTGTATGTATGTAATATTAGTATTTAAATTGTGTCTCCTCAAACCTGGGATCCGGAAACAAGACACCCGGATTACTCGAGCTTGTTACTCGGTCATAATCGTAGGCGATTTCACCAAATTTCATTACAAATTCTAAAACTAATCATTCTTGTTTCTATTCAAAGCATTCCCTGTTTTCTTTCTTACTTAAAACATTTACTATATTTTATTTGTACATAACATTCCAAAACAGTAGAGTATTCTATACTATACAAACTACGCACCATGTTTTCGAATAGTTTTGAGGTTATTTCAGTTCGTTTTAAAATTGTGACAGAGAGCGCATGCGGTGATTAAAAATAAATCAGCACTTAACATTTGGAGCGTGATCGTGAGCTATTGGCATCTTACTCCACCTTATTGCAAACTAGCGTATTATTATTAGTAAAGCTTGGCTGAAAGGAAAACATAGGGATAATAGGAGTGTGCGAGTTTTAGGATGAGAAAACTCTGGTATCGGTTGCCTGCTATTTCAGTGCATTTTCTATTTAAAATGTCTATGAAGAAAAAAGGCGAGAATAACCGATGGATGTAAAGGAAACTAGAGAGGTTTGCCAGAGTCGTACAAAGTGGCAATCGATAGTCATTTGCCTAACCGAATAGGAACTATCGGCATGAGTATCCAAACTTACCGACCCACCCATTACTATTTACTCAAAAACAAGCTACTCATATCTTTGATATCTGAAATACTACGGCTCCTTTTGGATGTGGAGTGGAGAAATATGGTATCCTAGGCATGCTGTGGTTAGGTTTGCAGCCATATCGTGCATCAATCACTGTATCATTGGTTGTCTCGTATGACACCCATAGCGAGAAATAGGTTTATTTATTTATTTATTTAAATAAGGCACACCGGCAGTTTACACAACAGACATAATATTTGTTATTTTACATAAATAAAAATTTAGTTGTGAAAACCCTTAAAGGCGTACACGACATTGTTTAATTATATTACCTTAGGTTAGTGTTTATAAGATACTAAACTACACATGTAAATAATAAATTAATAATCAAGATAAAATAGATATACATAAATACAAATAACATAACATAACATAAACGTTCACGCCGTTTATCCCCGAAGGGGTTGGCAGAGGTAGATAGATAGATAGATAGATAACTCGTTTATTTATGTTAACATAACACCACATACAATATGAAAAACAATACATGAAGTGAAAAAAAAAAAACAATATTTTAAACTTAAAATTAGTGCTATGGTAACACAAACTAGGTCCTAACTCAGTGCTTGATATTGCCAAGTGGCAAAACACTGGTTTTCAGTTAAGGCCTACACTACACTACACATAACAAGGTACCAATACTTCTGAACTCACATGGCAGCGCCATCTAGTTTCCAGAGAAGGTACCCACGTTTTGCTTAGACAGTGTACTCACGTGATAGGGGGCAGGCCTATCGCCGTTTTTTACGAATATACTGTCACATGACTAAGTACAACTCAGCCATGTGGGTTTCCTCACGATGTTTTCCCTCATCGTTAACAGCCATGATAAATAAACCACACATATGACTTAAGAAAAGACAAATTGGTGTAGGCCCGACGCAGCCCTTCTGTTTTCGGGCGGGTGTTCTACCCACTGGACTATCATGTCGCTTCATATAAATACAAATGTTACTAAATATTTCACCAACAAAAAGATATAAAAAGTTATTTTCTAACACAATGATATTATGTTTGTAGCGTCATTTAAAGCAAGAAACTCAAGATTATTAACTAATATTGAAGAAGTTATACAAAATCTGTTGGCGTGAGCAAGTGAACTGTCTATTGTCGGCTTAGAATGGCACTAACCAATTTCTTCCCACGGGTGTCGGAAAACGCGACTATTAAACGGTTTTCGGCTATTAAAGTGCGATTTTAAAGCAATTTGGGTGGAGACCCATTCCCAACTATTCTTTAATTTACAGTCTTTTCCCTTCTGTGTAGTGTCGGCTTAGAATAGCACAACCCCATTTCTTCCGGTGGGTGTACGTAAGAGGCGACTTACGGTATTGGGGCTTTTAGGGGATCTTTAGGCGATGCGGTTGGAGACCCATCACCAACAACCTTTATTTCACCACCTTTTCCCCACGCAACTTCCAAAAGTGGCTGAGGAATTTTTAATTCCTTAGCTCAGGGTACCCCTAGGGATTTATAGCCGTGAGTATATGTATGTATGTTTCCTTTCTTCAACTTCCATAAGCGGTTGACGAATTTCTAATTCTAAAAGACAGGCTACCCCTTTTTGTATTTATAGCCGTGAATATATGTATGTTTGTACGTATTATATATAAATGTATGGTATTAACGAAATAATAATGAAACTAATTAGGTAGCAGTTTTTAAGTGAATCAAAATTAGCCCATAGCATTCACTTCACACATTAACTACAAAAATGTTGTTCTCACTCAACGGCGATCGGATCTAATTAAAAAATTAAGAACGCATCGTGACATCATCTTTCATCCCACCTCATCAATAGCAGGGTTACCAGATGGCAGAAAATATCGTGATGGACTAGACTTTTGACGGTTTCCGTGGACTAGTGGACTAGTTCTGGGTCTGGAGGTTACGGGTATGAATACCCCTAAGGGCAGCATTTATATGATGAATAAGAATAATTGGATGTTACGTATTCATTACAGAAGTTAGGAGCGTTTTATGCGACAACCGCCATTCTGTGGACATACCTTCTCATTTGTATTTTTTATAGTATAAAAAATATCGTTGATTGGTATCCCACATTTTTGGTTTTTCATAGTATTTATATAACTTAGGGAAATCCTCATGGATCCAACGTTAAACTTTCGACGCAAAGGTCTGTCGAACTCTTATCGAACAAAATCGGATAATCGGAGACTAAACATAAGAAACAATCTGCGGTTACACCTGTTTAAGTAAAACATCAAATTTACTTGCTCACAGCATACATAGTTATGGTAAACGCGACTTCATATTCAGCTGGCAACCCTAACACGAGAATGCGCAAGCGCATCGCTGACCCGCATCTCTGTGTATCTCTTTGAAAACAGATCTCCCAACTCCGGGAAAGGATCGTTAAAATTTATTAGGGCCGTTTTATGTTCCCGGATAATGAACAGCGCAGCTGTCAATTAGATTATGTTGTAAAGTGGCCGATGGGAATTGATTTATCTTGCGTTTTATCACTCGTGTGTATCAATTGAATGCCAGATCAAGGAGCCTTTGTTAATGATAATGCGGTTGAGGTCTGATCAATCCGAATTGAGTGAGGCTTTTGATAGTTGTTTTGATTTGTTGGATGAATGATATAGTTAAGGATACGGTTGGTTTTTATAGTTTAATAAAATGCTTTGTAAAGTCAAAGTTCTTTAGTTATTGTATTAAAGACTATTGTAGTCAAATAGTTTGTATACATCTCTTGCATACTAAGGCTATAGTATTGGTTAACTAAAGTTGAATCAATTTTCAAGTTAGTGATAAGATGAGTTATTTATCGCCATAATACTACTTTTATTTAGATTTATGTTATCATAAAAAAACTATATGAAGGAACATCAAAGAAAGAATTGTTTTCGTACATTAAGAACCATTCACCTTTCATTCCCGTTGTAAATAAATCTCAAAAACTGCGCATTAGGAAAAATCCTTCCCACAAAAATGCGCTTGATTTATAGTTATGGCGCAGTCAAGTCACGCATTTGATTCTGAAGAGAAATAAACGGAAACGAACTAGTATGATGACATGTGTATTAATATATAATTTGGTGGCGCCAACGCCGTACACGCAATGGGATATCAAGGCTGACTAATCCATTATAATCTGATCTCTCACGCTTACAATACCAGCTTTTGTGGAAAGCTCAGCTAATACTGGAAACAGTTACAAGTATACCCCAAGTAGGCGTTAATCTGACTCCCACGAATGATAAATTCAGTGAAAGTGACTCATCGGGGACACGTGGTAACTGAAAATGATGTTTGGAAGGTCATCAACTAAAAGCTTTTATTGTTTATATATTTTCAACATAATTGACTGAACATTTACATCAGAGAGAATGGGTTTCGAAAACCTTTATAATTATACGGTAAATTGCATTATTGAGATCATCATTTAAATGATTTCAGAAGTTAAAACCTAAAAATAATTTAAAAGACATTAATGTATTAGAACCTAGATTTGTTGAATATTTAAATTAAGTGAATCATTACCAACTTATGTGAAATAGGAATCACACGACATATGCAAAAAAAAGTGAATTGATGTTATACAGGGTGTCCAGGGGATCAACGTCCAAACTTAAGGGGGGCAGGCACCATGGTCTAAGAGGTAAAAAAAATCAAAAAAATCGGCGGGCGGTATTATGGAATATGTGCACCGATTTCTAAAATTAATGAAAATTGCCACCTTACAGTTGTGTTTCGTACGCCAATTCTGCAAATATTTATCGATTTTAATATTTTTTTCGGTTATTTACTGGTTATTAATCGGACTTTTTAAAACATTTGATTTATTTTTGCAAAATCATTACAATACGAGCAAAACAAATCGACTTAGAAAAAAAAAATTGAGATTTGTTGTACCTACTGTTCTGAGCTCCACTGTGTAAAAAATGATTTTTTTATTATTATTATTATTATTTGAGCGCCGATTATTATTTTTTGCTTTTTTTACCTCTTAGACCATGGTGCCTGCCCCCTTACGTTTGGACGTTGATCCCCTGGACACCCTGTATATGTTTTCATATATATACTTCGTTTGAGTTATGAAGTGCAAAATGCCATCTAGGTTGAGTGTTGTGAAAATGATATATTGCTCAATCCATTATTTATAATAATACTATACCAAACCGCACTAACAAATATAATATTACTTCTCCATTGCATTACCACAAGCCACAAAATGAACACCACTAGCAAGTGCTTGGTGTGATTTTATGATTATAAATAAAAAGCTAAAATATTTATCTATTGGTTTCAAATCAGGATATTCTAATTGGAAGTTTTAATATTAAGGCGGATATTATTCTTATTTTAAAAACCCCAAAACCTAAGGCACCTCTTACAATATACGCAAGATGAAATTGTTTAGTGCTCTTCTATACCGAAGCTGATTCTGCTGAACAGACAACGTTCTGGCATTGGTATCTTAAATATACTTATATTGGTGTTACAGTTATGGTGCTACTACCACTATGACCACTGGAGCTACAAACACTCTCCTTCACTCACTATATTCTCAAAAAGGCGTAGTCTGAATTGTATCCCAAAGAATCAAAATATATTAAAGATGTTACCATAAAAGAATGATTGGCGGTGGACATCAATCTATGATTGGTATCGTATGGTACGATAGGAATAGGAAAATTAAATAATAATAATTCATGTCAGTTCTTTACAGCTTGAAATGCTATTTACTCGTATGAGCCATTGTGTTTCTTTCTAGTGGACAGCACTCCCGCAAGAACAAAGTATTAAAAAACTAAAAAACCGTCTTTTATTGCGAGTACAGTACGTAAACATCGTTAACATGACCCTTTAATCTCACTCAACCATATTGCCGCTTTAAACGTTTATGTTATAAAAATGGTTTATTCATACTGACATTGCAATCCCATTATAAGTAGCTAAAGTTTTAGAATTATTTCAACTTAAGATTTTGTGAAAAATATATAAATACATACGTATAGTATATTATCTCACCATTGATTCCCATTAGCATTGTATAAATAGTCAGGAATAAGACAACAGGCGTTTAAAATTACAAATTTAATTTACTATATACTTCGGAAAGTGTTTGTAAAGAGAAGAGCAACAAGTCACTCCATATATTGTAGGTGATTGTATAATTGTAGGTGATGGGTTTTCAGACACACCTCCTTTAATATCCCTAGTATCACCTTAAAACAGCTGGCAAAAAGATGCAGTAGTGTTATTCTAAGTCGACCCATCTGGTGTGTAAGAATGCGGTCGTTAATTATGTAATGAAGAATATTTCTAAGCCAAATATCTTTCGGAATAGGCAATGAACTTGCGAGAATGCCTGCCAAAGATAGCTGTGCTATTTGTAATCCATTAGCTCGAGGAACGCGCTTTTATTTAGAACAATTGTCAGCATTCTTCAACCACAGATTCTTCTCATAACTTACATATCCCCAGGTTTGTGATGACAGGTGAACTATTATCTTAAGATGGTAATGTTCTCCTACATACCTACCTATGTTTATGACTGTAAATCCGAAGACGTAGCTAGAGCTATAAAATTAGAAATTCTACAGCCGTATGTGGGCTTAAAAATATTCTTCATTACATAATTAACCACCGCATTCTTGCACACCAGATGGGTCGACTTAGAATAACACTACTGCATCTTTTCGCCAGCTGTTTTAAGGATTCATAATTTTCTGCTCAGGTTATGTGATTATTTTTTTGTGAATGATAATTTAAATTATTTATATTAAACTAGTATTTATATCGTATGGAAAATCTTTAAAAAGTCAAGTTTATGGATAATGGATCTCCAGCCACACAGCCAAACAATCATTTAAGAGACCATAAATAATAAATAAAATTTAAGCAATAGGTAAGTGCTGTACTAAGCCGATACTAGGCAACTTACATTTATAAGTAAAATTATATTTGTTATATTACATACATACATATACTCATACATACATACAGAGCTAGGAACTGCACAGCCGCATTTGGAAGTTGATAGGGGAGAAGATGGAAAAAATAAGGCATCGTTGGTGATGGGTCTCCAACCACATCGCCCAAAAAACACTTAAAAAGCCCCACACCCTTAGTCGCCTCATACGACACCCTCGGGTAGAAAGGGGTAGTGATATTCTAAGCCGGCACTACACGGCAAACAGAAAATTTCCTACATATACTCATGGCTATAAATCCCTAGAAGGGGTAGCCAGAGCGTCGGAATTAGAATTTTATCAGCCACTTTTGGAAGTTAAGTGGGGAAAAGATTTTAATATAAAGGTAAAGAACAATCACCTAAAAAATCTCCATACCCTTAGTTGCCTCTTACGACACTCATAGGTAGAAAAGGGTAGTGACGTTCTAAGCCGGCACTACACGGCAATTGTTATCTTATACAAGGACAGTGAAAGGTTTAGAAAAGATAAGCCATCTAGCTTGATTTATCCACCTCTAAGTATATTGTTTTATTATGGTTTCTCATAATGCGACATACACTTACCATTTGCTGTTTACCATTACATTTTGCTGTGTAGTGTTGGCTTAGAATAGCACTACCCCATTTCTTCCGGTGGGTGTACGTAAAAGGCGACTAACGGTATTGGGGCTTTTTAGGGATTTTTGGGCGATATGCGGTTGGAGACTCATCACCAAGAACCTTTATTTCACCATCTATTCCCCATGCACCTTCCAAAAGTGGCTGAGGAATTTCTAATTCCTTAGCTCTGGCTACCCCTTTCTTGGGATTTATAGCCGTGAGTATATGTATGTATGTACACTTACCACTTAATTAACAACGTGTAATGAAAGTAATCGGTATTCTATGAGTACTTCATTTTTTTAAGTGGGGCTATTTTAAAATTGTCCCCTATAAACTTCCAAATGTGGCAGGGGAGTTTCTAGCTCCGAAGCTCTGACTACCCCTTTTTGGTATTTATGGCCGTGAGTATACGTATGTTTATGTTATAACAACTTTTCCGAGTCAAGTTTGCGTTGCTCTTGGATCATTGTCAATATCATTTAAAACAGTATAAAGTACCAGTATGTAGAGACAGTTAGAATTTCGTGTTACCAAATTTACAGGTCCATTTCCTAGTAAGTTTCATGCGTAAGTCATTTGTATATTGTGACTAATATTTTTTGGTATGCACGAGTACTAGCACTACTACGTTAGATACATAGGTAACTAAATAATCCAAAACATTGAATCTAAACCAAACAAAATTATCTTCAAACAAGTGAATCTTGTTAGCGATTTGATATGCGTAAATTCGCGAATAGCCACAGGACGTGCATTCTATACTCGCTCTACTTCCACAGGAAATACTGATTTGTCACCTACACGGTTACCCTAACTACACTACGCATGCGCGATATTTTAGGGCGAATATTGCTTTAAATGTAAGTTTTATTCATCTGTAAGACCTTCGAACTGACTAGTCCGGTACGTAAAGGTAGACAGAGCCATTCAATAATAATGTTTTGATTACACCATATTTTACTACAACGGGTCTATCAGTATATTGAAAAATTTGAGTCCAATCTTTTAGTATCCTATTTTGGGATTCATTTATATGCAAGGTATTGGTGTATATTTTCTTATATTCCAGTCAAGTATAAGACGATGACTTTATTTTGAAATAAACTAAGAGTCAGGCCCTTTTTGAAGTATCAATCATTAAGTAAAATTATAGATGATAGGTAAGAAAAGATCAAAGTGAAAAAACAAAGTCTAATAAGTTATTAGACAGTTCATTTCATTACACACCCAATAGCAACTTAAGCGTTAATTTAACTACCTCAAGATAGATTACCAACATAGATTGATCGTGACATATTGTTTACCTAAAATACGTGCTTTTTGGAAACCAAAAAACGTTCTGTTTATTTTCGTATGATTTCGTTCGATAGATTTAGTGGTTTTTAGTTGGAACAGGTCCATAGTAAAGTTCGTGGCAGATCGTGGTTCGTGCCTCGTGCCGATGTGCTGTTATTTCAGGATCTCGTCAACATGACATGCCATACTCCACCACTAGGCCCTATTCTGGTAAAAAATATGTTTTGTGTTTTATGTTGTCTAACGTGAATAGGGTATAGCTTATTGTCCCAAAATATTTACAGTTTAAAATTACCTAGGTATATATAAATTAAAAAATAACACATATATAGGGTGTCTCAGTAAAAAAAATTAAAATTTGAAACTATTTATTTTAAAGGTTTTTAACATTTATAATTACAATACAAAGGGGTATTAATCTATACTTATAAACTAGATTGGGGCCCCTAGGGAAAGAGCGCACTTTTTAATTTTAAAGTGAAAAGAAGTATTTTATTACAGAGGTGTGATTTTTTTACTGTATTGGAAAGAATATGTTCCCTCCACGGCTCCGACGACAGACCATGAAATTTTTCATAACTTTTGCACATAGATGTTGCTGTATCTGGTGAGATACCTTGATAACGCGTTGGATTTCCGATTTCAGCTCAGGAATTGTTTCAGGTTTATTTGCATAAACCCGAGAATTCACAAAACCCTGAAAAATTATAACTGCACGGCGTTAAATCGCACGATACTGGTGGCCAGTTGACATTAGAATTTCGTGAGAACGAATAGCCGGCGCTTTTCGTGGTCTGCTGATTGAGTTCCTGACTTAGCTGAAGGTGGAAGTCTTTAGTCAAAACGTGCTGCATAGTGCTTCGTGAAATTTGATGTTGTTGACACTCTCGTTTACAAAATGATTTAGGTACATAAATTACCTTAGTTCTGCTTTTATACACTCTCGTATCGTATGCATTTTTATTATTTCTGAGTAAAGATTTCTACGTCTTGTAATTTATGATTAACTTATTTAATAACTTGATATTATATACTATGCCTCCGTATTAGCTTCGAATGGATTCAAATTAGAAAGCTGTACGTTTTGAGTACAAATCTGAGCAAAATAAAATCAAAAATATATTCCATTTAAATTGAGTAGAATTGAGCGCTTTCAGAACACTCATCCAAGCATCAAATTGATACTATTTCGAGAACCCCATAATAACATTAACGACATCTCCTCACCTAAATCTCGCCTCTTTGTCATTATTTAGGCCAAAGACCCTTCTGCACTTTCTTACAGCGAACAATAGATCAATCCCTTTTATATGAACACGTGTTCATTAGCAAGTGTCAGGATGTGATTGGGATCAATATGCCACCCGTGATGAATATTTTTTACTTTACCCTAAAATGTGTGTAGAATTATTTGAATATATAACTTTTTAAGTTTTAAAATCGATATTTTTGTAGTAGTTTAGCACAATTTAGCATGACATATTATTTACTCAAATACGAATTTTGCATTAATATTTTTACGAGTTCATCGTGTCGGTTTCAACTTGTAGGAGGCCTGCCCGCCATTGATGAGTTAAAGAACAATGAATTGATTAACCTTTTGTCCGAAAACTATACAAAGTTATAGTGAAAGAAATGGCCTGAGTATATTATATTAGGAACATAATAAAGAAAATTCTCACTATTCACACTGCGGATAGTGAAGTTTTGCATTAGTGCATAGAGGTACTTTTTTAACTTCTAATTATGCATTTAAAATACATTAAATCAATTAGAATCATGAAACACAGGCATACTCGTATTTTATTAGTCGTATTATAGCACTTTTATTTTTCAAAGTCCGCGCTCAAATGTTCGAATTGTTATTCACAATATATTATTATTGTTTATCATTAATATCATTTGTCTGTAGCAATTAGGCATACTAAAATTTCAATCACTAGATACTAGTTAAAGTTAATATAACTATTGATGTTGCATTAAATTTCGATGTCCATGCTACGAGGTGTGAAAATACTTACATACATACACAATGAAGCGTTTCTAATCTCAATCACACATAATAATCTTTAAGATAATTAAGTATTACTCATAGATTTAGTAGATAAACATATAAATAATCCCGCGTAAACGCACTCCGGATGTATATTCTGCATCGGCCGCACATCCAAGTATTCAGCGGAATCGCTCAGTCGCGTGCTTGTTGCGGTAAATCGGCAAATCGATAAAATCAACTGCGACCGCCATCTGCTGCGCTTTTGGGATACTCTTGTTTGAGACATTAATTTTATTGATCTATTTAATACTATGATAATAGAAGTTGTAACTAGTTTAAGCTACCTTTCTAACAGAAAGTTTTTTTTTTTTATATACATTATTTTAAATAAACACAATTTACACGTTTTGGTTTACTATACTCGTAACTTCAGAAGGCCTAGCAAAGCGCTATTTTATCGTCACAATATCGGTTAGAATGAGATGACAGTATATGATACTTAGTAAGTGCGAAAAAGATGGCTGTTTTGTACCGGGCGATATCTAGCTAAAAAGTTGCTCAAACTTGCTATGCAGACAAAATAGTCAAATAGGACACACTACACCATTTTATAAAATTTTATAAATCTGTGTCTCTAAAGTCTAACCTCAATCATCATTTATCACACAATAATTAATAAGATTATTCAGTATTAAACACAAATTTAGTTATTCAATACATTCCGGATGTATGGACTGCATCGGCCGTACATCCAAGTATTCAGCAGAATCGCTCAGTTGCGTGCTCGTTGCGGTAAATCGGCAAATTGATAAAATCAACTACGGCCGCCATCTGCTGCACTTTTAGGATACTCTTGTTTGAAACATTAATTTAACATAACTATTTATTGATAGGGTAATAATAGTAGTAAGTAATTTAAATTTGATAGAGTGATTTATTTTATTTATTGTTACTGCAGCTATCGCATTGTCTAACATTAATTTAGTACCTCTGCCAATCCCTTCGGGGGTTCACAGCGAGAACGTTTGAGTCTTTGGCCCTAATTGAAGAACAAGAAATCGAAGTTGGTTTATGCATTTATATAATGATCAGTTTCGATAACTAACATCAAAGTAATAATTTAAAAAATAAATTACTTTTACAGCATTAACTTATCAAAACGGAACAGCCCTGCCAAGAATTCCCTTAACCACGATATGAACTCGGGCAAAACTATTTTCACATTTCGCACTGAACCACAACGAGATGCAGTGAATGCTGTGACGTCATGCTTCATTCAGCGATGGTTGACCTTGACTTTGTTGAGAGCATAATCTTAATAATTTGAAATAATATATTACGCCTGTTCTTTTCTTGTAAATGAAAATGATCTTGTGGGTGACCCTTCGGTACTACTCCGAAATTCTTCTTCTTTGGGTGCCATCTCCTATCGGAGGTCGGCTATCATTATGTTAGGTATATTAATTTAGATGAAATCAAGACTCAGGCAGAGGAACAGAAGAGTAGATAATTTGAAGTAACGAAAAAATAACATAACATAACATATAACATAAACGTTCACGCCGAATATCCCCGAAGGGGTTGGCAGAGGTACTAATACTTCTGAACATCACGTGACTTTGTCGCCTGGTGTTCAGAGTACCCACGTTTTGCATGGACAGTGTACTCACGTGATAGGGGGCAGGCCTATCGCCGTAAACGATAACGTAACGAAAAAAAATATGTAATTTAAAGCAAACGGTAGGTAACTTTATTTCTGCATATGTCTTCATCATTTAGAAGCTCAGGCTATCTCTTTTTAGGGTTTATTGGTGTGAGTATATGAATGTACTTGCTTATATTCACGCCATCAGCTCTATGGTTGCTCGGTCACTCCTATTTCTATGATCTAGTAGAAATACTCAAACTCATCGTTCAAGCTGTATATCCTTGAATTGTGGCTGAGGAACTAATACATAGATATACTCACGGCCATAAATCCCAAAGAGAGGTAGCCAGAGCTTCAGAGCTGGAAACTCCTCATCCACATTTGGAAGTTGATAGGGGACATGATGGAAGTAATAAAGTATCGTTGGGGATGGGTTTCCAACTGCATCGCCCAAAATCCCTTAAAAGAAAGGGGTAGTGAAATTCTAAGCCGGCGCTACACCGCATATAGGACCTAATACTTCTGAATAATACGTGTCATTCTTGTTCACGTGGTGCTCTGAGCGCCTATTCCCGCAGGATTCACATTACTAAGCACAACTCAGCAATATGAGTTTACTCACGATGTTTATGGCTGTCACCTTAATAATTTAAGTACACATATGTCTTAAGAAACGTCACATTCGTGTCGACTCGACTCGGAATTAACACTCACATCAGCTGCAAGAAGCGGTCTTCCCACCGATCTACCAAGATTATTATAACTAGAAATCAAATCTCAATATTATCTTACTTCCAGCTTCCAGGTGAAAATGGCCAAATGTACCCACATTTTACTTGGATAGTGCATCCCCTTTCTAGCGGGCAGGCCTATCGCCACTGTGTACGAATACACTGTCAAATGACTAAACGCAGCTCAGCCATGTGAGTTTCCTTACGACGTTTTCCTTCGCCATGATTGATAACTTAAGTACGTCTGATCGTAAGGTCTTTCGAAAATTCATTCGATTTGGTCGAACTCACCACTCCAGCATTGGTCTTGCCGAGCTACCAAAGTTGTGATTAATACGAAACAAATCTCAATATAATCTTACTTCCAGGTCCCGCATACAACATATGCAACTGCGCAGCTGGTGATGTGTCAGTACTCACTCTAACTGACGCCCACTCCGCGGTGGAAACACCCATGTTTGCTGACAAACAACACACGCAGATTGTCACTGCGCTTGGGCAGAATGTCACTTTGGAATGTGACGTGTTACATCTGGGAGACAAAACGGTATAAAATTTGCAAGTGTACTTATAAAAGTTTACGCATGAGCGTACGTATAAAAATATGTATAGTTAGGTAACAACCTAATGATTTATTTAAGGGTAAAGGCGATGTTAAGAAAGTGTTCAGTTTATGTTTCATAAATGATTGAAACTGCAGTGAATCCCTATCTGACTGTCATTCGTTTGCGGCCTGTACAAACTGTTTTACGTATAATTACAGAATTGGTTTATAATATTGCGTGTGGTTCGTATATACATAATACAGTTTTTTAAATGAAATAATATTCCATTACTTTCTAAAACCATCACAGAGAACTAAATGACATACATAACTTTATGGAAATAAGAACAGTTTCAAATTAATTATGCGTCTGTTATCAAAAGATAAAAATAATATGCAGCGCAAACCCAAACAAACAAGTTATCAAACAAGTTCTGTAAACATTTCAACAATATTCGTGCCAATTGAAACATTTTAATGGAGTTAGTTGAAATAGTAAGTGTTGCTTGCATCGTAGTGAATGATTTGAAGCGAGACCGATCTATAACAGAGAAGCCAAATGGAATCCGAATACTCTATTAATGTGCTCGCATTAGTAACACAAATATCGATTAGCTTTTTGTATGCATGTGTTTACGTTGAAATTTTACTGTTCGACTGTTAAATTTGAGGATGAAATCGAGAGTAAGGAATGTCTTTGTCGGATCAGGGTGATGTGTGAATATTTGGGTAAATGAGTAACGCTGAATGACTTCGTTTTTATTTTCGGAATTCGGTGCAGATTTCGAAGTAATTTCAAATTCGAGAACTCCGCTTTGAGTCATATCCGTCCATCCCATGTTGACAGTCGAAGATGAATATAATATCATTAAACATTATCAACAACATTTTCATTTACTTTCTTATACTGAAGTTATGAGTTATTTTGGGTAGACAGAAACAATTGATCGCCACTGATAGCTCACTAGCTTTCCTCATATTTTTCTCTAGAATTATTTTGCCTTCGGTCTCCCATCTTAGTTACTACGTTCTCTATGTGGTCTTGCTTAAACCCCTTAATTGACTTGATTCTCCTTCGATAATAAAATAAAACCGTTTTTTCTTCACCCACATTTATTTATTTAAAGGGAGGTTAGGAATTTGGAATTAGGAATTTGCCGTGTAGTGTCGGCTTAGAATAACACTACCCCATTTCTACCCGTGGGTGATCGTAAGAGGCAACTAAGGGTATACATATTAAGTGATTTTTGGGCGGTGTGGTTGGATACCCGTCACCAAAATCATTTATTTATTATTACAACCTTTCCCCAATCAACTTCCAAAATTGGCTGAGGAATTTCTCATTCCAAAGCTCTGGCTACCCTGTTAAGGGATTTATAGCCGTGAGTATATGTATGTATGTAGAATTAGGAAATCCAGGTTAAAGGTTCATGAGTTACGTCCTCCATCATCCTCTGCCTCTGAAGTAGTCCCTAAAATTCACATTCACATACATACTTTAGCTCGCATAATAATCACGATCACCAACACCAATCGCCAATCGGTACTCATCTAATTAAACTTTTGTTGGGAGGTTTTAAAACTCAACTACCAAAAGTGGCTGAGGTATTCCTTATTAAGAATGCCCCTTTTTGGGATTTATAGCCGTGAGTATACGATGTATATATTGTTGGCAGGTTTCCTGGGTGCGTTCCCGCGACCTCCAAATCTTGGCACACGGTGGAGTCGTGTTCACCGGAGACCCAAGGGTCCGAGCAGGTGAAACAAACATAGGAGGAGGCGTTTCCAGACATACCCTCACAGTACAGAGAGCGAGATCCTCAGATATAGGACGCTATGAATGTCAACTTAATACCGAGCCTAAGATGAGCTTGTATTATAGTCTTGTAGTGTTAGGTGAGTGTGGTATAATTTACTTAAAGTTTTCGTATAAGGCTATCTTATGCATAGAAGTAATAGCAAGAAGTGATAGATTGTATTACGAGTATATGAGTTAGTAGTGAACCAGCTTAACTCGTTATTTTTTTATATTTATCATTATTGCTTTAACTGTTATTTTAAAGACCGCTTACTCTATTAATAAAAAAATATATTACAAAATTAACAAACATACATATACTAACGCAATTAGTTCCCATTGGGGTAGGCAGAGACTAACGATCGCTACTTTGTATGATCCTGACAAACCTCCCTAGCTTTGTTTACATCCATCAATTTTCTAATACATGCTCTTTTGTCCTTCATAATTTGGACGTCTGCCTTTTTATATATTTTTTAATTAACATAAACATAAACGTTCACGCCGAATATCCCCGAAAGGGTTGGCAGAGGTACTAATACTTCTGAACATCACGTGACTTTGTCACCTGGTGTTCAGAGTACCCACGTTTTGGATGGACAGTGTACTCACGTGATAGGGGGCAGGCCTATCGCCGTTTTGTACGAATACACTGTCACATGACTAAGTACAACTCAGCCATGTGGGTTTCCTCACGATGTTTTCCCTCACCGTTAACAACCATGATAAATTAACCACACATATGTCTTTAGAAAAGACAAATTGGTGTAGACCCGACCCAGGATTTGAACACTAGTCGTTTGCACGATAACCGAGTGTTCTACCCACTGGGCTATCACGGTTTTTTAATTAAATTGAGCGTAATTACATATATTTTATTATTTATTTATTTTACGACATGATAGTCCAGTGGGTAGAACACCCGCCCGAAAACAGAAGGGCGTGAGTTCCAATCCTGGGACGGGCCTACACCAATTTGTCTTTTCTAAAGTCATATGTGTGGTTAATTTATCATGGTTGTTAACGGTGAGGGAAAACATCGTGAGGAAACCCACATGGCTGAGTTGTACTTAGTCATGTGACAGTGTATTCGTACAAAACGGCGATAGGCCTGCCCCCTATCACGTGAGTACACTGTCTAAGCAAAACGTGGGTACCTTCTCTGGAAACTAGATGGCGCTTGCCATGTGAGTTCAGAAGTATTGGTACCTCTGCCAACCCCTTCGGGGATAAACGGCGTGAACGTTTATGTATTATATGTATGTTATTTATTTTATTTTATTTGGAAGATTTACAGCGTATACATTAACTTAACAATAAAGTAAACAATGCAATGCCAATTAAAAATCTCCACCTATAACAATAAATTTAAAAACAACAACTTACAGACTAAAAGTAAATTCAAATAAAAGACCGAGAACAATAGAAATAAAGGTAACAATACTAAAAACTAAATTAATTATTGCTAAAAAGGAAAAATAAAATAAAATTAATTAACTTTAATGTTGTGGAAAAATGAATTGGTAAGTAATTGCTTGATTGCTGAAATGCTGGAGTTAAATATGTCGAAATCATTTTGAATTTGATTATATTCCCTAGAAACTATAGACTAAGATTCTTCTAAAGGTTATTGGTAAGTAGTTTTTTTTTGGAATCGGTCGAGTGTTTTTGGAACATTTTCATTACAACAAAACGACACCCAAACAAATCATTCCCGTTTGTAAAATGTATAGTTTACTCCGCCGCGTTATGTGAGGCGATATGTTAAATAATCGTAATGAAAAACGGCTGTAGCGAATATACCAACGGAGAATATATATCTATTTATTGCTGTGTAGTGTCGGCTTAGATAGCACTATCCCATTTCTTCCGGTGGGTGTACGTAAGAGGCGACTAACGGTATTGGGGCTTTTAAGGGATTTTTGGGCGATGAGGTTGGAGACCCATCACCAACAACCTTTATTTTACCATCTTTTCCCCATTTAACTTTCCAAAAGTGGCTGAGGAATTTTTAATTCCTGAGCTCTGGCTACCCCATCTAGGGATTTATAGCCGTGAGTATATGTATGTATGTATGTAATATATATCTAAGTCGTCAGTCACTAAACTGCGATATTATATACAGGTCAAACTATTTACAGAAATGAGCGAAACTTTCTGTGTAACTCAATTACAATTATGATTGTATTATATATTGTACAGTTTAACAACTATGTGACGTTTATAAAACTTGTGTAAATTTATAACGCAATTATATTAATTAGGCGGTTTAGTGTCTGCTTAGAACCGCACTAACCCTTTTCTCTCAGCGAGTCTCGTAAGAGGCCATTGGGGCTTTCTAAGTTGTTATTGCTTGTATCCTTTGGATGACAATCTAGTTCCATACCTTGTGTTGCCTGTTTTATGTTTGTCTAAGATTGTTATCTGTTTTACATACCTTAGAAATAAATAAATAAATAAAGATAATGACATGATAGTCCAGTGGGTAGAACACCCGCCCGAAAACAGAAGGGCGTGAGTTCCAATCCTGGGTCGGGCCTACACCAATTTGTCTTTTCTAAAGTCATATGTATGGTTAATTTATCATGGTTGTTAACGGTGAGGGAAAACATCGTAAGGAAACCCACATGGCTGAGTTGTACTTAAGCCCATAGCACACGACGTTTTTTATACGCGCGCATGGCGCGCAGATGACGCGCGTATACGCGCTTCATACGAGATTTGAACGCAACCTTGTACTCTAAGCACATGGGGCGATCGTGAAACAGCAATACAGACGCGCTGTAGCTTTTGCGTTTTGATCAGAGACTGTTCTGTTCAGTTGTACAATGGCGTCGGTTGAGACAACACTGCGTACGTTGGCCTTAGTACTCCTTTTAAAACGAAAAAAAAGTAAAAAAAAGCGAATCTATTGGATAGACCCATTTACGAGTGAAAAAAGATTGAGTGGTCATTATCATACAACGTTTAAAAAATTGATAATACGTAGAAGATGGAAGAAATTTTATAATTGTTATCGAATGTCACATTCGTCATTCCAAGAACTTCTTTTGATTCTAAAACCAGAGTTAACTCGTCAAAATACAGTAATGAGATCATGTATATCGGCAGAAGAACGTTTGCTCATCACATTGAGGTAAGAAAACAACTAGTTTTTTATTTATTTATTTATTATGTATTTATTTATTTATTGACCTGATGCAGTTTAAATCATTCGCACTTAGATTATTAATAAGAGAAAAATATTTATTCGATATCATCATACATGTCAGTTAGGATATCGGAGTCATTTGTAACCGATTCATTGCTATCCAAATTTTGGAGTGAACTGACAGATTCGTTTCTTGGCACTGATTGATTACTTGGATAAGGAGGCTGAAATTCAGACTGATATCCAGATCCAGACTGATATCCATACTGATGTTCATATTGAAATGCACCTTGGTATCTATTTTCATGTAATGTTCTCGATAACTGTCCCATATTTTTATATTTACGAATTAAATTTATCATATCAGCTTTGGCCTCTAACTTGAATTCCTGTTTGATGGCAGAAAAATCTTTACCTAACGAAACTAAGAACAGAATGTCGGGATTTTCACATAAAATTGTATTATTCACTTCCTTAGACTGTTTGAGATTTGCTGTCAGTGCTTCATACAATTTGTCTAGTGGGTCTTCATGTTTTGGAGTCTTTTTTGACTTCTTTGGTGAATGTGGCTTTTGAAAATCATAGTCTTGGTCACGCCCCAGTGCTGCATCATCGTTTTGACTTGGAGATCTTATTTCATAAAGCGGGTCTAAAAAAGTTAGCAAATTGAATATATGTAGGGTCTTCTAGGCTTAGCTCCAGATCCACTGGAACAGTTATTGTTCTTCGCTTTGTCTCTTTTATAAGCGTCCTTAATACTCTTCCATTTTTTTTGAAGTTCAATGACTGAAAACAATAATATGTAATGTTAATAATTTAATAATAGTTATTTATTAGGTTAATTTGAATTTCTTTGAAATAAGTAGTTGTGTGTATGTTCATTTTAATTAAATATGTAAAATTATCATCATCGTAATGACAATAGAAGTTTTAATAATGCTTTTTTTTCAGGTATTTAGCTACGGGTTGTTATTTCTCAGATATTCACTATGACTTTAAGTGTGGGCAAACGACGGCAGGCATTATAGTCCGTGAAACCGTAAAAATAATATGGGATAAATTAAAAAACATCTGTATGCCAGAACCAACCGAAGAATCACATCTAAAAACTGCTGAAGGATTTATGAAATATGCAAATTTTCCCAACCTACTTGGGGCTATCGATGGAAAACATATTAGAATTATAAAACCTCAACATAGTGGATCAGAGTATTTTAATTATAAAAAATATTTTTCCATTGTATTGCTTGCAATATGTGATGCAAATTACAGATTTATCGATATAGATGTTGGATGCTATGGAAAAGCTGCAGACTCAACAATAAATGATTGTAGTGAATGGACCCAAAAGATAAGGCAAGGAAATTATAATATACCGAATGCGAGACCAATATCTAATAATGGAGTGCCAATACCATTTACGTTTGTTGGAGATGAAGGCTTTGCATTATCTCAACATTTGCAGAGACCTTACGCTGGAAAAATCTTGCCACAAGAAAAAAGGATATATAATTATCGTTTGACACGTGCCAGACGATACATTGAATGTACATTTGGTATATTAAGCAACAAATTTAAAATCTTCAATCGACCACTGAACGTTAGCGTGGACTTCAGTGTGGCTATTGTGAAAGCCTGTTGTATGCTGCATAATTTCATACGTGAACGTGACGGTTATAATTTTCATAAGTCTTTGAGTATAGTTGGTTTAGAAGATCCTCCTGAAAATGCAAGTTTGATTTCGATTGGTACAAGACGGTCACAGGTACAATTAAGCGGAACCACGATACGAAATATGTACACTGATTATTTTATTAGCGATGAAGGTGCAGTACCATGGCAATATTCTAAAATTTAGGGTACCTAGGTAGGTACCCTAAATTACAATACATGATCTACTGTTTTCCTATTTTATGTATCGGCGGGCGGATCTGAAAAAATAAGGAACTTTTTTTCGAAATGTCAATTATTTGTTCAGTCCATCGACAGAAACCGTGAATACAATCACCATTTATTAATTGTAATTTTTTTCTAAAAACGAATATTTAGCGAAATATCATGACAAATTTTTAATTCATAAGTTCCTTTTTTTCAGATTCGACCCAACGTGCGCCGTGAAGATAGCCACCCCATGTCGTGTGCCTACGTTTTAGGGTACTAAGTAGTTAGTTCCAATAAGTAAAAAAAATACTGCTAGTGCTTATTAACTACCTATAGAAACGTGGGCACGCGACATGGGTGGCCTATCTTTACGGCGGCGCGGCGATGTTCTTGTGTACCTAGTCCTAAAACAAATAAATATAATAAAAATTACCTGCCAGGTTTTTTTCCTTATTGGTTTTTTCATTGAAATCGTTATAAAAAATTTGGCACAATTCATCCCAAGCATTTCTTTTTAACACTTTGTTAGAATATTCGGGTAGTAGAGAATTCCATGTAGCTGGACGATTGTTAATTTCTGCAATAAAGCGGTCGGTGTCGAAGTGTTCCATTTTGAACCATATACACGCGCAGCTTACAATAACTATCAACGTTAATAGATGGATCGAGAGGAGTAAAATAAAGAATGTTGTGGAAAATAAACTTGTCACTCAAACCAAAAACGGTAATGTCAAGCCTAACCATAGAGCTTAACATTTAACTTGACGAAGCAGGTCATATATCTTAACAATCAATACAACTGAGGCGCGGGCGGTGCAGTCAGTGGTGGCGTGAGCGCATCTCCTCCCCCCTGCCCCTACTCCGCTCCTTTGTACGCGCGTTTGCATCGCTTTATACGCGCGTATACGCGCTTCATGAATGCAAACGCAAAAATCAGCGCCAACGGCGCCGAAAACGCGCGTTCCTAATACGCGCGTCGTCGGCGCGTATAAAATACGTCGTGTGCTATGGGCCTTAGTCATGTGACAGCGTATTCGTACAAAACGGCGATAGGCCTACCCCAATCACGTGAGTACACTGTCTTAGCAAAACGTGGGTACCTTCTCTAGACACTAGATGGCGCTGCCATGTGAGTTCAGAAGTATTGGTACCTCTGCTAATCCCTTCGGGGATAAACGGCGTGAACGTTTATGTTTATGTTATGTTATAAATAAATATGTGGCTTCGAACCCATCACAAACTATCGTTTATTTTACAATATTTTCCTTACTGAACTTCTAAAAGCGGGTTAGAAATTTATAGCTACGGGTGTATCTAATAAATTATGTAAATAGTATATGATACAAAACAAAAACCTAAGAAACTTTACATAAAACAAATCTCTGCTAAATCTATCTTTATATTTCAAATATAAGTTTATTTCTTAAAATCCGATAATTTCAATTCAACTGTTACAACCATTGTACTGTTTTAATTTTATAATGAAATCAATTATAAGCCGTGTAGTGCCGGCTTAGAATAGCGACATTCTAAGCCGGCAATGTCGCTACCCCTTTCTACCCACGGGTGTCGTAAGAGGTGACTAAGGGTATTGGGGCTTTTTATTGGATTTTTGGGCGATGCGGTTGGGGACCCGTCACCAAAAACCTTTATTTTTACCATCTTTTCCCCACTCAACTTCCAAAAGTGGCTGAGGAATTTATAATTCCTTAGCTCTGGCTACCCCTTCACGGGAAATATAGCCGTGAGTATATGTATGTATGCAAAAATAAGCTTTACTTAGGAACTATTGTCCCATTTCCAATTGCATTAGCCATAAGCCGTCGATTCCTTAGATAAACAGATAAAGGAATAAAATATGTCTCATACAGATTACCCGATGCCAAAGGTCCGTGTGCGCATAGAGCGAGTACCCCCAGCACAGACGAAGGAGTTGGCAGTGTCACAGTTATCATGTGAAGCGAGTTATTATCCACCTCCGCCGAGTACTGACAACCTACCGTCAGTGCGGCTGACGTGGTACTACGAGGGAATGCCTATTGATTTACAGGTTACTTAGTTTTTTTTTATACAATAATAAATTTATATTTTCTTTGTCGGCCATGGGAGAGGTGAGGAACTAAAGTAAAGGTCATGCCCAAAATAATAATCATATCATATTCACCATCTTTTCCCCACACAACTTCCAAAAGTGGCTAAAGAATTTCTAATTGCTTAGCTCTGGCTACCCCTTCTAGGGATTTATAGCAGTGAGTATATGAATGTATGTATGTAATAATCATTTATTTCAGACTTAATCCATATGTGTTAGTTTGTTATTCTACGAATAACTAATGTTAGTAATTATTTTTATTTATATATGAAAACTAAAGGATTTAATACATTTACATGCTGTGTAGTGTCGGCTTAGAATAGCACTATCCTATTTCTTCCGGTGGGTGTACGTAAGAGGCGACTAACGGTATTGGGGCTTTTAAGGGATTTTTGGGCAATGCGGTTGGAAACCCATCACCAACAACCTTTATTTTTACCACTCACCCACTCACCCACTCATTTCAAAAAGTGGCTGAGGAATTTCTAATTCCTTAGCTCTGGCTACCCCTTCTAGGGATTTGCAGCCGTGAGTATATGTATGTATGTATGTACATATTTATACAGCCGCATATTGCTGTGTAGTAGAGTTATATAAATGGCGAGTCCCAGCGGTGTGCCATGACAAGCAGAATATAGTTGGGACTGCCACGCACCCTTCCTTGTAGAGACGCGCAGCGCTTGCGCATAATGAATATGAATCATCATCAGCCAATATACGTTCTGTCTGAGGGTTGGACCACATCTGGCAGCACGGAGGAAGGGCAACGGAAAAATGAGATTTCATGCTGCCAAATATGGTCCAACCCTTGGACATTAGCCTCCACGAAATGTCTCCACAATACAATAACCGCTTCACGCAGCCCTCTTCGATTTGTTGAAAATCGGGATTGCAATCTGAAATTGGGATTCTGCATCAAGTCATACTGATGATTTTGAGCCTTTTAATAATAATTTGTACCAATGTTTAGTCACGCTTGTGGTGTTAAAAGTAATACTCTTCATTTATTAAAACTGAATGTTAAGATGGGGTGGGCACAAAGAAAGCATGGAGGATGGTAGTAAATTGCTAATAGAGATTTATAGAGATGGATGGTAATATTAGTAGAGGACGACGTTGGAGGTCAAATTTGGATCAAATAGACGGTGGGCTGAAGAATAAAAGAACATGTATGAAAAGATTGATGGCTGTAAATGATGCTGAGAGGTTTGCCAGGAACGATAATAAATAAAGGAAAGAAAAATTTAGAGAAATAGTGTTATTCGTGAAAAGTGTGGTGTGAAAGATGATATTGTAAGAAAGATAGAAAAAGGAATGTTGAGATGGTTTGGGCACATAGAGAGGATGGATGATAGAAAATTGGTAAAAGGGATCTATAGAGCTAGTGTGGACGGTAATGTTAGTAGAGGACGACCACGGAGAACACACTTGGACCAAATTGAGAGTGTGCTCAAAAAGGCTGGCGTCCGAAGTATGAAGAACAAAAGAGCATGTATGAAAAGATTGATGGATGTAAACGAAGCTAGAGAGGTTTGTCAGGATCGTACGAAGTGGCGATCAATAGTCTGTGCCTACCCCAATGGTAACTGATGGCGTGAGTTTATGTACGTATGCTAAGAAAGCATACCTAAACGTTCAAGTAGAATGGTAAGTGGTAGTTAACCGTTCACATCGCTCACCAGACATTGAAAATACTTCGTTTGTTCCAGCCCTTATTTTTTGTAGGTAATTATAAATATAAATGCAGAATAAATACATTTTAAAACTAACGCTCAGGCAACACTAAAAAGGAGGGTAACTTTATGCTTAAAAGAAACCTTACATTGTTTTCGTCCTTTGAAGAAACAAGGAGGCTTTTGTATGCTAAGTAGTTAAGTTATTTTACAACTGACTATTCACACTATTTTTTAAAATGACTTGGCAATTTCATTCTTTTCCTCAAAATGACCTAGTTCTTTAATGTAAGAATAAATTTCAATAATAATTAAAATGTTTATTAAAGTTACTAAGACTCAGATTGGTGTTAGTGAAAGGCTTAAAAACTATATTGCTTAAGTGAAGTTACAAAACATATAATATATTTACAAAGCCCTATCCTTTTTTATACATGGGGCACGGAGAGCACAACGATATAGAATCTTAAATAGTACACTTTAGTATAACAGACATAATTGGAATGTTTTTGTTCATGAAAACCTCATGTGGGGATTATTACTAATAATAGTGGAGCGTCTGGAGCGTTAAAAACATTAAAACCTCGGATGTCTCAGGGACTAGATGAAATTTAATTATCTTTGCGAAAGTGTGTTATGAATAACATAAATACTAATCTCTACCTATTTAAAAGTTGTGTATTTGATTTTAAATAACAAAAATTTATGATTGCAATAACTTATGTGCTATAATGAAGGTAACGTAATAGAATTTTTTTTTGTAACAGAAGTGGAAGCTACTGAAAAAATAAATAAAGTATGGATAATAAAATGTTAAAAAAAATATTACGTGAACTATTTGTTTATTTAAATTTTCTGTTATTATAGCATAAAAGTAAAATCGAATTTATTGTTAAAATCCACAATTAATTTATCTGCATCGCTTTTCGCTTGGCATGTAAAAATATTGTTATCTGCTAATTTTATTCTTAACATTTCAATTAGGCGAGATTTATGTTTTTTTTCGTTAGAAATTTATCTTGAGCGATTTTTAACGGCATATTTTTATCAAATTCAATATCTGTACATATATTTTTTAGTGCGCGACGATTCCTTTCAGCAGATTATTCTTCAAATATCTTACGTAATGTTCGCATATCATGTTGAATGTTTCAACTAATTGCCATTTGCAACGATATAACAACATGCCTCCATTAATAACATAATGAACATTTTCTAAGCTTTTCAAATTAATCTGAATTTCTGGGAATAATTCGTAGAAAGCTGATTTTTTGTCTTTCGCAGTTTGCCATCTTCAAACAGAGCAAGTGGATATGGTGCCAGTTCATAATTCATATTAGTTTTTAGTTTGTCATCTGTTTTTTTCAACACACAAATACGTTGAAACAGCAACAATGGATCAACGAGAATAATATTGTCACGAATTTTTATTTTATTACTAGTGGATCGTCCCAGCTTCACACGGGTAGCGTTGTTTTTTTAAATATCTGAGGTTTCTTTCTTCAGTCACTGCTCAAGCATTGTGAAATTCAGCGCAATGTTTTCAATTTATTAAATTTATAGCACTCCCTAAACAGTGTAATTTGGTGATTTTGAATGCGCTTTAACGAACGGTTCAGTTTTTTCGTTTAATAGCAAATTTTGGAATAAAACGCTATGCAGTATTTATAACAATCTAAAAAATAAATCATTACGTGTTGTAGGATGCAACTACTAGCGCCATCTAGTATTTTATAAGTAAATTAGTAACGATTCGGTTTTGGTCACGGGCGCGATGGCTTATTTTATGTATAATTTCGGTGTTTCTCTACCGATTTCTATGATTCTTTTTTTATTGAATAGGGATTAATGTTACCTTATTTAAATTAGAGATCAGTGAGAGGTTTACAAACGTAAGAGTAAACAAATACAATCAGAATGTTCCGAACTGCTAAGCTATCATGAATTACGCGTGTTATTGTGAGTCAACCGTAAAAGATAGACATAAACTGTTGAGGACTTTTTTTTAGATAATTTTATGAAGAATATTTCCGTGATACATGATTTCTATGAAAGTTTAACCATTAAGGCTGCACACGCGACGGAAGCTTAAAAAATGGAGTAACTTCTCCCGTTTTCCCAAAATTCCCCTTTGCTACTCTGCTGGAAAGTATACAATAATAACCATAAACCGTAATAATAATAACCAAGTTTCGTTAAAATCCGTCGAGTAGTTTTTGTTTCCATAAGGAACATACAAACCGATAGACAGACAGACAGACAGACAAAAATTTTACTTATTGCATTTTTGGCATCAGTATCGATGCCTAATCACCACCTGATAGTTATTTTGAAAATATATTATATGTACAGAATTGACCTCTCTACAGATTTATCATAAGTATAGATTTTTAGCCAATAGAGAATTTATTTTATCTTTCCTTAATAACTTCAATTCGCGTAAATTTTTCCCTTCGGTTTTCTTCATGACTTTCAAACCTTCTTCAAAAGCATTGTAACAATTTATACTTTTATCACCGGTAATTCCAGTGGCAATCGACATAATTGCATCTGTATCAGGAAAAGGACTGTGTTCTTTGAAAAAGTCTACCAATCTTTTTACATCGATACCATCCCTTTCTATTCTTGCATCTGTAGAATCACTGTGCTGATTTTTGATTGATGACTTTTATTGAAAGATATGTCACAAAAAAATTCTATACCTTCAATAATATCTTTACTATAAATAACTCCTCTGATCCATTTATAAACTAAACTTTCAGTGGCACCTCGTTTAAAAGGACCCCCTTCGACGCTCATTCCTTTCATTAAAGTCTGCTCAATAGTCAGGGGCCCAATTCTACAATTTTAAGAAACGTCACCGTTTTGATACAGTTTGTAGGTCAAATAAGTACAATACTGTATCTCTATTTTAAGTCGTTACAACGTAATCGGTTCTAATATCTTAGCTGCCGGAGCATGGTTTTGTCAATTCTGACATTCCGAATCATTCATTTATTCATTCTTTAATAAGTCAAATAAGTGTTGTCATTTCAGTGATCTTAAAAATCTACCGCAATAACTGTACCTATTTCTGTACCATATCGCCTAAGACTAAAGAAATATCATTTAAATTTTATGTACAGTTTATGAGTACTTTCTGCTAGAAGATTCGACCGAAATATTTTATTATAGGTTAATTCTTTACATGGGTGTCGTAAGAGGCGACTAAGGGTATGGGGCTTTTTAAAGTGACTTTTAGGCGATGCGGTGGAAGACCCATCACCAACGATACTTTATTTCTACCATCATCTCCCATATCAACTTCCAAATGTGGCTGAGGAGTTTTTAGCTCTAAAGCTGTGGCTACCCCTTTTTAGGGATTTATGGCCGTGAGTATATGTATAGCAAAATTAAAAACCTGTAACAATGTACCTACAAATACATTGTCACATGACAGGACTAAGTATAACTCAGCTATAATAGTTTCCTCACGATATTTTCCCTCACGGTTAACGTCCTCAATAAATAAAAAAGACATTGGTCAAGGCCCAACGAGAATTTAAACTCAAACTGATGAAGTGAAGTCTCAAAAAAAAGAGCTGAGTTTTGATTTCGTCGTTATAAAAAATTAAAATTGTATGGGTACGTAAATGGTTAAATTTATGCGGGTACCTACTCCATGGCGATCGATAGTCTCTGCCTACCCCAATGGGAACTAATGGCGTGAGTATATGTATTTATGTATGTATGTACCTACTCCGTAACTATCATTTATTTTAATGGAATGTCTTCTAGGCATGGTATTATTACAGAAGCCGCCTGCCTTTTTGAGAAAACTCTCTATTTGGTCCGATTGTGTCCTCCGTAGTCGTCCTCTACTAACACCACTTTCCAGTGCCTTCCACATTGGGTTTTTACACATCCAATTTACCTATTCATCCTTATCATGCCCAAACCGTCTTAAAAATATTATTGCCTTAGTATTAGAAAGAAAGAGAGAAAAACGTTTATACGCCATTTGTAGGCACAAGAAGAACAAGTAACATAATACAAAAAATAATTTACAACTTAATCTTAACAACATTTAAAATAAATTAGTTATAAAATAAAAAATAATAAAAAACAAAAAAGAGAATCAATAAAAAACATACAAAAAATTGTCATGCACTTCCCGTGCCACCCGAACAGCGAATTGGTGCTGTCTCAGCATTTTCTTATACGTACTCGTACACTCATTCTCACAGAACTGATTTTCAGACAACACCATGGCAGAGTGACATCAGAGGCATCTCACGAAACAGAAATGGCAGTATTACCATAATAAACAATTACAAAATAATAATAAAACAATAATATATATGCATATATATATATACATTTATACATCGATCTCACAATATATATCCATACTACTCACTAAATACATATCTATAATTCCTACGAGTATATATACAAAAATTATAAATTGCTATATCAAATAAGCGAAGCTTGTTTTCGAGAAAAATAAAATACATATTAAAATTGGAGAACTAATTATACTGTAAATAATGCTAGTAAATAAAATTAAATAAAATTAAATAAAATTAATTAAAATTAATTAAAATTAATTAAAATTAATTAAAATTAGTACATACATACATACATATACTCACGCCATTAGTTCCCATTGGGGTAGGCAGAGACTATTGATCGCCACTTCGCACGATCCTGACAAACCTCGCTAGCTTCGTTTACATCCATCAATCTTTTCATACATGCTCTTTTATTCTTCATACTTCGGACGCCAGCCTTTTTGAGCACACTCTCAATTTGGTCCAAGTGTGTTCTCCGTGGTCGTCCTCTACTAACATTACCATCCACACTAGCTCTATAGATCCCTTTTACTAATTTTCTATCATCCATTCTCTCTATGTGCCCAAACGATCTCAACATTCCTTTTTCTATCTTTCTTACAATATCATCTTTCACACCACACTTTTCACGAATAACACTATTTCTCACTTGGTCACATAATCTAACATTACAAATTTTTCTGAGGGACCTCATCTCTACTGCATTCACTCTGCTCTCATGCTTCTTCTGCCACACCCAACATTCGTTTCCATACATAAGCGTAGGAACAAGAACAGCATCATTCACAGCCATTCGGGCCTTTTCAGACACCGATTGACAGGTCATTAGGCTATTCATTGCTCCATTTACCGCATTACCCTTTTTCACTCTTCTTTCAATATCTTCATCACATTTTCCATCCCTTGTAAACAAACTTCCCAGATATACAAACTCCTTCACCTGTTCCACATCCTTACCATCAATCGCAATCACGCATTCTGTCACATCTTCCTGTCTCTCAAAAACCGTCGTTTTGGTCTTATCCACATTCACCCTCATTCTCTTTCTTACAAAAGACTCACATGCAATATTCATCATCTCTTGCAACTCTTCTGCCGACGATGCAAGTAGCACTTGATCGTCAGCATACAAGAGGCATTTAATGATGAATCCACTCATTCTTAGTCCATAATCACTTTCACGCAACTCTGTCAAACAGTCATCCATGAACAAATTGAAGAGCCACGGAGAAGCTACACATCCCTGTCGGACACCCCTAGAGATTCCGAACCAGTCAGTGTTTCCCCGTTTACTCTTACACATGCACTAGAATCCTCATAGAGTGATACTAATGCACGTATAAGTTGACTCCCCAAACCGAACTTGGATAACACCTCTCATAAACACTTTCTTACCATAGTATTTTCTAAGATTTTCACGATTGCACATTATAATTGAAACAACTATTGATTTTCGGATATTTTAATCGCGTGTTATTACATTATTTTTAAAGCCCGACGTTTCGAAAACTTTTCAGTTATCATGGTCACGGGAAGACTGAGGTGTTATTTGTCATTATACAGTACTATAAAATTATTAATACTAACTACCTTCACAAAATTTTAAGTTACATTTGCGTTTAATATTTGCTATGTACAAAAAGAGCTAATGTTATCTGGAGTCTTGCTAGTGTTCTTCCCTCGCTTAGTTGTGCTAATGATCGGGTTCCAAGCAGGTGGTAATTGCCAACCATCATCTCTATTGTAGTTTGGATGTTTCTTTATTTCAATAGACTCGCGTATCATTCTAGGTATCAATCGATTCTCTTTTGCTGGAATTGTAGGTTTGTCAAAACGCATGTGGTGGTTTGGCTTATCGAAGGTGTGTTCACACAAAGCAGATCTTCCAGGACGCCTATTATTGAAATAAAGAAACATCCAAACTTCAATAGAGATGATGGTTGGCAATTACCACCTGCTTGGAACCCGATCATTAGCACAACTAAGCGAGGGAAGAACACTAGCAAGACTCCAGATAACATTAGCTCTTTTTGTACATAGCAAATATTAAACGCAAATGTAACTTAAAATTTTGTGAAGGTAGTTAGTATTAATAATTTTATAGTACTGTATAATGACAAATAACACCTCAGTCTTCCCCTGACCATGATAACTGAAAAGTTTTCGAAACGTCGGGCTTTAAAAATAATGTAATAACACGCGATTAAGACTTTCTTACCACCCTATCATACGCCTTCTCTAAATCAATGAAGGAGCAATACACCTTTTGGTCCTTAGCTAAGAACTTTTCGGTGATGCTCCTTAGAGAGAAGATTTGATCAATACATCCCATTCCTTTCCTAAATGCTGCTTGCACATCCCATATTTTCTCATCAGTTTCATTCATCACACTTTCAATCAGTACCTTAGCATACAATTTACCAACAATGCTGAGTAAACTGATGCCGCGGTAGTTTTTAGCCTCTTGGTGTGACCCTTTTCCTTTATATAGAGGCACAATCACCGCCTTGCACCAGTCTCGTGGAACTTTGCCACTCGACCAGCATTTTTGGAAAAGGAAGTACAACCAAGAAGCCACCAACCCTTTACCAGCCCTCAGCATTTCGATAGTAATCCTATCATACCCTGCCGCCTTCCCTAATTTCATACTTTTCATTGCTTTCATTATTTCTTCCATACTAATCTCGCTGTCACTAAATTCACCCATCTCCCCGTTCCAATCAACATTACTGTCGATTGGCGAAGAAATGGATGCATCCTCTTTCTCAAACAGTCCCTCAAAATAATTCTTCCATACCCGTTTCATGCTACTTTCATCCGTCGCCAATTCACCCTGTTCATCTCTTATTACACTCACTCTCGTGTTTTGGGAAACTCCCTTTTCTTTCCGGATCTACTTCCAGAATAACTTTTGGTTATTCCGGAAATTATCAGAAAGTTTCCTCTCACACCACTCTTGCAAATCCCGCTTTTTCTTTTCTATTTTCTTCTTTACCTCATTCTTAACTCTCTTATATTCATCTTCACTTTTCTGCACTACATCGTCAGTTACACTCGCATCCATCCGTTTACTAGCTTTAATCGCTAGTAAATCTAACCACGCCTTCTTCTTATCTCCAACCGCCTCTTTCACAACTTTATCCCACCAACTTGTTGGTGGTCTATTTGACCTTTTACACACTCCACATACTTCCGTCGCACATTCAACCATCGTCGATTTGAGCACATTCCATACTTCTTTTATTTCCATTTCATCCTTCATCTCCACGCAACTTAGTCTATCATCCAATTTCCTCAAGTATTCATCTCTGATATTTTCATCTTCTTGCAGTTTTTCTACTTTTATTCTCACAAAATCCGTTGTTGACACTTTAGGCCTGTGACGCCAACGCGTGCACAGACCCCTTAATCGTGATATAACGAGAAAGTGATCTGTGCCAACGTTCGTGCCCCTATAGACCCTGGTGTCAACAACTTTTGCTCTCAGCCTTTCATCAACTATCACAAAATCAATCATACTTCTACATACATATCTTATGTTTATGTATGTATGTGATATCTTTGTGTTTAAACAACGTGTTTGTAACACAAAGATTCCTCTCCAAGCATACCTCAATAAATTTCTCACCATTCTCATTCACCCTTTGATCACAAAACTTTCCTAAAACTCTTTCGCAACCGATGCGTGACACACCAACCCAGCCATTAAAATCCCCTAACATTACAAGTCTCTCATTCTGATCACACCCATTCACAACATCGTCTAACAGATTCCAAAACTCCTCCCTCTCGGATAGGAATTTAGACATGTCCGGAGCGTATACGCAAATTATGCGCATCCGGACTAGTCCCAATTTCACCTTAATCCACAGGAGCCTTGGACTCACACATTCGTAATCTTTCATACACTGAGCCATCCTTTCAGATATCAGAAGTCCCACTCCTTGGCTAGCTCGGTCACTTTCAGCGACTCCAGACCAGATTGCTGTAATATTGCCAAGTTGTGAAACTTCCTTTCTCTTACGCTTCGTCTCATTTATACAAAGAAAATCCAGTTTTCTTTCATTCATAATCATACATTATTCATCTAATTTTTCAAACATTCCTCCACATACATTCATCGTACTGAAGCGGGTCTCTTTAGCCCACTTTTCGCCCCGTGAGCAACCATGGCGTGATGAGTGGCGAGCTACATCGCCGCCTCCGTGTTTACTAAAATTTGATCACATATTGGACCCACGAGAAGCAAGGGAAGTAAACTGTCCACCTAGCCAGAGCCCCGCTTGACTAGGTAAGGTTATTTAGTACCCGGAGTGCACCAAGCTCCGGGACGGCATAGTATTAGTATATGGAAAAATACTAGTTTTCATTGAAACAAACCTATCCCAAATTTTTTATTGATGTACAAGCGCGAATTTTAAGGCTGTTTTCAATGTTAGTAAAAAAATTGTTTTTTCTTTTCCTCAAAGTCTCTATAGGTACCCTGCGTTTTGAAAATGACACCTCTCTTTTGCTCTGTTTTATATTCTACAGATAAGTTAGTAGTGAATTGTTATAATTGTTCCAGTGACAAATTGGTCAAATAAACAAAATAAATACATTTAAATTTTTCACACAACCTGTCAGACGTCCGAAGTGTAAAGAATAAAAAAGCATGTATAAAAGATTCATTAAACTAGAAGAAGCTAGATAAGTTAGCCAGGGTCGTACAAATCCAACAAAATTAATAGTTTCTGACTACTCCGATAGGAACTAATCTCGTGAGTTTACGCAAGTAGGTTTGTATCATTTTCTTTTAATTTTTTTTTATTTTGATAGAGAAAATCTTGAACTTACTTGCTTATACCCACGCCCATTATTCCCATTGGGGTAGGCAGAGACTATCGATCGCCACTTAGTACGATCTTGACAAACCTCTCTTGTTTCCCTTACATTCATTATCCTTCTCATACATGCTCTTTTATTCTTCTCACTTCGGACCCCCGCCTCAAATTGAATAATAATTTGAGGCGGGGAATAAAATCTTGAAATTATTATTTTTATTGAATTATTTATCTTTTTTTAATGATGAAATAAATATTTGTTAGATAAAATGTGGCACGTTTAAGAGTTTTTCGTGTTTTGTTTCAAGACCTTTTTTTTCTGAAATATTAGACTTTTTTAAGTTTGCCTTATGTTTGTTTATAATAAGTCGTGATTATAAGATAAGATTTTTGCGGTCTGTTCAAAGTAAAGTCAAACTTTTTCTTACAAACTCATTACGCAAATTCTTGGCCAAACACGAACTCGCTTTAAGAAACAAAACTTTTTCCAACTGTCATAATTTGACATAAAACCGTCAAAATTCTGTCACATGTCACTAAACGTCACAATGCAAACTTAATAGAACTTTTTGATGGGTATTCACAATCTTTTTAATATGTATCTTAGGTGTATGTCTCTGGTATGGTGATCCAAATTTGACGTTTTAGCCCAGTTTCTTGCTCATTCGGTCATTGAGTTGAATGATTTTAAATCCAGTATTGCCATTTTTATTCTAATATTGATATTGCAAATACCTACCACTTTATTTATTATGTACCCTATGCTCTTAATCTAGAATCATCCCCGATTTTGTAACTAGATCTCAATTATTTCTTCAAAATTTAATTGTAAATGATTTAAAATATGTTTCCAATGTTTACCAAGTATGAATTGTCAGGTTATTAAATAAATTCTATTTAAATTGAGCCAAAAAGGCTGCTTTTAAATATACCCAAAGCTAAAAAGAAAAAAAATAGAAGAAAGATATTTTTTGGAAAATAACAATAAGCATGACATAATTAGTTGGGATTCGCGATAATGGGATTTCATTATTATTTTTTCTTTAATTTTATGTTCTTCCCAAAATATAAATAACTCTTAACTTAGTCTTTACTTAACCATTGATTAAATACCTTTAAGATCTAATTGTTTAATAATTTCATTCTTTATACATAATTTTTTTTTCGCTTTAATGATAAAAATCCTTACAACTAAAATTCACATGCGAGACTAAATCACGCTGTTTGTGGCGAAATTGCTGAAAAAATATTCGGCAGATACCGCCAATAACAAAAAAAAATAAAAAAAACAATAAACAAACAAAAAAATTATAATTAGTTAATTTTTATTTTCATTATTACATATTTTAAAAACTAATGAATAAATTTCTTATACCGAATTATAATTAATTTAACGGACTGGTTAATATCAAACATTATTATTAAACATTATTTAAACAATATTTGGAATCTGTTAGACGATGTTGTGAATGGGTGTGATCAGAATGAGAGACTTGTAATGTTAGGGGATTTTAATGGCTGGGTTGGTGTGTCACGCATCGGTTGCGAAAGAGTTTTAGGAAAGTTTGGTGATCAAAGGGTGAATGAGAATGGTGAGAAATTTATTGAGGTATGCTTGGAGAGGAATCTTTGTGTTACAAACACGTTGTTTAAACACAAAGATATCACATACATACATAAACATAAGATATGTATGTAGAAGTATGATTGATTTTGTGATAGTTGATGAAAGGCTGAGAGCAAAAGTTGTTGACACCAGGGTCTATAGGGGCACGAACGTTGGCACAGATCACTTTCTCGTTATATCACGATTAAGGGGTCTGTGCACGCGTTGGCGTCACAGGCCTAAAGTGTCAACAACGGATTTTGTGAGAATAAAAGTAGAAAAACTGCAAAAAGATGAAAATATCAGAAAGCATAAGTAAAACCATTATTACACCTCTAACGCACATATGTAACTTGAGTCTTTCGAACGGCTGCTTCCCTGATATCTGGAAAACAGCCGCAGTCAAACCAATTTATAAATCTGGAGACAAAAGTATCCCATCAAATTACAGACCTATCTCATTGCTTTCTGTAGTGTCCAAGCTGCTTGAAAAAATTGTTAACCGTCGGCTCATGAACTACCCAGAGCATCATAACCTGCTTTCTCCCTTTCAGTTCGGCTTCAGGCGTGGACGCTCTACTGAACACGCAGTCACTTTACTGCTTGACACCGTTTCAGCACATTTGGATCAGGGAAAATGCTGCCTTGGCGTTTTTCTCGATCTAGCCAAGGCATTTGATACGGTGTCGATCCCAATACTCTCTCAAAAGTTAGAAAATCTTGGAATAAGGGGACAATCTTTAAAATGGTTTCAAAGTTATCTGGCAAATCGTAAACAACTAACAAAAATTGAAGGTATCGTCAGTGACCCTTCTCCTATTGACTTCGGAGTGCCACAAGGCAGTATCTTGGGGCCAAGTTTATTCATAATCTATATGAACGATCTGCAATTGGCAGTACCACGATCGAACAAAACTAATACTGTTTGTTATGCCGATGACACGGCCATGATCTTTGCAGGTGATAACTGGGAAGAAACATTTAGAGAGGCTGAAGAAGGCCTGCGCAAAGCAGCCAACTGGCTCTCCATCAATCTGCGTGGCTCTCTAACTTAGAATATTTAGAATCGGAGGATTTATTAAATATACCCCAATAAATTTAACAAAAATATTTATACATATATATATATATATATAACATTTGTATGTTTATAAGTGTTTGTATATGTGTACATTATATATACGTATATGTATATTACTTTATTACATTATATTGTTTTATTATAACATAATTTTATCTACTTACATAAGGTTATTTATACTATGAATACATAATTTTACATAATATATGCAACGTACCAAACGATCTCATATGGTTAAGATTCACTTGTTACTTGTTACAATTTTAGCTCATATTTTTTATTTTATTTTAGTTCTAACTTGATAATAACTTATTATGCGCCACCTGAGAAATCCTGTCTACAAGCAATTGTAAACCGCCTACCTCGTCCCCCGCGATACAGGCATTGCCTAGTGCAGGGGACACCGACATCTTATTTTGTAAAATACTTACCACCTGTGTACCAAACGCCTAATTGTTATTACCATTTTAAATTAACGAATACGACTGTTGTTTGTTTTTACTGGTGTAAATAAAGATTTTTTCATTTTTTCATTTTTTTTCATTTGTTTGCGGAACTATTCGTACGATACGAACTTAACGATGAATATGCTATCAGTGATTTTGGTACCAATTATTCGTGACGATGAAGCTTAATTAAAGTTTTCAAATTGGAACATTCATATGGTGTCTCTATTTGATAAGAATTCCTTGCAGAAGATATCAACCAACTGAAAATTACCCAAGAATATACATTTATATTTCAAATCATGTAGGAGAAGCTAACAAATAATAAAGCGTATATTTATCACTAGCGACCCGCCCCGGCTTCGCACGGGTGCAATGCAAAATATACCTACTACAGAATGTCCTTTTGGTTAGTGCTGGAGTAAAAAATATTTACTTACTATTCGTTCGACTAAAAACAAAAGATTATCAACAACAAAATATACCTATTCTATTCAGTTCTTCTATGAACTTAACTATAATTTTCATTAATTGAAAATGCTCGCCCTAATACTAAATTGTCTTAATTCTAAATTCAAATCAAAGTCTTAATGGAAGAAATACCAAGAAATATGGTTTTAAGCTATGGTTTTAATCTAACCTAATGTACTTACAATACTACTAATATAATAATAATAGTAAAAATTAAAAGATAATCAACAACAAAAGATACTTATTCTATTCAGTTTAATTAATTCTTGATATTTTCCTCGCTAGAGAGCTCCGATAAACGCGTGCGATCGCTGCAAATCATAAAGTGCTATAAGGCGAAGCGCTTTTTTTTTTTGTTTACCGGTGGGGAAGTCCTCACAGGATCCTAAAACCCCACCGGTTCGGTGCTGCTGGCCCTGCGGCCTGTGCGGCGTCACCTTAATATGTTGTGCCGGGCGGCTGAAGGCCGCCCTGGCGTGGCAAAGGAGTGTACCTAAGCTAAGTCGGATAGGATAGCGAAGCGCGGCCATCGACGCGCTATTTATAGGCACGCGCCGCCCGGCGCAAACAACTACGACCCTGCATTTTAAATTTGTAATATCTTCGGTAATATTCACTTAAATTACATTCTGTAAAAAGCATATTGATCTATAATAAATGCACAATTTATTTAAGGTACTTAATTGGATAAGGATTAATGCTGTATTGTTTAAAATCACTTCGTAAATAACCATTATAACCAAAACGGTTATCCTGGGTTATCCCTAAGAAATAGACATATACCATCGCGGACTTTTTTGTTGAACTTTTTAAGGTGAACAATACTGTAGTACATTATTTTGGTCTATCTCGTAGGGTTCAGCCAGCGTTTGCAATATAAGCGCAAAAAAACGTGCTTATTTACGACATCACATTAGAAATCTTTAAATTTATCAGTGTTTCTCTACTATATTATGCATTTATTATACATACAAACCTTCCTTAAGAATCACTCTATCTATTAAAAAAAACCGCATCAAAATCCGTTGCGTAGTTTTAAAGATCTAATCATACATACGGACATACAGCGAAAGCGACTTTGTTTTATACTATGTATTGACAAAAAAACGTGCTTATTTACGACATCACATTAGAAATCTTTAAATTTATCAGTGTTTCTCTACTATATTATGCATTTATTATACATACAAACCTTCCTTAAGAATCACTCTATCTATTAAAAAAAACCGCATCAAAATCCGTTGCGTAGTTTTAAAGATCTAATCATACATACGGACATACAGCGAAAGCGACTTTGTTTTATACTATGTATTGATACCAAAACTTGTATTAAAAGTTCTTTGCTCGTCTTAGTGATTATACTTTAGTTACAAATATATAATAAATAATATGTTCTTGATACTTGTTTCTTTATTAATTTACTAGTGGACCATTTCGGATTTGCACGAGTATTGTTATACTTTGAATATACGCCTGTGTTTCTTAGGGCCAATATTTACTGGCATGATAACTGTGATAATTTAATTAGGAATAACTTTTTTAGAGGGCTAACGGCAACGTTAATAACTATAAAACGAAAAGCTTAACTGTTTTCGCTTAGACTTTATATAGTCGTTACATAGCATAATTTACAATGCATACGTTTAGTACATAGGCAACCTATAATGTTTTCGATTTTCGTAGTGTGGCCGCACATGATCCTGACTTCTATTTTACCTTAAGCCTATTAATATATACATATATATACAAAGTATATATACACTGTAGTATATATATAATGTAGTGTATATACTGTGTAGTGTATATTTGCTGTGTAGTGTCGGCTTAGAATAGCACTTCCCCATTTCTTCCGATGGGTGTACGTAAGAGGCGACTAACTGTATTGGGGCTTTTAAGAGATTTTTGGGCGATGTATTCGGAAACCCATCACCAACAACCTTTATCTCACCATCTTTTTCCCACTCAACTTTCCAAAAGTGGCTTAGGAATTTCCAATTCCTTAGCTCTGGCTACCCCTTCTAGGGATGTATAGCCGTGAGTATATGTATGTATGTATGTATATATATCCGACTGTACACTAATCAGCCAATCATCTCAAAATCTCTTGTCTATAATATCAAATTTCCAAAAGGAGAGATATTTGTTTGTATGTATAGGTTCCTAATTCCCCAATAGCTCAACCGATATAAAAAATATATTTTTTAAATTAAACGTTGGAATTATTCAAAAGTAACGTAGACGAAATATCATAGGGGTGTTGGTGATGAAACTGACATGCATACATATAAACTGGTTTCCCATAATACAGACCTAGCCTAGTTTGGGAACCTCTGCTTAGGTCTGTACTACTGTAAATGCCTTAAAGGCTTTGAAATGAGAAATTCCTGAGTCACTTTTGGAAGTTGAGTGGTGAAAAGATGGTATTAATAAATAATTGTTGGTGCCGGGCTCTCTAACCATATCGACCAAAAATCACTAGAAAGCCCACGCGAAATCACTAAGGGTAGCCCATACACTCCTATTATAATGACCACCCACCGATAGGAATTGGGTAGTGTTATTCTGCTGTTTTGCTATAAAAACATAAACATAACCATAACATAAACGTTCACGCCGTTTATCCCCGAAGGGGTTGGCAGAGGTACCGATACTTCTGAACTCACATGGCAACAGCCATCTAGTTTCACACAGTGTGATAGGGGGCAGGCCTATCGCCGTTTTGTACGAATACACTGTCACATGACTAAGTCCAACTCAGCCATGTGGGTTTCCTCACGATGTTTTCCCTCACCGTTAACAACCATGATAATTTAAAAACATATTTATCTTATATCTACTTTGACTGGGACCTCATAATGAGTTAACGTTTTCTTGAATAAGTGTAACTGCATTTATCATATCGATTTTCATTGAGCCACATTGAAACGAAATCTACTTCGATACATTTGAAATATTTTCGAACTTTGAATAAGATATTTTTATCAAAAAAAAATATTGTCATAAAAAACGCATATTTTATTGATATCTTTAAATTTTCAGTAAAATGTTAATAAAATCCAATAAAATATGTGTAAATACATTGAAATAAATATTCATAATCATTTTCCACAAAAAAAATTTTTTTTCGAATGTATGAAACAATACACAAAAAGCTACTGTTGTTTTTTAGGAGAAAAACTGTAGCATTATGGTGGATTGTAGCTTCAGACAGCTGTCAAAAAAACTCTTAAAAACGCATAGAATACCGATTTGGTGAATCATTCGTTCAATCATCATAACGCTGAAAAAAATCGTTAATTTGCAGAATACCAAATACGTCAATGTGTCAAAAAGTGACGTAAAATGGCCTTGTAGAATAGCAAATAAGATCTTAGCTGTCTCACTATTGTGAGAGTGACACAAATGACATTTGTCAATTTTGTTTCGAGAATGCCAAAACCACAGTTTTGATACACCTAAGACCGACATACAGAAAAGATGGTCGTGTAGAATTGGGCCCCTGATCACTTGTAATACCAGAAAAAGAATTATCTGATGGCCTAGATGTGAAAAATCCTGTTGTATATGTTTGTCTTTATCTATTTAAGTAAAATTTAACGTAGAACTAAAAAAAATATTTCCAATTAAATATTATGCTACAATATATTATTTTTTCATATTTTTTTGTTTAAACAATGAAAAAATTAATTGCACAATATAATATTGGTAGAAGTTACGATTTAGAGCATACAAAACAAAATCCTGTTGGTAACATGGAAATTCATTCAATCCCTATGAGATCCGAGGTCAAAACCCCCGGGCGCTCCACTATAAATAAAAGACAGACAAATTTCGACACTAGCGGGGATCGAACTTGCGACCTCCGGTCATACGCCCCCGTCGTCGCTCTGCCAATTGAGCTCAATAGTGTCAATGGCGGGTTCGATCCCCGCTAGTGGCAAAATTTTTCTTTCGTTTATTTATTATCACTGGCATGGCGAGTTTTGTCCTATTTCAGAATAATATACAAATATCATTAAAATGTGGATGGGATTGTTAGTAGAGGACGGCCTCGTAAAACGTTTCTTGACCAGATAGAAAACGTTCTTATAAAGGCGGGGGTCCGAAGTGAGAAGAATAAAAGAGCATGTATGAGAAGAATAATGAATGTAAGGGAAGCAAGAGAGGTTTGTCAAGATCGTCCTAAGTGGCGATCGATAGTCTCTGCCAACCCCAATTGGAATAATGGGCGTGAGTATAAGTAAGTTAGTAAGTATCATTAAAATCTACATACTTCTCCATTAACTTTACCAAGATATTAATTCACTAAATTATTCCGACATCAAGTGTTTATCGAAAACTTCCTCATGCCCCAAAATGAAAATACATTTCAATTGGAATTCACATAAAAGTTGTTTCACAGACGTGGGGTGGTGTATCTATTGAGCATGATTCGTGGCAAGGGGGCGCGCGAAGCCTATTAGCATTGGGGCCTCAGGCTCCCTCAGGAGGCCTTTTCACCTGTCGCACGACTCCGCCCAACGATGATGCCTTCGCAGAAATTATGTTACCTTCCGACGGTACGTATTTTAATTTTATTAAATACTCTATTTTATTACTTGGGTTATATCAGTTGAAACTAAATTATTGGTGTCATATTTCAATTATGTCGGAAGAGATTTCGGTAACAAATTTTGAGTTATGAATATGGGGATGTATTAGGCAAACCATTGTAATGTACATTCTTTATTATTATTTTTAAAACATACATATACTCACGGCCATAGGCCTAGAAGGGGTAGCCATAGCCAGAGCTATGGAATTAGAAATTCCTCAGCCACTTTTGGTAGTTAAGTTAAGTGGGGAAAAGATGGTAAAATAAAGGTTGTTGGTGACTGGTCTCCAACCGCATCGCCCAAAAACCAATTAAAAAGCACCAATACCCTTAGTCGACTCTTATTTTCACCCACTTAATTTACCCATTTAAAAAAAGCTGCGTGATATATACTCGATACTGTAGATAGCCTGAGAAATAACAGTGATAAAGATTTCTTATGTCAAAAACCAAACAAACACTACCAGCTAGCTGCATATGAAATTCAATGGTTTACGCCTTTTTTACTGCTATTTTGAAATCAAATACGTATATATACAATACTTCATGACAGACTATTGACTAGTTAAATAGAATTAGTAAAAAATTCGGAGGTAGGAAACGCAAACACTACTAGAACGTGTAAAAGAAATAAAGTATAGAAGAATTTCGCGCTGGCAGCCATTGACACGGTATCTCAATTGGCAAGAGCGACGGGGGCGTATACCCGAGGTCGCGGGTTCGAATCCCGCCTGTGTCGAAATTTTTCTTTCCTTTATTTATTCTTCATTTATTAGTAATAATCCCCACATGAGGTTTTCATGAACAAAAAGATTTAAATTAGTTAAATAATATTTATTTTTTTCTAGATTGGGTGGTAGAAACCATGCAACATGATGAGGCATTGATTTACCACGGAAAAGCTGCATGTATGACTCCAACGCTGGTCCTACTAGCTGCCTTAGTGATATCAGTGATAGTGAGATAATAGTGAATACAACTTTTCCAAAGAATGAACTGTTATAAAGTATTTTGTAAGTGTAAAAATAAGATTTCTTGGACAAGAAAGTGCAGAAACCATTTAGTGCTGGTGAGTGTATGTTTCTGAAGAGTGATCATTTAATATAAACAATTGTAAAATATGGCGAATAAATTTAATTTCTTGGACTAAAACTTTCACAAAACATTCGGTGTTTTTTAATGTAAGAAATGAAGAATCGGAAGAAAAAAATATAATACTCTTTATAAATTATTGTTCATAATTGAATATAGAATAATGGGCTGAGTGAGTGCGATATTGATAATGATATCGGTGAGAATATTAAGTTTCATAAGTTAGAGAAAAGAGAAAACATTATATATTATACATTTGTAAATGTTATTATCCTAGGCGTAGAATTGCAAAAACTAAATGATTTAACCAAGACTTTTAAATCAAATATTAGTTTTACTATACATACTCGTAACCATAGCACAAATTGTTTTGTTAAAATCCTTTTTTCACTCTGTGTATTATAAGAACTATATGAGTATTAATTTTCTATTTGAATGCTTTATAATTATACATATACTCATAATTAGAAATTTCTCTGCCACTTTTGAAAGGTGTAAAGGGGTAAATATGGTAAAATAAAGGTTGTTTGTTAACCATTTATTCACGTCACGATGAACAGGTTAAAAATGGGTTAGTTATATTCCGAAAACAGAAAGGCGTGAGTTCCAATCCTGGGTCGGGCCTACACCAATGTCTCTTTTCTAAAGTCATATATGTAGTTAATTTATCATGGTTGTTAACGGTGCGGAAAATTATCGTGAGGAAACCCACATGGCTGAGTTGTACTTAGTCATGTGACAGTGTATTCGTACAAAATGGCGATAGGCCTGCCCCCTATCACGTAGGTACACTGTCTAAGAAAAACGTGGTTACCTTTCTCTGGACACTAGATGGCGTTGTCATGTGAGTTCAGAAGTATTGGTACCTCTGCCAACCCCTTCGGGGATGAACGGCGTGAACGTTTATGTTATGTTATGTTATATTCTGAGCTGGCGCTACACAGCTATTAATACGATTGATACTAAGTCAGATTAAGATCTCTCTGATTATCACAGTCAGCCACAAAATTAAGGGCTTAGTACAAACAGTTGTAAATTTATTAAATTATATAAAGGCTGTATCTAATCTAGGAGTAAAAAAAAATTGGGAGTCCTCATTTAAGGTATTTTTCAAATCTGTTCACTGCTATCTTTGATAAATCCAAAAAGAGATCTATATAAAAATCGCGGAACGAAAACAAACACGAAAGTTCGTGAAATGACAAAATCTAACTATACTAACAGAATAAAAGAGATATCACGACTACAAGAGCCCTTTCAAAGCATACATTTACAAACATACATATACTCACGGCTATTAATCCCATAACGGGGATGCAGGAGCTAGAAACTCCTTAGCCACATTTGGAAGTTGATAGGGAACACGATGGTAGAAATAAAATATCGTTGGTGTATCTTTCAAAGCATTAAATATCTAAGAGGGTTTCGTTCGAGGTGGGTTGGGTGAGTTGTGTGCCCTAGACCTAAATGGTGGGCCGGTTTCGAGATACTTGTGATGCATCTTCGCTTTTTGGTTTATTCATAGACTGATGTAAAATTTAACATTCTCTTGTTGGTTTAGATCCGATAAGGAGTAGATGTACATTGTACAAATTATACGTTAATTGTGCTATTACACTTCCATAGATTCATAAGTTGCAGCACTTAAATAATGTTATACATATACGTATTACTTATTTACTATTTATGAGAGAATGATTTTATGTATATAAGAACTACACATGTAAATAGATTGAAATGTACTTTTTGATTATGTACCAGATAGTTGTAATTGTAAATAAATAGTTATTAAATACAACGCGTTTTATTTTAAGTACAGATGTTCGTGGTTAGTTTTAATATTAGTATAACAAAATGGTGGCCATTAGGGCCGCGTTTACACAACATCGCGATGCCGAGAAATAGGTGTATTTCGTTACAGAAATAGAAAGTTGATTGCTGCTGAAATAGACGAAGTGTGACTTATTCCGGTCAGGATAGGCGCACCTTCGCATACGTGTGTTGAAACACATTTGGCACGGTATCTGATGGCTAACTAAAACATCTTATAGACATAGGAAACTTTTTGTTGTTGTTTATCTACGCACCTCATTTTCACGACTGTATTGTCAAGAGGTAGATGTATACTTTTTAACCATGGCCAAAAATCTAGTGTGGTGAGGTTGGTTCGAATAATTTGACGTAAATTAAGAAAAATAACTATTTTCCAATCGCATCGCCCGCCAGCCAGTCACAGATTTCCAAATTTGTACCCTCTTAATCAAATATCAGAAAAAATGGTGCATGCTAATTTAACTCAACACCAAACTACCATTAATTCTTGAACTTGTGTAATCTCTATCAAATCCTTGGTACCCGTTTCTTCTTGATGCTTCGCGTGGTAATCATTCAATACATATCCTTATATATTAAACGAGAGAGGGTGGAATTTGTGAACCAGCCTGTGTCGCGATGCTAAGAGCTAGGAAATTGGTTCAGGTACCAAATTGAAGGTCTCCATTTGAAATTTTACCGAAAACTCATACATTTTCCATAACTGGATTTGTATTAAGAATAAGCTTACCTCCAATATTACTGAGTCCACATATTCTATTGTCTCGCATCCATGGTTTTTGTATCTATTACAATGTCCGCGGGAATATAAATATAAAAAAAACAGAAGTTAAGATAGTGTTTTGGTATTTTGGATGTAAACCGGATGTAATAAATGTAGTCCACGCGGACGTAGTCACGGGCAAAAAGCTACTTACATATTAATCAATTTAGGAAAGAAAGTGTTTGCCTTTCTTTAATTGATGAGTAATAATCCCCACATAAGGTTTTCATGAACAATACATTCTAATTACCTATTACATATCTTTCAGTTATCATCAAAACAAAAAAACAACTTAACATTCTATTACAATTTGACTTAGGTCGATAATGAAATTTAAATTTTACCGTTTATGATTCCATTACCCTTCGTCTGTCGTCTTCCCTAATTGTGAGGTCCCTGAGGCGACACATGTTTATTCCACGTGACTAAGTTCTGATGGAAATGTTGCCGAGTATAACTATGTCTTGCAAAGGGGATGAACGCATGCCATTACTGTTATCATATGATTAGGAGGGAGGGTTGAAATCTTGAGATTGTAAGTGAAAATTGTAGGGTTGATATTTCTCGAATTTTGAAACGATTTATTTTTAATAATCTTTAAGCGGACGCAGCCATTGTTATATTGCATGTTAAATAACATTTGTCATATGTTTAAAGTACTTTAAACTTTGGGTTAATATTTACATACATATATTCACGGCCGTAAATCCCTCAAAGGGGTAGCCCAAGCTTAAAAGCCAGAAACTCCTTAGCCACATTTGGAAGTGGTTAGGGGAGAAAATGGTAGAAATAAAGTATCGTTGGTGATGGGTCCCCAACCGCATCGCCCAAAAACCACTTTAAAAACCCCATGCTCTTAGTCGCGTCTTACATAGCCGCAACATCTATACATACGGCTGTCTATCCCGCATAGCCAGAGCATAGGCTCTCATTTATAGAAATGAGACCTTTGCACTTGTAAACCTAGATAAGGAGTTCTTTTATGTTATTAATTTACCCATATGAATGCGCGCGTCCCGGATACGGTCGCTTGAATTATTATTGATATAATTTTATTTTTCTAGTACCTCCAACAAGTGACCTCATCAGACATCGCCCTGCCTGGTTTACAGGTTGACCAAATATATATTTATTTATTTATTTATTTTTCCACATTAACAATACCATTACAGGACAAGCCTAATTCGATATTGTAGTTTTAATATTTACATTCCATTAATTAATAAAAACTAATTAACTAACAAAAAAATACAATTAGGTTACATTAAAACTTATAACTTATTTATAACATTTATAAATTAATTTACCTTAAATATAATTAATTAACATTAAATATAATTAAATATCATTAAATAAAAATAAAATTTCACTAAGGAACAACCAATTAAGTAGGCACCGTTATCATTTAAACTCATAACTTACTATATAAAGGGCACATTTTGTGAATTCACCGAGGGTGCAAGCAAATAGGTCTATGCGTTCCGCCACCTGGTTTAGAATAATGATTGCCCGCGGGAGCGGCGCCGCGCGCAAGAGGTTGGTCCTCGCGCGCGGCTCGACCAGCAGCCGCGGCCGTCGTCGCCTCCGAACATACTCGTCCGGCACACAAAAACTTAAGCGCCTCAAGATCTCGGCGCTTTGCACTTTTCCTATTAAAACTTTATACACGTATAAACATAAAGCGAGTTCCCTTCTTACTCTTAATTCGTTGTACCCAACCATCCCTAGAATAAAAAGTGTCGGGTACATTAAAGGATAAAAAGGGTAAACCTTATATAATTTTAAATATAAATATCTGATAAATTTATTCTGTATTCTCTCCATCATAAGGCTATATTTTGCCTCATGAGGAGACCAGATAATTGAGTTCACTTCCATCTGACTTCGTACAAGGGTATTGTATAAAGCACAGATGGCTTTAATATTTGTGAAGTTATGAGATGTGCGTAAAACAAGTAATATGTCTAATTATATTACAATTTCTAATACCTTAGCTCTGGCTACCCCTTCTAGGGATTTACAGCCGTGAGTATATGTATAAAATAGATGCCCGATAGAGAAAGGAATGTTACGGTGGTATGGGGTGGGGACATAGAGAGGATGGATGATGATGTAAAGTGGGAAAAAAGATATATAAAGCCAATGTGGATGGTGTTGTTAATAGAGAAATGCCGCGTAATACGTTTGTACATCAAATCGAAAATATTCTTACGATGGCGAAAGTCCGTAGTGAAAACAATAAAAAAGCATGTATAAGAAGAATGACGAATGTGACAAAAGCTAGCGAGATTATTTATTAGGCGGCAGGATCGAGCTCCAAATGTGCAGGCGGTGTAAACGTGCGCGCGCGATCCATGCGCAAGTTTCGGAGCGCGCCTTCCTTGGTGCTGATCCGTTCGTTGTCGGTTTTTTTGCCCGCTTGTGGACACTTGTGTGTGATTCAAGCGAACCAACGCAATCTCTAAATGGATATTTCGCAAAGTCGTCGTCTGATATCGCTATACAGGGAATTTAAATGTTTATGGGACCCTGCTGCAACGGCAATTTTCCGCCGCTGTTACGTGTGACTCCATATCGCGCAAGATGACCGACTGAATCACGGATCGCCATCAGATCGCTTGGAGCGCTTATTTAATATCACTAGTTTCCAAAACTGGATCGGTTTAAGGCGATCAGCGATCCACGCTCCACTATCTTGGATCGCTAATCGCGGGTTCGCCGCTCCAAGACGGATCGTTCGGTGTGGACCCACCTATTTAAGACTTCAAGTTTCATAGTAAATTTTAAAGCGTTGGACCTATACAATAAAAATACCGAAATAAAAATACTGTAGTTTTATATTTTGAAAATATAATATCTCGCTCACACGAAACGAAGATTCGGACTTTGTTAAGTTAGTACAGGGCGATATACGAGGAACCCAACGATTGTTGGAAGTTTGACGAGCCCTACGTAATTTTTGGTTTCATCGGCTAGTAAGTTATACACTTGTATCAAACACTTTGTTTGACCTTCGTAGCGGCGAGTGCAATGCGAATATATTTTACCAGCGGTTAGAAGAGGAACGAACAATATTTCATGAACGAAGACTAGATTTCGTGAGTGACCGATGGCTCGCTTAGTTTTAAACACGTTTTCGATTGATTCTGTAGGCGAATCGCGAGTTACAATCAAAATTTCGTTTTCGATAGTACGAGCGGTGTTTAAACTAGTTATCGCGTGGGATAAAGCAGCCATCTCTGACGCACTTGCTCAGTATCGTATACTGCCATCTCATTCTAACCGTTATCGTGTCGATAAAATAGCGCTCGTGCTTGCTCTTCAGAAGGTTAGAATGAGATGGCCGTATACAATACTAAGTAAGTGCGTAAGAGATGGCTGCTTTATCCCACGCGATAACTAGTTTAAACAGCGCTCATACTAGTCGGGCTCAATGATCGAATACATCTGTATAAAACAATACATATCTGTGTCTCTTTTACTCCTGATGCTAAGGATAGCATTACTTTACTACGGCGTAAAATAAACGATTCGATAAAACTCGCAACAGACAGATTCACTAAACGTCACTTTATTAAAATATTGGTGTACATATCATTTTACCATTGTTTGTGTTATATTATCTGTAATATTATTACCAATGTATGTTGTTATTGTTTAAATATGTAAATAGTTCGTTATCTTGCAGTTTATATTCAAATTGATATAACTTCAGTTTTAATGTAGTTACGCTTGTAATTATTCTGTTGTGTGCTAAGGTATCGTACAGTGAGTTGCATATGTTTGATAAACTATTAAATTATATATTATGGCAGCAGAAAATTTAGCAGCTGTTTTACATGGGCCTTTCGATGTTAGAATTGTAAGTATTTTTCTATTACATACATATACCAACGGCTACAAATCCCGAAAAGTATAGCCAGAGCTTCAGAATAAAAAAATCCTAAGCCACTTTTGAAGGCTGAGTAGTGAAAAATATACATAATAGATTTTAATCAATGATGGGTCTTCTGCCACATCACCTAACAATCGACTCATTAAAATATATCTAACGACTCACGGGAAGAAAGGGTTAGTGCTATTTTAAGCCGACTCTCCACAGTAAACACACATCAATCTTATATTAATCCATGAAGGATTTTTTAGAAAGGATAAAAAAATCATGCGAATATTACGATACAAATACATAATACTATAGTTTAAGTCTACCGATATAATTAAATAATCATGTTTATCTCTCTATATAATTCTAATCTCATCGTTTACATAGAAATATCCCCAAGATATGGTATGAACTTCTCGAAGATATGGTGATGGTGGTTGTAGAAATAAAAACAGTCTATTTGTTGATTTGGTTTACTGAGTAAAGCTAGACACTTTTACATCTGTATTACACTTTTAAATTGACTTTGAACAATAATAAATAAATCGTTAATATATTGTCTTGTGTAACTTATGTAGACCATAAGCTATTTGGGCGACCCACACCCATTCTCCAAACTTTCAGGATCAATGCTACTACTTGTAAAGGTTGTATATATTGGGATCATTGGTGGGTTCCACAGGTTGTGAGGAAGACTCGGAGGTCTGGTCTTGATGTCCAGTAGTCAAAATACTTGATGCCAATCTGATGCTATTATCAGTTAGATTCCTCGCAAATTGGAGTTTGCTAAAGGCCCAATAGTATGCTAATCGATCTCTGATATAATGTACACTGTCCATGCAAAACGTGGGTACTCTGAAACTAGGTGACAATGTCACGTGTTGTTCAGAAGTAGGACCTCTGCCAACCCTTTCGGAGATATTCAGCGCAACTGTTTATCTTTATATGGTACCAGACATCTCAACACTTATTTATATATGGCAAATAAACAGTATTACAAGCACAATAGAAGGTGGCTGTGTAGTGCCAGCTTTAAGTATCACTAACTCTTACTACCCACGGGTGTCGTAAGAGGCGACTAAGGGTATGGGGCTTTTTTAAGTTTTTGGGCGATGCGGTTGGAGACCCATCACCAACGCTACTTTATTTCTCCCTTATCTTGTCCCCTATCAACTTTCAAATGAGGCTGAGAAGTTTCTAGCTTGTAAGCTCTGGCTACCTAGCCTAAGTAAATAAACATCATGGATTTTTTTTTCCAGGAAAAACGGCCAATGCCTGTAATTTCTGATGATGGTAAGAATATCATGCTGAAATACGCTTATTTTATTTTTAATCCATCTAACATTTATTATAACTTAAATCTAAAAATAAATAAACACTTCAGGCTTTAATAGTTTTCTAGTTTCTTAATAAAAGAGTTAATAACTTAATCCTATTTATCATATACTTACGGCTATCAATTGTCGTGTAGTGCCGGCTTAGAATATCACTATCCCTTTCTACCCACGGTTGTCGTAAGAGGCGACTATGGGTCGATACCCTAATAACGGGGCTTTTGGGCAATGCGACTGGAAACCCATAACCAACGATACTTTATTTCTAAAATCTCTATCAACTTCCAAATGTGGCTGCGGAGTTTACAGCTATGAAGCTATTGCTACCCCTATTCTGGAATTATGGTCGAGTGTATATTTTTGTACGTTACGGGTATCAAACTTTTTTAACTTGTCGTTAGATATAGAGATGATCAGGCTCCAATTTCACCACGACTACAATAGGCATGATGACAACAAGTAAATTTCATTGAAATAATTTGTGTGTATATTATTACAAAATTCCCTATTCTAAGACTCTGATTCTTTTCATGATTAAAAGCAAGATGAATATTATAATCGATAAAATAAAATCGCTAAATACGGCAATCCGCCATGAAATATTGAACGCCAATCAGAGCGCATGGCGTCACGTTAGAGTTCTTTCTCTTTGTTTACATTCGAATTACTTAAGGTACACACTCGTTTGCTTTTTTTTATTAAATACGCCGTTATTAACTTCAAATTGTGTAAATTGATTGCCTAAATTCAGTTATTTCCATAACATCCATAAGGATTTACAAAGGCTTCCAGCGCAATTTTATTAAGAATCGACTTGATAATGCTAGGAACAATTCTGGCATCAAACAAATATTTCTGTTCAGCAGAATTTAGAAATGTTAAAACTTCCATGTAAGTATTGTGTATTATACAGTTAATTTATGAAAACCTATTTATTTTATTAAAACCATAAAAATAAATAGCTATTGTACATATTTCAGTGTAACATTCAATATCATAATTTGAGGTTATGTTTATGTTAAATATTTCTTTTTATAATTAAATATTTACATATTTAGAATTTGATAACTGAAAATGAAATAAAATACCTTTTTAATAGCTCATACATTAAGGATTTGATAACAGTAAGTAACAGTTAGTAAGAGAATCATAACCTCCAAAAAGTTTGTATATCAATGTTTACTTCTTCCTATAAAATTATAATAAATTTAGCAACAAAAATCTACAAAATAAAAAGGAAATACTGTCGTCAAAGTGATCTTCACGAAAATAAAGCTGTGTAAACTTCTTTCTTAATTTCTTATCGAAAGGAACGAAAATATATAACGTATATACGAGTTTATATGGACGTATGAGTACCCAGCGGGACGAAACACCACCTTTATGTTTTTGAAGTAATGTTTTATTGTAAAAATTAGTGAAATTTCTAAATTAAATATGAATTAGAAAATGTTTACATATACCAAATGTTCCTTGTACTCTATAGTGACGTAAGCAAGCGACGCCATGACACTTTGACGCGTTTTGGTGCAAATTTTAAATTAATGATACAAAAAATATTTTTTAAGTACTAAACCTAAATTTTCCGCAGAAATATTATGTTCATTACAATTCATATATATTTCCAAATATTATAGAACAGTTTTTCAAAATTTGTCATCATGCCTATTGTCAGTGGCATATGTCGAGCTACAATTGTCAAGCAAATTGTGACATATTACAATTTTATGAAATATTTTCTATAGAAATGCTTACAAACTTGACCGGCATTTTGCTACAATTGTATGTATTAAAATTGTGTTGTGAAACAGTAATTATTATTTTAGTCGACATATTTGTAGAATTGTCGTAGAATCTTGACATGAGATTGAGCACATGTCGGATTTGCTTGACAATTGTAGTATTTCGTGGTTGATACACGCGTATTTCAAAATGGCTCTCCATGCGAGTAGTAGTGACGCTAGTGATAGTAACAGTGATCTTGATGAATTTACAATTGTAGCACTTGTCGCTTTGGTGAAATTGGAGCCAGGATATGATATTACCAGGTATAAACATTAATTAAACATATTTGCACACCATAATTGGTAACACTACACTGATCTGTTTATTTTTTTTATATAATTGTAAATTCATTGGATTTGATTACATTTGTCATATTATGGTGAATATCTCATTTATCGCCAACTATATAATTATTTCAGAGGTGCTAATTTGTGTGGAGTGCGTTGGCATTTGCGGTTCAGATGTGAAGACATACACGACAGGGAAATGTGGGCTTAATAGCATAGTTAAGCCTATGGTCCTTGGTCATGAGGGAGCTGGCACAGTTATACAGGTATCATCTAAGATAGGCTTTGTGTTGCATGAAAACCTCATTACTAATCAATTATATAAATAAAAAAAAACGACATCAGCGGAACTCGAACCCACGTCATCCGGGTATACAGCCCCGTCGCTCTGCCAACTGAGCTATGGTGTCAAGTGACCACTCGCGCGAAAATATTTTTGCCTTGTTTCCTTTACACCGTTACTGGTGTTAGCGCCATCTATTGCCAAACTATTACAACTTGGCATTATTTATTATTTAGTAGTATTAATCATCTAATTTATTCAGTAGCATTGGTTTGACCCTTTATTCTCGCCGCATATTGTATTTCACCGTGTTTCAGCTGATCTCCTTGTTTTCAGACTACCATTTTCTTACCAGACCCATACATTGCCTTCAAGAGATCTAACGCTTAATAATGGTGCTTTTAAACAAAAACATTTATTTCAAAGTTAAAAGATAAATCTTTGTTTTTCGAACTTCGGATTCGGGAAGTGTTTTGTTGAGAGAAGAACCCGTAAGAAACTCATCAACACACATTCTTTTTTACGTCCATTACAATTTTGGTGTTGCCCGGAAACATAATATGATAGGCTTCAAATGCATATACTCGTATGTGTCATTATGTTTTCTGGTACAAAATAATAATTCAATAACTCTGACAGTATTCTATCTGTAATAATGAGAGGTTTTCTTTTTGAGAAATAAAAAAACAACATAGTTTCCTCGAGCTCTGTAGATGGCGTTGATGTAACTACGTTACTTACTTATTTTTTTTCTTCGTGGCCTCAATCGTGTTGCCACAATAATTTCGCCAATGTCAGCTTTAAAAACATGTGTCACATCACCATAGAGTAACTTTTTGGCGAGTAAAAACAACAAAAAGAATGTGAAATATAAATACTGTCTTTGTTTATTTACTTTTAAGCTATCTTGGCTTAAACTGATATTTATTTAGACTTCCAAATCAGAACGTTTTTATGTACGTTCCGAGAAGAAGAAGAAGAAAAAAAGAAAAAAAGGAAACCTCTCATTGTGTTGTCTTAACATTTCTGCATTGTATAAAAATGGCCAGTACCGAACAAGTCCCGTAAAAAATATTTAGAAACTTATTCTATCTCCAGCCATGGTAGTCTATTGGGTGAAATCATAAAGATACATACATACATACATATACTCACGGCTATAAATCCCTAAAAGGGGTAGCCAGAGCTAAGGAATTAAAAATTCCTCAGCCACATTGGGAAAGTTGAGTGGGGAAATGATGGTAAAATAAAGGTTGTTGGTGATGGTTGTCCAACCGTATCGCCCAAAAATCCCTTAAAAGCCTCAATACCGATAGTCGCCTCTTACGTACACCCACTGGAAGAAACGGGATAGTGCTATCTACACTACCAACAATAAATAGATATATATTCTCCGTTGGTATATTCGCCGACACTACACAGTAGAAATCATAAAGATATTCTATTCTATTCTATTTGCAAATACTTGTTATTGGCCAAATTGATAAATGAATGTTTAAACACTAATTGTATAATCTGCTGTAAGCTTTGACTATGAACACTATAGACAGAGTCATAATGCAACGGGAGAGTACCTCTTTTAGATAGCAATATTTTTCCCTGTAATGTTGCGATCACTAGAAAACAATTACCCCAAAATACTATAATCACCATTCTAAAAGCTACTTTTTAATATAAAATTGATTACGTCAATTTATTGTTACGTCGTTTTATTTATTGTAAAGGTTTACTGTTTACTATATTATTTCCTGCAATCATATAATTATACATACTTGCTCCTAGTATTATACAATCTTTTTTGTTTAATTTTACCATTTATACTGATGTTTAATACACCGTGAAATCTAAAGCATTGTACTAACTATCAGGGATGAATCTTCCCATTATTACGAATAAATTTTTGTACGGGACTAACTTTGTTACTGGACAAAAAAAACAGCTGTTCCATAAGTGCAAGTTATGTAAATATCATACGGGTCATCATGGGTATAGTGGGGTCTATGTTTGTATTTTGAAAAATAAAAGACAGCACTATTTTGTACATGAGTTTTATTGCATTATTTACTATTGACCTTTAAACAAAATCAGTTTCGTGTGAAAATTTCGAATTCATTCGTCTATTTCAGTCACATTTTTCAAAAGATGATGTATTCGTACATCTAAGTATTTTATATTTGGTTGATTTCCAATTGCATCTTCCAGTGGCCGCAATCCATTTTTCTCGTAGATTCGGGTCTTTAGGAAAACTGTAATGAATACGAAGAAATTAAATAAATATAACAAATTTATTACTTACTAATTCCGTAGATAACAATTGGAAATCAGTCAGCGTCGCTATAGCGCGACGAAATTCATAATATACTCGCTCATTAACATCAGTTTACTAATTTGAAAATTTTACCCTAACGACAGGGTAGGATGAAAACGTGAATTATGGGAACACTGAGATACATATTTTTAGGTTATGCTATTAAAAAATTGCTCAAAATAACTAAATAAAATGCTAGTAATCTAGTTCAACGTAATTAACATTTGAATCACTTTTTTTCTGATCGCGCAATGTATTTATTATGTATTTATCTGTAGAAAAACATTAATCCTTCGATGTGTTTTTCGCTGTGGCTTCCGCAGCCAAGCACGCTACACCCAACCATACCTCACTAAACAATAACTTAATAAATGGAGTCTCTTTTGTCACAATAACAATATACAAATGAATAAAATCTTTCTCAAAATCAAAAGAAAACTAAAATCGCTCACAAGTCGACGCTTTGTTTGTCACAATTTAAAAGTGTGACATCAACAAAACGGGTTACGCGATAGAGATGACAATAAAGTTTTGTGTCTCTTTTTAACATATAAGAACTTAAATAAGGGCTTCTCTTTTTAAAATAGATGACGTAACATCGCTTTGTCTATAGTGTTCATAGTCAAAGGCTGTAAGTATTCCGAACAAATAAAACAATAAATAAATTACAACTGTATGTTTTTACTTCAGGTTGGATCAAAAGTAAAGTATCTTAAGAAAGGAGATCGAGTAGCAATAGAACCGGGACAGCCATGCCGGTCTTGCGAATACTGTAAGGAAGGAAGATACAACCTGTGTCCCCATCAGCGCTATTGTTCTTATAATGACACTGATGGGAATATTATCCGGTACTACAAGCACGTAGCTGATTTTTGTCATAAGTAAGGGATTGGTTTGTTAACACTTTGATTACCCCGATAGTATTTGCTTTCCCGTCACCAAATGTCCAATACATTAATGTCCTTAAACAACACTTGTCCATTACAATGCCTATGTGCCTATACCTTATGAATTTTTCGATAGGTCCATGTGCTTTTAGTTCTATTATTTATATGTCTATAATTTTTAATTCAATATTTCACCCAATTTTCTTATTCCGTTGAGATAAAGCAACAGCAAATAGGACGTATCGCTGGCTCGATATACGACCTATTAGTGACTCTATTATTAGCATTTATGACTGAACCGTTCTCCTTACCGTAAATATTAATTTTCAAGGGTCCCAGACAACCTAAGTTTGGCAGAAGCTGCAGCCATCCAACCTCTAGCGATCGCAATCCACGCCTGCAACCGAGCTGGGATCGAGATGGGATCCAAACTAGTTATCTTAGGAGCTGGGCCCATTGGAGTGCTCTGTGCTATGACGGCTCAGGTTATGGGTGCTTCAAATATACTAATTACAGGTAATTTTTTGGTACTAAAAACCGAGAAAGCTCAGTTGGTAGAACACCGCTTATCGTGCTGACGATTAGGGTTCAAATCCCGGGTTGTTTTAGTAGTTGTTTACACCAATTTGTCTTTGCTAAAGTCATATATGAGGTTAATTTATAATAGTCGATAACGGTGAGCGATAACATCTTGTGAAAACCCACATGGCTAAGTTATACTTAGTCGTGTGATAGTGTATTCGTCCCAAACGGCGATAGGCCTGCCCCCTATCACGTGAGTACATTGTCCAAGCAAAACGTGGGTACTCTGAACACCAGGTGACAATATAACGTGATGTTCAGAAGTATACGTACCTCTGACCACTCCATCGGGGAGACACGGCGTGAACGTTTGAATTGAGTTAATCTTTTTCCTACGAAGCTACAAGCCTTTACTCACTATAACGTCATTGCTATGTTAGGTTTGATTTATTAAAATGCTACAAAATACTATCCTAATATTCACCTATAAATCTTAATTATAAAAATTACAGACATTAACCAGAAACGATTAGATGTTGCAAAGAAAAATGTAAACTACACGATGCTTGTAAAGAACGAATACTCAGAGAAAAACATTGCTGATTCGATCATTAAGACTCTTGGAACTAAACCAGATATTACCATTGATGCCTGTGGAGTCCCTTCAGCACAAAGAACTGCTCTAATGGTAAGTTTAATATATCTTTATTAATATTATAAAGAGATAACGTCAGTAATGTTGTTTGTTAGTAAGTGCCAACCATTGAATATACTGAACCGATAAAGAAAAGGCTGTCATAATCTACGCTAAATAGAAAGCTATACTATTCAGCATAGGTCGTACGAGCGACATTTTAACTAGATACATACATACATAAATATACTCACGGCTATAAATCCCTGAAAGGGGTAGCCAGAGCTGACAAATTAGAAATTTCTCAGCCACTTTTGGAAGTTGAGTGGGGAAAAGATGGTAGAATAAAGGTTGTTGGTGATGGGTCTCCAACCGCATCGCCTAAAAATCCCTTAAAAAGCCCCAATACCGTAAGTCGCCTCTTAACTAGATATCGCGTGGTATATCTAAAATATGCTGGCCCCCACCTGCCCAGAGTATTGTCACTGTTATATAATTTATGTGTTAGTCATTCTTATGTACCGGAAGA